>SJYX01006401.1:785232-850967 GCA_006410675.1 Oreotragus oreotragus
AGAAGAGTCACTGCGTGCTGTCTGTGGGTCAGGGTCTGTTTTAAGGGCTAACCATGCATAATTTCCCGAGTCTACAAAATACCCCACGTGCAACGGCTATTTCTTGAACCTCTATGTCACAGATGGAGAAACCGGGTTTGGAGCTTGGTTCTCAGCCCAGGCTTCACCTTAGAATTACCTAGGATGCTTTTTTTCCCCCCTCCAAATTAATTTGTGTTTGACTGCCCTGGGTCTTTGTTGCTGTGCACGGGCTTTCTCTAGTTGTGGCAAGCAAGGGCTGCTCCTGGTTCCGGTGCGTGGGCTTCTCAATGTGGTGGCTTCCCTTGTTGAGGAGCACAGTTTCTAGGTGTGCAGGTTTCAATGGTTGCAACTTGTGGGCTCAGAGAGCAGGCTCGGTACTTGTGGCGCCCAGGCCCAGTTGCTCCGGGGCATGTGGAATCTTCCCAGACTAGGGATTGAACCCATGTCCCCTGCATTGGCAGGTGGAATCTTAACCACTGGAACCTGCAGGGAGGTCCTCCCAGGATGCTTTAAATGTACTGATGCTCAGGCCTCACCCAGACCTGGGATCCCACAAGGAGCTGGCTGAGCAAGATTTTGTGAATTCATATCTGTCTGGATTCAGAGCACATGCACTTAAGCTCAAATGGCAAGGTTCCGAGGCTGTGCTCATTTCCGAGATGGGATTTGCTGTCTCCCTTTCCAGCTGGTACTTAAGCTGTGTTGCTCCTCCATTTCCTGGTAAGAATCCCTCTTGTCTCTTGCGTGTCTGCTACAAGCTTTGCGTTTTCACTCATCAGTGGCTGGTCCTTCAGTCTCTTCTGATGACCCTTCACAGTCAGTGTGATGTCCCCACGTTTGAGCCAAGGATCAGACAGGGTTAGAACGACTTGTGGCTCTCTTGAGTAACCGTGGCTGCTCTTGAGGGGGCAGGCAGTGACCGGAGGAAATGTGGTGTGGGCTTCCAGAGAGCTGGTGACGCTTCTCAGTTTGGACCCATCGGACACACACAGCAGCTTTTCTGAATGTGCATGATGTTGCAATAAAAAGTTAAAAAACACGTTGCCTAAGGTTATACCAAAAAAGAAAAAGCTAGGGTTTGAACCCTAGTCTACATCACTGTTTCCTGAAGTGTGTGATGAGAGCTTCTGTGGGGAGACAAGGGACTAAAGTCGCTGATCACATAGTGGAAAAGCTGTCCTGTCCACACAGAAGTCCTGTCCACTTCTTCAGACTTGGTTACATCAAGAAGGACATCTCTCTTGGACAATAGCAAGTCTTTAACGTTGCTGACACATGGGCTTTTAAAAAATTTTTACTGGAGTGTAGTTGCTTTACACTCTTGTGTTGGTTTCCACTGTACAGCAAAGTGAATCAGCTATTGTTCAGTCACCCTGTCGTGTCCGACTCTTTGCCACCCTGTAGGCTGCAGCGCGCCAGGTCTCCTTCCCACTGAGGACACCAGAGAGCCCTGAGTAGTCCCCTGAGCCATACAGTAGGCTCCCGTCCGTTATCCACTCTATACACAGCAGAGTATATATGTCAACCCCAATCTCCCAGTTCATCCCCCATCCCTTCCCTCCTTGGTATCCTTGCATTTGCTCTCTACGCCTGTGTCTATACAGATGGACTTATTTGCAAAGCAGAAACAGAGACACAGAAGAGAAGGTATGACCTTCCTTTTTAACAGTAGGAGAGATCTTAGTCTTAGAACCTTGGCAAACAATATATCCAGGTAGATTTTAATATTCTTGTTGTATTTTTATGACATTTAATCTTCCACAGTTATCTTCTAAGGCAGGCTTGGCTGATGACCTACTCAATATCCACTCCTACATTCTTCCTTAGTGACAGAATCCTGAATTTTATATCAACTAAGAGACCTCATTTCCCAGCTTCCTTTAGCTACTGGGTAGGCCAAGTATCTAAGCTCAGCCCATGAAAAGCAAGTGGAAGTTTCTGGGTGGGACTTTCAGGAATGCTCGTTGGTTAAAAGGCACTCATGTAGACTCTGTTGTCTTTCCTCTTTCCTGATGCCTGCCTGATGGCTGGTGACTCTGCAGCCATTTTGTGCTTAGCAGCCTTGATGATGGAGGTCACACAGTAAGGACAGCAAAGTGGAATAAGAAAAAGAGCCTGGGTTCCCAATAACACCATGGGGCTGACAGATGAGCCTTGGATTGACTTCTCACAAGTCTTCTTTTTTTAAGTAACAAAGAAGTAAAATTCTATCTTGTTTAAGCTTGTTATTTCTGCTCCCTATTCCTAGCTGCTGCTGCTACTAAGTCGCTTCAGTTGTGTCTGACTGTGCGACCCCATAGACGGCAACCCACTAGGCTCCCCTATCCCTGGGATTCTCCAGGCAAGAACCCTGGAGTGGGTTGCCATTTCCTTCTCCAATTGCAATTCCTTACTGAGGAATTTTCAATTTATGGAAAATTATACTTATTTCCACTTCCCTTTTGGCTCAGCTGGTAAGGGACCTGCTTGCAAGGCAAGAGACCCCAGTTTGATTCCTGGGTCGGGAAGATCTGCTGGAGAAGGGATAGGCTATCCACTCCAGTATTCTTGGGCTTCCTTGTGGCTCAGCTTGTAAAGAATCCACCCGCAGTGCGGGAGACCTGGCTGGGTTCGATCCCTGGTTTGGGAAGATCCCCTGGAGAAGGGAACGGGCTACCCACTCCAGTATTCTGGCCTGGAGAATTCCATGGACTGTATAGTCCATGGGGTCGTAAAGAGTCGGACACGACTGAGCGACTTTCACTTTCATGCTTATTTCCACTTCTAATAATATAAAGCTTCTTAGGAATTTTTCTGAACCAAAATAAATGTAAGTGCGTCACAATAAATACTAACACGTGAACCGGTATGAATAATTGTTGGAACATAAAATCACAAACTGGGAAGGGACTTGGGAAACACTGTACCAGGCTATATACTGCCTTGTTGCCTATAGTGACCCATTGAGAGAGGATCTTCGTTTTCACAGGGGAACACTTCTCTTGGTTGCCCTAGTGTCTGGGGATCTCATCCCTGGGCTCAGGTCCAAGCCAGGTCAGTTCCCAGGGGCATCCTCACTTACCAGGTGTCTTCCAGGGTCTGCGTGCTGCTCCTTTCCTCCTGCCTCTTCTCCAGCTCCACGGCTGTCTGTTCCAACAGAGCAGACACAGCATCCTGCAGAGATAAAGGCCGATGAGTCCTCTGTGCAAGGTGGGCAGCGCCCCAGCTGGCAGGCATCAGACCCTATCACCCTCCCAGTGAACGGAGGGTAAAACTGAAGACCAGAGTGGGCAAGCATCTTGCCATAAGGTTACATCAACTGGAAATACAGTCCCTAGTTCTTCTGACTGGCAGTTCTACCGAAAATAACCTCTGTATACATGGACAAAATTTGGAAGATGAGGTTAGTGTTTGCATGAGACAGAATTACAGGTCTACAGCTATAAGGAGATTATCAAGTAGTCAGGGAGACTGTCCCACTGAATGGTGTCCACGCTGAGGAAGCCTGTGTGACTTGAGGAAATTAATTAATGTCTCTGAGACTCAGTTTCTTCTCTAATAATTACTCCACTTCTGATGTCCATGCTTCCCTGCTGGCCCAGAGGGTACAAAAATCTGCCTGCAATGTAGGAGACCCTGGTTCAGGCCCTGGGTTGCGAAGATTCCCCTAGAGAAGGGAATGGCAACCCACTTCAGTATTCACCTTCCTGGAGAATCCCATGCACAGAGGAGCCTGGTGGGCTACAGTCCATGGGGTCGCACAGAGTCAGACAATGAGTGACTGAGTGACTCACACATACACACACCCCTCTGATGTCCAGCCATCTCCAGCTCTGGGAGAGGCTTTTCCTTCCAGCCNCCTGGAGAATCCCATGCACAGAGGAGCCTGGTGGGCTACAGTCCATGGGGTCGCACAGAGTCAGACAATGAGTGACTGAGTGACTCACACATACACACACCCCTCTGATGTCCAGCCATCTCCAGCTCTGGGAGAGGCTTTTCCTTCCAGCCGACCAGGTGCCGCCTTTCATAGGAGAAGGGTGCAAAGCTGTGGTCCAGCTCACCGTGCTTTCAGGCCCTGGGATGGGGGCCACGGCTCCCGCTGGTTTGGGCTCCCGGCTCTGTTTCTTCAAGTATTTGTAGCTCAGGAGGTTGTACCAGCGAGTCGACCTCTCACCGGACCGGCAGACCTCAGCCAGGCTGATCTGGGCGCCTCCCTGTGGAGGATGGGCAAAAAGCAGAAGCAGGGAGTGACAAGGTATTCCGGGGAAAGCAGATAAAACGCCACTCGAGGTGAGATAGAAGCTTCCTGGGAGGAAGAAATGGCTGGGTGTTGTTTTCTAATACCTCACTCACTCACTGACTTATTTGCTCACCGATTTGTGTGGGTTAAGACCTATTTAGATATTAACTTTAAGGATGGGCTCTCTGATGGCTCAGACAGACATCTGCCTCTCATGGGGGGAGATCCAGGTTCGAGCTCTGGTAGGGAAGATCCCCTGGAGAAGGGAACGAGCACCCACTCCAGTACTCTGCCTGGAGAATCCCCGTGGACAGAGGAGCCTGGTGGGCTATAGTCTATAGGGTCGCAAAAGAGTCAGACACGACTGAGTGACTAACACTATACTTTCATGGGTTGTTTGGAGATTAACTCTTCATCAGATATACAATTTGCAAATATTTTCTTCCATTCAGTAGGTTGCCTTTTCATTTTATTGGTGAAAACGAAAGTTCTGCTGTGCGGAAGCTTTTTAGTTTGATGCCATGTGTTTAGTTTAGCTTTTTAGTCTAAGATGCCACGTGTTGTTTATTGCTTTTGGTGTTAGAGTTGAGAAAGATAATCGCCAAGACTGATGTCAAGGAAAATGACTCAAAGCTCTAGCAACAGGAGACTGGGCGAATAAACTGTAACCTATATCTATACAGTTATTCCATAGCTATGTACAAAAAATAAGGAAGATTTCTAGGTACTGATGCAGAGAGTTGTCCAACAAGGTATAGTCTAATTCCAACAAGATACAGTCTACAGCAGCCACAGAATTACAAGACTCTTGCTCCTTGGAATAAAAGCTATCAACAAACCTAGACAGCATGTTAAAAAGCAGAGAGATTATTTTGCCGACAAAGGTCCGTATGGTCAAAGCTATGGTTTTTCCAGTAGTCATGTATGGATGTGAGAGTTGGACCATAAAGAAAGCTGAGTGCTGAAGAATTGATGTTTTTGAACTGTGGTGCTGGAGAAGACTCTTGAGAATCCCTTGGACTGCAAGGAGATCCAACCAGTCAATCGTAAAGGAAATCAGTCCTGAATATTCATTGGAAGGACTGATGCTGAAGCTCCAATACTTTGGCCACCTAATGTGAAGAGCCGACTCATTACAAAAGACCCTGAAGCTGGGAAAGGTTGCAGGCAAGAGGCGAAGGGGATGACAGAGGACAGGATGGTTGGATGGCATCACCGACTCAACGGATACGGGTTTGAGCAAGCGCCAGGAGATGGTGAGGGACAGAGAGGCCTGGCGTGCTGCAGTCTGTGGGGTCACAAAGAGTCGGACACAACTGAGTGACTGAAGAAGAACAGCAGCAGCTACTTGGGGTGTGAATGGTCTGCCTCAGTAAACTGGATGCACTCCGGCAGCATCTACGCATTCATTCAATCATTTACTTGACACACACACATTTGCCCAGTTGCCTCTATGTGTCAGACACTGTTCTGGGTGTTGGGAACACGGCGGGATTTAAGGCAGAGAAAAATCCCTGCCCTCCTGAATTTATATTCCAGTCTGGGGGAATCAGATAATCAGTAAGTAACTTCTATATTGTGTCTCATAGAGTCTAAGATGCCATCAATTATAGAGTGTACTATTATTTCATGTATCACTAAGAAAGAAAAACAGTTACCAATTAGAATATGACCTGCCAGCTAGTACACACTGCATCTTGATTTCAGAGATTATAAAAATGTGAAAATAACTTGCGCCCTAACAGCTACGATACGGAGAAATAGTAGGTGATATAAAGTGCTGCAGAGAAGATGATACAGGCAAAGTGCAGAGGTGGGGATAAGAGGGTGGAGGGGGCAATGTGACTTTACATAGGGTGGAAGGAAGTCCTCACGGAGAAGGTGACATCTGGGTCACAAACAGAATGAGGCAAGAGAGTGACTTTTGCCCATCAATATCCAGGAGAAAAGAATTACATTAAAAAAGGATGGCAGTGAGAAAGGCCAAAGAAGGGGGTGTGGGGTGTATTCCAGGGGCATAAGGGGGCTGGAGGAAGAGTCTCGGGGATCAAATCCGAGAGATGGCAAGGAGCAGAACCTCAGAGGACCTGGGGAGAGCAGGCAAAGGCTCAGACTCTGGCTGGAGACAGAAGCCTTCCTAAGGATTTAAGGAGAGGACTGGATGGACTCATCTGCGATTTAATAGGATCACCCTGGCAACTGTGTTGGAAAGAGATGAAGGATGGCAAGAACAGAAGCAGGGAGACCTGGTAGGGGATTCTGCAACTATCAGGTGAGAGATGGTGGTGGTCAGGAGCATGGGAGAAGTGGCTGGAATCTGGAGATCTTCTGAAGGCAGAGATAGGAGTTCCTGAAGAACTGAACGTGGGGTACAAGAGGAAGAAAGGGGTCCAGGACAACCCTGCGGTCTCTGGCTTGGGCAATGGATGAATGAATGGGGTTGCATTCAGCTGAGACAGTGAAGACATGGACGGAAAGCTCGGGGGTGTGCTGTGCACACATGATTGGTGATGCCAACTAGATATATAGGAAAAGATGGAAGAGACAGCGGACATACAGCACTGAGACGAGTGGGGAGGCCCAGGATGGCGTTATTACGTGGAATGGTGTTTGAAAGCCAGGGGATAGGACAAGATCAACGAAGCATGCATGCAAGTAGAAAAGGGGAGGAGAGCAAGGCCTGAGCCCTGGGGCCCTCAGACGGGGAGAGGTCAGGGAAATGAGCAGACAGACGGAGAAGCCAGTGATGGGAGACGGTCCCTCCCCAGCGGTCCAGGGAGCCAAGTCAGGGCAAAGGGTGTCGCAGAAGATGGAGTGAGCAACTGAGCCAAACACTGCAGACAGGCCAAGAGACACGAGGCTGGAGAGAGCTGGCCACTGGATTTAGCAACGAGGAGGTCCCCGATCCTTGACGAACACATTTTGGGTNAGCCAAGTCAGGGCAAAGGGTGTCGCAGAAGATGGAGTGAGCAACTGAGCCAAACACTGCAGACAGGCCAAGAGACACGAGGCTGGAGAGAGCTGGCCACTGGATTTAGCAACGAGGAGGTCCCCGATCCTTGACGAACACATTTTGGGTGGAACGATGAGGGCCAGAGCCCACGTGGTTGGAGATGCAGAGAAAACACACACACCTCGCTCATGTGTTGCTACAGAGAAAACAAAAGAAGCAATGTGGTAGCTGAAGGAAGAAATGGGGTGGTAACAAATTTTTTACATGGGATTAATAACAGCATATATATGGAGAGGTGTATCGAGAAGTTCGATCTCGTGGAGGAGGGAAAACTGGAGACAGAGGACAGAGCAGAAGGGTGAGGGCTGGCATGATGACCTTGAGCGAGGATGGCCATGGATGGGAGTGTGGAGGGCCCACCCTGGGCTCTGGGAGGAACCACAGAGCCTGTGAGAAGAGCTAACTGTGGCGAGGCAGCTGTGGGGGCTCTCTTCTGCTTCCTTCTACTGTTCCAGGACTGGGTATAAAGCAAGGGCCTCAGCAGAGGGAGAGTAAGGGTGAGGAGAAAGGAGAGGATAAGAATTTGGTGCTATGTGTGTTTTTCCCCAATTGCATGGGCAGAGAGGAGGGGAGAGTTCACCTTGACAGAGCTAGGGTTTTGCCAAGTGTGGATGGCAAAGTGAAAAAAGGAGCAAGGAAGGGTATAATGGTTAGCTCTGGGGTATGAGTGGGCCTGGGCAGTGGGCTGCCTTTACAGAAGCTGCACAGTTGAAGGGTGAGCAATCAGCACCTGCCTGGAAAACCTGTGACCCTGAGATACCACCATAAAGTGAGTGTGGAACTGCTGCCCATGATATTGGGGAGGGCAAGACGCATATTCCATCCAAACCCATAATCCAGTAGGGTAGCATGATGGCTTCCAGGTAGCACAGTGGTAAAGAATCCATCTGCCAATGCAGCAGACACCGGTTCAATACCAGGGTTGGTAAGATCCCCTAGAGAAGGAAATGGCCACCCACTTCAGTATTCTTGCCTGGGAGATTCCACGAACAGAGGAGCCTACAGTCCATGGGGTCGAAGGGTTGTACTTGACTGAACAACTGATCACACACACAGTGTGATGGCGACATAAGGAAGTTGGAATCTGTGTTCAAATCCAGACTTCCCTACCTACTTACTGGATGACCTGAGCTGGTTAATCAGCCTTTCTGGGCCTTGATCCCTTACCTGCCAAATGGACCTAATGCTAATATTGCTTCCCTGTTGTGAGGATTAAATGAGATACTGCACTCAAAGTTCTTAGCCCAGAACTAGACACACAGACGCTGCTCAGGATGAGTACATGGCTGGTTACGTGGCTCAAAACAGACCGGGGTGCCACCAACTCAGCAGTGCGGGGAGGCAGCGTGTGGCTGCCAACAGCCCTTCCTCCACGCGTCTCCCTTCCATGCCTCCTCCAGCCACTGAAAGACGACAGCCTGACATTCCACATCCCCACGGGACATGGGAGACGGAGGCTCCAGCTGGCCATGGATGGAGACAAGCCACGCTGGGATGAGCACTTTGGCTGCTGCCATGGCAACTAGCAATGGCCAGACTTCAATTAGGAAGGAGGAATAAAAGGCCTCCAATTAGGAGAATAAAACAGGGTTGAGTCTCTTCTCATTTAGGAATGCTCAGGACTGAGGAAATGCTTCACTGGAGGAGCCTGGATTTGTTGGGGCTTTTTCTGTATTTAATTTATATTCTATCCTTCAGAATAGAAATTAATATTATAGAAATAAATAAAGATGTGTATTTTTGGGCATGCCATGCATCTTGCAGGATCTCTGTTCCCCAGTCAGGGATTGAACCTGGGTCATGGCAGTGAAAGACCAGAATCCTAACCACTAGGCGACTGGGGAATTTCTTGGAGGCTGGATTAGGAAAAGCTTTCTGCTCCGCCCTTCAGCAGCACCCACCCTGGTTACCGAATCCTTGAGTCACCATCTTATGTATTGGGTTCCTCCAGGGAGCACTATGCTGACCCAGAGAAAACTCCAGGGTCTGACATGAGTGGACCTGCCTGCGTTCTAACTCTGTTCTGACCTTGAGAAAGTTCTTTGTGCCTCAGTTTCCCCACTGGTATAATAGTATGGTACCTAGTTTATAAGATTTGTAGGGAAGATCAACAGAAATAATACAAGTATGGAGTTCAGCTCAGAGCCTACCAAATAAACTGCATCCAATTAATACAAGCTGTTGCATTACTGCCAGTAATAATAACAACAGTATAAATGCCAGTAATAATAACAACAGTATAAATGCCAGTAATAATAACAACAGTATAAATGGCAATGAAGCTGTTATGAATCCCAGCTGAGCAGGAAGGTGATGGGAACTGATTTTCAGTGAGAACCAGTGTGTGTAGACACTTCCTCTCTTTACATCCTTGCTACGGGGACCAGCAGCACCGGCATCGCCTGTGAGCTTGAGAGAAATACAGAATCTTGCTGCCCAGACTTGATGCATCAGAATCTGCATTTTAACCAGGTAACTTGTGTGCACATGAAAGTTCGAGGGGCACTGGTTGAGCGCTTCATTCAGTCTCCAGAGAACCACCTATGAAGTAGTCAGGCTTAGCTGGTTTTATAGATAAGGAAACTGAGACAATTAAAGCATCTCAGGCCACATGGTGGGGAAGGCTGGTGGCTCAGCTTCAGGCATAAGCAAGGGATGAGGCCCCGCAATTCCACAGCAGGTAAAGGAGCTCCCTGCTCTCTCTCCCCTGTTCCCAATAAGTCTACCTAGAACCCACGAAGAGCTGGGCTGATACCACAAGCTGTGTTTGCCCCAAGCCTTCTCCCTGGAGTGCAAAGGTGGATCAAGAAGGACAGAAGGCTGGACAGACAGATAGAGCTCTCACCAGGCACTCCTCCAGGTGGCACCTGTCGGTGGTACAGACGTCGACTCTTAAGGTCTTTTGGTGCAGGGCTGGGTAGGACATGGACACCCAGAACACCTCGTTGAACACCAGGGTGTCCGCGGCATCCAGGGGCCGGGTCCGGAAGAGGCAGGTGGTGCTCTCGGAGCACGGAAGGATAGCCGCTCGGATGTTCCTAGAGGGGCAGGCACGCACGACAGCCGGGGTCAGGTTGGCCCGGGTCGGGGGCTCAGGCCTTAGGCTACACAGCTGCTGCAAATCCCCCAGGAAGCCACAGAGGACAAGAGTTTGTCATTTCCCCAGTCACTGTGTGTCCAATCTCGTGTGCCTTCTGTTTTGCCTGCTTTCGGGCCTGCCTTCCTCCTTCCCACATGTCACACCCCAGGCGCTGGCCGGATGCAGATCAAAGAGACAGAAGCTCATGGTGCTGCCCTCAAGGCCTACGGTCTAGCAAAGGAGGGGCATGGAGGCAGCTGAGCGCAACGAAACAGAAACCCGTCTGTACCAGGCAGAGCCGAGAGGCAAACAGTGCAGGTCTCTGCTGTATTGTCAGCCGTAGAGTTAACACCCATCACAACCTGCCCACAGAATCATGCTGATGGGAACTGGCTCTTGAGAAAGGCAGGCCTGGCTCTTTCTGCACAAAACACTAGTGCTTAGAGCAGACAAAAGGGGCCGGGACTTCCTCCTTCACCAGGCTTCAAGTCCACAAGGACAGGGGTTTGCTCGCCACCCCATTCTTAGTGCTGGCACCTGGTCGGGGCTCAGGACGCACATGGAAAGCTGTCTGGGGCTCTCCTCTTTAGACTGAGCGTGTCTGCCACCCTGCCTGCATCCATGCTCACGGCCCTGACTGCGCCTCATGGTCATCTGCACTAGCCACCCACGGCGGTCTAAGGGGCCCGTGGTCGGAGCAGGGCAGAAAGGAGAGTGTCCCCTGGGATGGGCGCCGAGGGCGAGAGGATGTTACACAGTCCGTCAGCTACACACTCACACTTTCTGGTCTTGAGGCAGCAACAAAGCAGAAAGGTTGCTCAGCTGGATGATGAATATTGCAAACTGCTTATTCTTCTCATCATACCTGAAATGAAAAGGGGGCATACAGAGCACCTGTTGCTAACACATTTATTTCTCGCTCCCTTAATTATCACGGACGGAGCTGCTGACGGCTCTGGGAGCGTGGTGAGCTGGAGATCACTGACCCCGTGTTTGCCACCATGCGGGGACACAGGTCCAGAGCTGTCAGTCTGATTTTTTAAAGGGAAGCCAGAGGTTGTGTAAAATTTCCTGAGAGCTAAATGTAGGCGATGAATTCCTGTTTAAAAATAATCAGGACCATTCCCCATCAAGAGATGCGCAACAACAGGAAATCTAGGCTAAGCCCCCGAGGGATTGGCGTCAGTCCAGATGAGATGATAAGAAAAAAGCTGTAGTAGCGACGATTTCCAGGCACACCAAGAGGCGCGCGGTCTCGGTCCCGCCCGGCTTGGCCCCTGCCCAGCTCAGTGACACCGAGCAAGGTACAGTCTTCAAACCCTGGTTTTTCTCTTTTGCGAAATGGGGAGCTGGGAGGCATAGAAAGAGACCCCCACCTTTAGTTAGGAGCCCACAGCTGTCAGCGGGGCCTGCTGGTTCTGGAGGAGGGTAAATGCTGGACGCGCTGCAGAAGCGGGAGGAGGGGACCCAGGGCAGACCACACCCCTCTGCCTGGCCCTCCCTGCCACTTACTTCAGGGCGATCTGAACCCGGGTGGCACCCACTGCTTCTGATTCATCACTGTCGAAAGCAGTGGCTTCCGAGACACCCAGCCTGGAAGGCAACACAGGGAAGACAGAGAGGGAGGTCAGGCTGGTCTGCAGTGACCTGGGGCGAAAGACATTTTCCAGAGACAGGGTTCTCTCTGGGAGGGAGCAGCAGATTCTCGAGAAAGAAGGTTTGGGCCTGCTGAGCCTCCCTGTGGACCCTGCCTGCCCACAGAGACCTTAGATCCCTCTCTCAAGGGGGCTGCTCTTTCCCCAATACTTGCTCCCTGGCCACACGCCCCTTGACGGCACTCAGGGAAATCAGCAGTCTCCCAGACATGAAGTATCCCCCCCACCCTCCTGTGGGTTCCTCCCCTACGATGGAGGGGGCCCGGGACTCAGGGACCCACCTCTGCACGGAAGCCTCATACACACCACTGTCCCCGGCCACGGATTCATCTGACACGGCAGCAGAGACACAGGCCACTTTCAGGCCGCAGCCCTGAGCCGTATTCACAGCTGGAGGAAGAGAGGGGGGAAAAGGCGGGCTTCAGAAATCAGGATACTGTCATCCCAACATGTACTGTGGATCCCGTTGTTTTAAGATGGTCCCACCAAAATCCTGCTACCTCTGACCTTTACAGCAAGGTCCTGCGTGTTTTGGGGTGAAGGAAAAGGTGGCAGAGGAGTCTGTGTCTAACATCTCAGACTCCACAGGCAAACCACCGGGGTTCAAATCACACACTGTTTTGTGACACTGGGACGCTGATTTATTCCCTCTAAGCCCTGCATTCCCTATCTGTAAAATGGGGATAACAACACCTACTTTGTTGGGAGGACACAGGAGATGATATAGGGAAATCCTTAGTATAGAGACTGGGGCAAGGGAAGTGCCCTAGAAACCCGTACTGCTATCCTTAGTTACTATGACTACCATTCCCATCACTATAGTGATGCCTTCCAGATCACTTCCTACACACTTGGGACAATACCACAGACCCTGGGCCCTTGCGGGAGGACAAGAAGGGGAAGAAGGATTTAAGCACTGGCTCTCCTACTTGCCTATCCCACTGCACTCCTAAGTTAGCTCATCTCTCCTGCCCTTGACAGAGGCCCTCTGAAGTCTCTGACCCAGGACTCAGACTCAGCACATGCTGCACATTCCTTCCCTCCCCAAGTAATGGGTGCTGACAGTATGCCAGGGCCACTGCCAAGTTCAGAGCTGCCAAGATGAATAGGACAGCTCCTGACCTCCACGCAGCACAAGGAGGAGAGATTCAGGTGTTCAGACCTCAGGGCCTGCACTTCTGAGCACCTGCTGTGTGCCAGGCACATGGGTGGGGGTGGGGGGGTGCGCTGGCTGGGCTAGGGGATGGTGGCCGTGAGCCTGGCAGAGGGGCTTTCCCAGCCTGCATCCCACATCTGCGGCCCTGGAGCCCTCCTGCCTTCAGACCCACCCCGCTCCACCCTCCATGAAACCACTGAAGATTAATTTGTCTGCTGACTGGACAGTGGCACTAATCGCATAACCTGCTTAGCGTCTGAGCTCAGCCTGGCAAGGCTTCTGGAGAAGGCATGAAGAAATGCTGGCCTGGGACGTGAGCGGTCTGCACTGACGCTGTGGGGTGGGGGTGGGGAGTAGGGAGTAGGGGAGGAGTCGCTCCCCACACCCCACTGGAGTCCCAGCATCCCTGATCCAGCTGATCACAGCCCTTAGACAGGGAGCACTGGGAACCCTTCTTGAGCCTCATTAGAGGTTCTGCCTGCACCCCCTTCTCTCCAGGGAACAATTTTCTGAAGCTTTCCACCTGCTACAGTAGGAAGCCTGTTTTTATTTTTGTTTGAGAGGACTCGGCAAGACTGCCTTCCTGATGAGGGAGCCCCAGGGATCTCCCGGCTCTTCTTCTAAGGAAGTGGCTGGCATGCACCCAGCAGAGCCTTTAATTAACCAGGAAATCATGTTGCTTCTCCCTTGCTCCCAGTGGCCCTTGTATATGAAGGAACTGATATTTCTGGGTGCTGCAGCTGCCCCCGCCCCCATTCCTGGAGCTGAGAGGGGTTGAGCTTCTTGGCTGGCTTCATGAGGGTCAGAAGCAGGAGACCTTTGCTGACTAGGTGGTCCTGAGCCCAGTCCTGACTCTCCTGCCTTACCGCAGTGACACTGACCTCAGACAAGTCATTTAACCTCACTGAGTCTCACGCCTTTCAGTCTGTAAGATGAGGATAAAATCAACACCCACCTCACAGTGTTGTTTTGAGGTTTACATGAATCAGTATGTGCAACAGTGCCTGTTATCTTGTACACCTGAACTCAATAAATCATCCTGCTCAGTCCTGACTTTCATACCACATGCGAGATGGGGTCAGCGAGCGTCAGGGGTATCTTAGGAATAAATACACAGAGCTGCCTCATGTCCTAAGGGGAGCGTGGTGATAAAGAGGTTGGGCACTGGGGTCAGAAAAACCCAGATTCCACTCCCCGCTTCCCCACCTGTTGGCAAGTAATAGCACCTCTCTGAGCCTCTGTCTCCCCATCTGTGAAATAGGTATAATAGGAGGAGTCTATTTCACCATATCAAGTGCTTTTCCCACCACATCAATGCACCCCAATAAATATTGATCATTATAATTTATTATGTGGTTGCTGCTAGAAGAAAATTTTTCTAATAAACCTTGGCTGCCATTATCGGCATCATCTTTTACTTTGAAGCTTCTGACCTGAATCTCAGTCTAGACTACAATGCCCTTTTTGACTTCATAACAGGAGTGATCTTTTGTCATTCCCTGCCTTCAATCACATGGATCCTTGCTGCAATTAGCATAAAATGTAAACTCCTTACCTTACACAACTTGTTCTCTGCCTGATTCTCTGCCTTGTTGGTGACCCCCTCCCTCTGCTCTCTCTTGCACCCCCCGTTTCAGCCTCAGACACTTCGCTCTTGCTTCTCTCAAGGCTGGCTCTTTCTCACTGTTCAAGTCACAGCTGAAATGTCGTCTTCCTTCACCACCCAGCCTGAAATGGCAGCCCCACTCCAACCTGAAAGGCTCCATCACACCCTGTTTTATTTTCCTCCTAAGTGCTTTCCCCGGATCTGCTCGTACAGTTATTATTTGTGCCTTCATTTGCATGCAGGCTTCATGGAACCAGGACCTGATCTGTCCTCCACACTGTATCCTCTAACTAGCCCACATGGCCTATCTGTCCAATGAAAGAATGAATGAATCTATGTCCACCCCTTAAGACATAGTTTCCATAGGTACTTAATATCTGTTGCATGAATGAACCTACCATGGAAAAACCCTTTGCACAGGATCTAGATGACAGTAAACACGTAATAAATACCTACTGTATGAATGAATAAATCGATGCACCGTGTACAGATCTGTAGGTAGAAAGCAGTAACTGTTGCCCATAACCGTCACCATGATCACTGGGGTCAGAACTCGGTCCTGAGCACAGTCCCACCTCCCTCCCTCCTGGGATGCGGTGCTCTCTACCTTGGCCCAGCGGCTTGCCCTCCGGGCAGGGTTCCTCCAGCTGGTACCTCTCCCGCATGCTGCTGCCAAGGCTCAGCTCGCAGAGGGCGGCACTCAGCTCAGGGTCTTCAAACTCCAGGTTGCTCAGGAAGGCGTCCCCAGCCAGGAGCGGGTCAGCGATGAGAGGCGAGCAGGGCGGGGACGGGGAGGAGAGCGAGGAGCGGGGGGACAGGGAGGTCATGGACTTGGGGGTGCCCGATAGGGAGCGCAGGGCCTGCAGGCGGCCGCCCCCCTCCACCCTCTGGGTCTTGGCCACTTCGTCCTCGTGAATGGTGGTGATGCAGCCAGAGGGCCGGAAGCCCGTGGCCCCCTCCAGGAGCAGGAATTCCACCTTGTTCTGCAGCTCTGAGTCCAGCTGCTCGAATGGGTCATAGTAGAGGTCGGTGAAGCTGGCCGAGGCAGAGGAGTCCAGGCTGGAGGCGGCCAGGGAGCCCCGGCTGGACGTGAGGGACCCAGGACTGCTGCCGGAGGACAGGCTCTGCATGCTGCCGGAGAGGCTGGGGTTGGGGGGAGCGGAGGACGCTGAGCGGGTGGGCCGCCCAGAAGCTCCCCCAGCAAGCACTCAAGACACACTGTCTCACTGGACCCCCGATGGGGTCCAGGGCAGATCGTGTGCCCCTGCCTCTCTGAAGGGGACATCCGGAGAAGGCCACGCAACCAGGAGCCGGCAGAGTTGGGATTCGAACCCAAGCCAGCGGCCTTCCGAGTCCAGTTCCTCCTCTGTTTCTCAAACCTCCACCAGCTGCACTCCATTTTCCTATCTTTCCATGTTTGAATCCAATGCCAAGTAATGAGGCTTAATATTTTTCTCCAAATCAACTCACTTTTTAAACATTAACATAATTATCTTCAAAAGGAGACTTTATATCCTAAGTGTAATTTGAAAAGCCCTGTCAACTGGCAAAAATATCTGATGAAAACAAAATGTTGTGATAAAATTCTGGCCACGCTGCCCAGCAAGGCCCCGGCCTGAAGCCGACCCCCTCTGTGTCGTGCAAGTTGGCTGGCAGGGGTGAGGGATGTGAACGAGACTCAATAGTACCTGACTGGGGCCTTCTGTGCACTGTCAGGACTGAGGAGGCTGCGGTCTGGGGAGGTGAAGGACCCTGCCCTGGGCCACACCTGGCCCAGCACGTGCTCCCCGGACCATCCACGGACCTGTTGTGCACTCAAGCGTATCTGGCCATTCCCCGGGGAACACTTACCCCACTGCCCACCACTCACCTCTTCAGCTGGGAGTGCAGGGCCGCGACCTGCCGGGTGGCTTCCTCGAGCTCTCTCACCAGCTGGCTCCTCTTACTGTTTAACTTCAACCTGAAGGGAGTGAGAGAAGGCATGAGGGGGAAGCCTTGGGGGATCCAGCCTCCATCTCCCTGAGAGAGGAATCACAGGCATGTACTCATGAAGATGTCCACAGACCTACACACACACGGGAACATCCTAGGAGCGTTATCCTATGATGTTTGGAGAGACATGGTCTCTATGTACAATGTTACAGTAACTGCTATATGCATCGCCTGCTATGTACCAGGGGCTGACTAGCAAACTTATGCTGCTGTTCTTTAGTCGCTAAGTCATGTCTGACTCTGCGACTACATAGACTGTAGCCTACCAGGTGTCTCTGCCCATGGGATTTCTCAGGCAAGAACACTGGAGTGGGTTGCCATTTCCTCCTCCAGGGATCTTCCTGACTCAGGGATTGAACCTGTGTCTCCTGCACTGGCAGGAGGATTCTTCACTGAGGAGCCACCAGGTAAGCCTAGATATTGCCTTAAATCATTTGCACAATAACCCTTCTTGGTAAGAATCTTATCATCTCACTTTATGCATGGGGAAGCTGAGGCTCCTAGAGCTAAATAGTTTACTTAAAGCTAGAGGGTTAGTGGCAGAGTTAAGACTCCACCCAACCATCCCTTCCTGTGCTGTGCACAGGTGTGCAGAGAGAGAAGACCACATGAAGATGTGTAGATGACCGTGTGCCGACCCAGAAGCCACCGAGAGAGGCCTCAGAAGAAACAACCCTGCCAACACCCTGACTTTGGACTCTTGGCTTCCAGGACTCTGTGGAAATATGCAATACACTTTGGTTGTTGAAGTCACCCTGTGTGTGGTATGCTGGTTTGGCAGCCCTAACAAACAAATGCACCATCTTAGGGCAAAATATAAAGCAGACAAAGAAAGGCTGGGTCCACCACCAAGCTCTGAGTATAAACAGCATCTCAAGGCTGAACAGGCAGGGAACTCCTGGGCTCAGGAATATGCATCTTTTTCTTTTTTTTGGCCACGCCACTCAGCATGTGGGATCTTAGTTCCCTGACCAGGGATTGAACCCAGGCCTCAGCAGGGAAAGTGCCAAGTCCTAACCATTGGCCCACCAGGGAATTCCCTGGAATCTACATTGTTATTACCTATCCCAGGATTTTTTGGCACACTGCGGTTTCCAAGTTGCTTCAGTAGCTGGGGGTTGTAAGGCAGGCGCTGTGCCTCGCTCTCCCAGCCCCGAGCATGGTGCCCACAACACGGACAAGTTTGAAAAGGCATCACTGAAGGGAAGACTCCTCCCCAGTTGACACAGGGAAAGCTCCTTTGCTCTCCTGAAAAGACCCAGACGTTCGATCTCCCTTGGGACTCCTCTGGTGGCCCAGAGGTTAAGAAGCCACCCACTGATGTAGGGGACACAGGTCTGTGAAGATACCACATGCTGCAGAGCAACTAAGTCCGCGTGCCACAACTGCTGAGCCCAGGCTCGAGACAGAGCTTGTGCTCCGCCACGAGAGCACAGGGAAGCCACCCGCATGAGAAGCCACAATGAAGAGCAGCCCCTGTTCGCTGCAACTAGAGAAAGCCCGGGTGCAGCAGTGAAGACCCAGCACAGCCAAAAAAGCAAATAATAAATTAAAAAATAATCTCCCATGGAAGGATCTTCATATCCCCTTATGCCATCCTACTGGGCTCCCAAAGCACAGCCAACCCAGCTCAGGGCCTGAGAGAAAGAGTTCATTCCCATGGAAAAGCTAGCCATGCCATCCCTCCACCGACACGCCCCAGGCCCCCAACACAGGCCCTGCCACGAGGACCAGAGACACAACTGGAGAGCGATGAGAGATGGGCGGGATCTGTCACTGGGGAGCTGGGTTGTGAAATTACAGAAAAGACCACGGGAACAGCGGGCGTTGTGGCCTCGGCATGGTTCTTGGCAGGTTCAACCCCTGGCGCTGTTATTCCAGAGTCCTGCCTGGGGCTGGGGCTGGGGGCAGACAGCAGGCCGACAGATGGAGCCAGTAACGAACAAAAGCCCATTTTTCAATGGAATGGACAGGACTGTGGAATGTGACCCTCTACAAGAGCAAGACCTTGAACGGGTGCGAGGTTTTGTGGGGGGGGGGGTCAAGGCACAGCTGGGGGTCACCATTTCTACCTCCATTTTCCTCTCCTCTAGGAGGAGACCACAGCACATGCACTAGAAGTAAATGCAGGTTCCGCCCCCTGGAGGCCCAACCGGAGGCTTAGGGGACTGGGAGCCAGGTGGCCTGGACTTCTTAAGCACAGGGGTGTCGCCACCAGTAACAGCATGCAGGTGCTGAGGCCGCCTCCCAGGGGCAATGGGCTTCGGTAGCCATATGGCATTTGCGTGTGATGCCCGGCACATGCTGGGAGGCCAAGGACACATCAAGCGTGGGAGCACGCAGAGGACCCAGGGGGTGGGGCTGGAATCCCCACAAGCTGTAGCTCAGCACCTGGGGTGCTGGTTAAAAATGCAAGAGCCTGGGCTGCGTCTCAGGTCTGGGGAGTTGGTCCTTGGGGCAGGGGCAGAGACCCCACTCTAACAGGCACTGCAGCTCTCTGGAGTGGTGGGGAGGGTCCACAGGAAGGGAGGTGGGAGTAGGGAGGGCGTCCTGGGGTGAGGTCTGTGCTTCTCACCGATTCCTGCCTGGGGTTTGGCGGGCCCTGTGGAGTGCTGTTCCTGGATGTGTCTCTTTCTGGCCTAATCAGTCACCTTGAACAGAGAGACTGTGGTGTGCAGGTGAGGAGTGTAATCGTTATTCAGTCGCCAGGTCGTATATGATGCTTTGTGAGCCCATGGACTGCAGGACACCAGGCCTCTCCATCCTTCACTGTCTCCCAGAGTTCGCTCAAACTCATGTCCATTGAGCTGGGGACACCACCCAACCATTTCATCCTCTGTCCCACTTAAAAAAAAAAAATTATCAATTGGATTTATTTGACTGTGCCGAGTCTTAGCTGTGGGATGTGGTATCTAGTTCCCTGACCAGGGATTGAACCAGGGTCCTTGCATTGGGAGCCTAGAGTCTCAGCCACTGGGAAGTCCCCTCTGTCCCACTTAAAGAGAGAGAGAAGAAAGAGTGGAGCATGGCTTCCCTGGAGGCTCAGTGGTAAAGAATCCAGTGTAGGAAACACAAGAGACATGGGTTCAATCCCCAGGTCAGGAAGATCCCCTGGAGAAGGAAACGGCAACCCACTCCAGTATTCTTGCCTAGAAAATTCTATGGACAGAGGAGCCTGGTGGATGACAGACAGTCCACGGGGCTGCAAAGAGTCGGACATGAATTTAGCAACTGAGCATGCATGCCTGAGAAACACAAAGAGAAAGAAACCTAGGTAAAGAACAAGAGGGTCAGAAGATGAAGGCAGACAGGGCGCTGGAGGCAAAGAACACAGATGAAGACGTATGGGTGGGCTTTCTCCTCTCTCTCCTGCAGGGGCTCAAGCCATCAGTCCTGTCCTTCCCAAGGCTTTCCCTGGCTTCTCTCTGTGTGACCCAGGGGACCCTGCTCTCTGGGACCTCGAGTCAGCCACTCAGCAGCTGCCATGGACTGGAGGTTCTGGCTTCCTTGGACGGGCTGTGTGAACTCACTGTTCCAGGAGAGCAGTCAGACCTTTGAAAGATGATGCTGAAGGCAACAATAAAAGGTCTTCTACGTGGGCAGCAGCCTGGGTAGTAATCCCGGCTCTGTGCCTTGGTGATATCGGGTGACCATCAGTTTCCTCATCTATGAAAGGAAGATTAGTCTCAGGGGTGCTGGGAGGCTTAGATGAGATGATGTAGGTTACAGAATCTGGTACATAACGGTACCTTCTGCATGTAGTATAGGCTTCCCAGGTGGCACTAGTGGTCAGGAACACACCTGTCAATGCAGGAGACTCTTAAGACGAAGGTTTGATCCCTGGGTTGGGAAGATTCCCTGAAGGAGGGCATGGCAACCTATTCCAGTATTCTTGCCTGGAGAATCCCATGGACAGAGGAGCCTGGTGGGCAACAGGCTCTAGGATCACAAAGAGTCAGACATGACTGAGCAACCAGCACTCACTTTAGGGAGTTCTAACAGCATATCCAATCCTAATTTCAAGAAACTGAAATTATTAGAGAAGAGCCTCAGTTCCCAATCTGGTCTAACCACCGGCCTTCAGAATATATAAATATTTGTATATAATGTAATTATCTTGTTTTTTCCCCCATATTAGGCAATTGAAGTCCATATGGTCAATGACTTGCTCAAGGTCAGTGGTAGAAAGGGTATTTCTACTGACGCACCAAGGAGTAGGGCTGTCGCGGATCTGTTCTTTTCAGCTGCTTGCTGTGAGCATAATGAATAGCTGAGGTCTTCCCAGTGATAGCTGGAGGGCCTGGGAGCAAGTCAGAAACCCAGAGGACCGGCAGACACATTAGGAGATACATGCAGAGGCCTGCAAGGGTCTGCTCAGGCTGGCTAACCATTTCAAATGACACTAAAGGCAAAAAGGTGTCGTGTCAGAGGCCTCGTCCCCAAGCTGCACAGCCATGGGGAAAGTTGGACAGAGTCTTGGCACTAAAGGAGATTTCTAGAAGGGGCTTCCTAGGGCTATAAACCACCAGCTGCTGAAGCCCTTTCCTCCTCCTCCCACTTGCCTGGTGGTGTGTCAGCAATCAGCCACTCCTCCCAGGAGAAGGAAAAGGTGAGGAAAGTGACACATCCCTGCAAATAGTTCTAACAAGGGGCTTGGTGGGGAAAGATTTCCCACCACTGACAGTCAAAGGACTCTTTGATGTGCTTACAGGAGGCCAGGCAGAGGCAGTTCAACTTGACCCATTTGGCACCCTGCCATATGCAGATAGAGCTCACTCAGTTACCAGGCTGGGGCTGCAAGCAGGGTGCCTTAGCACAGAGGAGGCTCCCTGAAAGCATCCTAGCCCCCATCACAGGGTGATACAGAGAGCACAGCTGGGCACCTAGGACACCTGGCCTGCTGCCACTGGCCCAGCCAGGTTCATCTGCTTTATAACCTGGGCTTCTGCCTCTGAGTACGCTGGAAAGAGGAATGCCCCTGCTCATCCCTTCCCCCTCTTGCCCATGCCCATCCCACAACAAGTTTGCAAACCACTGTCTTCAACTCTGGGCTTCCCTGGTGGCTCAGACAGTAAAGAATCTGCCTGCAGTGCGGGAGACCTGGGTTCGATCCCTGGGTTGGGAAGATCCCCTGGAGGAGGGCATGGCAACCCACTCCAGTATTCTCGCCTGGAGAATCCCATGGATAGGGGACCCGGGTGGGCTACAGTCCACGGGGTCACAAAGAGTCAGACACGACTGAGTGACTAAGCACAGCACATCTTCAATTGTAGCTCCTTAAGGGCAGGTGGTGGTGATTTAGTCACTGGGACATGTCCAACTCTTGCGAACTGTAGCTTGGAAGGACTGATGCTGCATATTCCTGAATATTCATTGGAAGGATTATTCATTCCTGAATATTCACTGGAAGGACTGATGCTCAAGCTGAACCTCCAATACTTTGGCCACCTGATGCAAAGAGCTGACTCATTAGAAAAGACCTTGATGCTGAGAAAGACTGAAGGCAGGAGGAGAAGGGGACGACAGAGGACGAGAAGGTTGGATGATGTCACCAACTCAATGGACATGAGTTTCAGCAAACTCTGGGAGATGGTAAAGGACAGGGAAGCCTGGCGTGCTGCAGTCCATTCCATGGGGTGGCCAAACATTGTACACGACTGAGCAAGTAATCAACAGGCTCCTCTGTCCATGAGATTAAGGGCAGGGACTTTGTCCAATAAAGTCTGCTGCCAAAAAAAAAAGTGAAAATAACTGAATATACTTTAAGAGTATCAGAGCAGAGATCATGACCTATTCACTTCTGAATCCCCCAAATTGCCTTGCATGCAAAATATGTGTCACAAAACATCTCTTACATGAATGGAAAAGCTGGGGATTGAAGGACCACCTGTAGGAGTCTGAACACAGAGAGGTGTTCTGTGTAGGATGGGCGTGGAGGCTGGTGAGACACTAAAGGATTAAAGTCTGTTGTGGCTGGTAAAGAATCTGCCTGCAATGCAGGAGGCCTGGGTTTGATCCCTGGATTGGGAAGATCTCCTGGAAAAGGGAAAGGCTACCCACTCCAGTATTCTGGCCTGGAGAATTCCATGGACTGTCTATGGGGTCGCAAAGAGTCGGACACAACTGAGCGACTTTCACTATACAGTCTAAACCGGAGAATGTGAACCAGTGNGGAAGATCTCCTGGAAAAGGGAAAGGCTACCCACTCCAGTATTCTGGCCTGGAGAATTCCATGGACTGTCTATGGGGTCGCAAAGAGTCGGACACAACTGAGCGACT
This sequence comes from Oreotragus oreotragus, assembly GCA_006410675.1. Lineage (NCBI taxonomy): Eukaryota > Metazoa > Chordata > Mammalia > Artiodactyla > Bovidae > Oreotragus > Oreotragus oreotragus. Next base: position 808,256 of record SJYX01006401.1, read on the forward strand.
TTCACTATACAGTCTAAACCGGAGAATGTGAACCAGTGGCTTTCATGTTAAATCAAGCTCACAGATGAAGCTAATTTAGCCTCTAGGGTGATAAAAATGGTTTTGGATTAGTTGCCAATATTGAAAAAAAAAATCAAAAGAACTGTTTTCTTGAAAAATGGGGCCTCTAGCAGCCTGGGGTCTGTACTCACTTCCTGGAGGCTGCAGACAACACCTGGGGTCTGTGCACTGCAGTCTAACATGGCCCATGGCCAAGTGGCCTCTGGCATTTATATCACCTGCTTGACCCCTATTAGCATCTCAGTTTGCAAGCCCCATCTAAACCAGTGTTTTTCAAACTGCAAATTGCAATTCCTTAGCACGGGGCAAAGCCAATTTAGTGGGCCATGACTGGTGTGAAGAGAGATGCGATATAAAAGAAAGTATAGAGGACTGTCACACAGAAAGACTAGGCACTGTTTTGTGAAACTTTTGTCTATTCGATAATAATACGCGAGTCACTGTCACAAAGCAGGAGAACAACTGCTGTAAATTACACAGAGCTTATCTCAGAAGAGAATTTCTGAAAATCTGCATGTGAGCAGACGTTTTGGTAACGTGATTCCCTCTGGTAAAATTTTGAGATGGTTGGCTAGTGAGTCACTTCCCTAGATTTGCTGTTCTGGAACGTCATGAGCTCTCTAAACTGTGCTCTCAGAGTGGAGCCTGGACGTCCCAGGTTGCCCCTCTCGCTGGGGGGCTGGAGGATGACCAGCAGCAGGGAAGGGCCCCGTGCCCCCAGCCCAGCCCCACCTCTCAGTCAGCGCCTTGCTCTGGGTGTCCCGGGCCGCCTGCAGGTCCTTCTCCAGCCGCTTGCGGGCCATCTCCAGCTGCTCCACCTCCCCTTGGGTCCACTTCCGGGGGCTGATGAAGCGCATCTCCTTCAGTAGCTCCTCCTTCTCGTTGATGAGGATCAGCCGGTCCCTCTCAGAGTCGAGCACTCCAGGCCAGGCCTCACTGTCAAGCTTGGCGAGCTGGATCTTCAGGTTGGCGATCCTGCGGGCCAAGAGGGTGGGCACTGACCGGTGTGCTCAGTGGCACCCCAGGAGCAGCGGGACGGACTGTGTTGCCAAGATTGCATGGTCCGAGGAGCACTGGCATTCTCAGAGCATCCTCTTTGACCCTGACTGGCTTCCTTTTGATCACCGTGTGGTCTCAAGGACAGATTTTTATCTAACGAACACAGGCGGTGCCTACCACATGCCAATCCCGGCTCAGCAGGGCTGGGGGGTGGAGGCAGTGTCCTTGCCCTGAGGGACACGAAGCCCGATAGAACAGAAGTGGATCCGTCACCAGGCAATAGCCTCCGACCGCTAGCTATGCGCCCTTGGGCAAGTTGCTTCGTCACTCTGCAGGGAATAACAACACCTGCTTCCTTGTGGGGTAACGGTTGCAGGTTTGAGGACATAATTCATAAAACGTCCAAGTGCCATATCTGGCACACACTAAACCAGCCCTCAAGGAATGCTTCTGCTGCTACTGCGCTCGCTCCCTGGTTTAACCACTTCTCACGTGTGTAATGTGGGGCACACTCCCTGAGCCTTGCATAGAAGAAAACAGTTGCTTCTGCATCAGAATTGGTGTGAAAATGAGCAGTTATGTGTTGTGTGTGTCTGGCACGTAAGTCCTGAAACAGTGGCCGTCACGGGCCCTCTGTGATGACAGCAGACGCTGCCACACTGCCATTGCTACCCTGGTCTTCTCAGTCCAGAGGGTAGTGGCCGCACCCCGCGAACAACGGCAGACTTGAGGTCAGAGGCTGCCTGTTAGAGTCTTGGCTCTGACTTCCTTAAGAAATCATTTAGGTAACACAAGCTGCTAGCACAGTGCCTGGTACACTGCAGGCCATTAAGAAGTGTTACGGGAAGGAGCTGGGAGCCCTTTACTGCTTTGAGACTCAGCATCCTCATCTGTGGGCTTCCCAAGAGGCAGGAGTGGTAAAGAACCTGCCTGCCAATGCAAGGGACCTGAGAGATGCAGGTTCAGTCCCTGGGTGGGGAAGAGCCCCTGGAGGAGGGCATGGCAACCACTCCAGTATTCTTGCCTGGAGAATCCCAGGGACAGAGGAGGCTGATGGGCCTCTGTGTCCATGAGGTCACAAAGAGTCGGACACGACTGATACAACGTAGCACACACACATGCATCCAGACAGTGTACTAAAACATCTGTATACTCCTATCTCACTGAATTTTAAAAGCAATCTTATAGCATAGCTTATCTCATATTCTCTCCATGTTAAGAGAAAAGTAAGATCTAAGATGTTTCATGACTTTCCAAGGTAGATTCAGAATTTGAACTGGACAGTCCATGGTCTTCCTATACACTGAGCCTGTATTTCTAAGAAAGAACTCACAAGGTCTGATGGTAAATGAAGCCAAGCCCATTGCATCCATTCCTCCTTAGGCTACATTGCCCAGCCCATGGACATTCTAAGTCAGGCCAGGGAGAGTGTGGCGGATGTGGGGATGATACTGGTACCTGTGAGGTGAGTTATGAGGACCAAATGAAAATGTATCATTAAAAGCTCTTTACACAGATGTACATGAACCCTTTTAAAATGAATATTTTTTTAAAAAAATTAGAACAATCCATTCCCTTAAGGAGAACTTGAAAAAGAAAAAAAGAGCTCTTTATACAAGGCCAAGCGCTACATAGATATTCAGTATGATTATCATTGGATCAAATTAAAATTCACAGTATTGCTAAGAGTATTGCTAAAATAGTTAAAAACAATCATGTGATTCTTCAGGATTTAGTCTTTGCAAAGTGTTTTTATTAATAGCTATCACTACCAGGCTCCTCTGTCCATGGGATTCTCCAGGCAAGAATACTAGAGTGGGTAGCCATTCCCTTCTCCAGGGGGATCTTCTCCACCCAGGGATCGAACCCAGGTCTCCCACATTCCAGGTGGATTCTTTACCATCTGAGCCACCAGGGAAGCCCTTTCACTGTCCTACCCTGGGGTGGACAGGACCTAATGGTAATTCTGTGGGACAGGTAGCCAGAGAGGATGCAGTTCCCCTACGACTGCAGGTCATACACATGACCAGTATTTGTTGGGGTCCCAGGCTTCCAGACTCTCAAGTCAATCTTACCTGCAAGCAGTGTGGCCAAATTCTTATTTTACCAAAAACCTTGTTGGAGATGAGACCTCCAGGCTGTGTAGTGAGAAGTTCACAGAGAACCACATATACATTTGTTTCTTCCTAGCCAGTTGTCTCGGAGAAGGCGATGGCACCCACTTCAGTGCTCTCGCCTGGCAAATCCCATGGACGGAGGAGCCTGGTGGGCTGCAGTCCATGGGGTCGCTAAGAGTCGGACACAACTGGGCGACTTCACTTTCACTTTTCCCTTTCATGCATTGGAGAAGGAAACGGCAACTCACTCCGGTGTTCTTGCCTGGAGAATCCCAGGGACGGGGGAGCCAGGTGGGCTGCCATCTATGGGGTTGCTAAGAGTCGGACACAACTGAAGCGACTTAGCAGCAGCACAGCAGCCAAGTTTCTCAGCAGGGACTCTTATAGTGAATTAATCTTAATCCCATACTCACATATACAGCAGTCCACCAAAACCGGCTTTGGGATAACTGTAGCTGTTATCCAGCCAGCTGCTTGGGAATAGGGTGCCGTCGCCCAGGTGGGGTGGGGGTGGGGGCTCTATTACACATGGGACACTGAAGGGGTGACTGATGCTTCTTTCTTTTTGTCATAGATCCACCAGAGTCAATCTCTGTATTTTTTAAACATATTTTAAAAGTGTTTGTTGAATTTTTTTTATAATATTGCTTCTGTTTTTATGTTTTATCTTTTGGCCAAGAGGCATGTGGGGTCTTAGCTCCCCAGCCAGAGATCAAACCTGCACCCAATGCATTGGAAAGACAAAGTCCTAACCACTGGACCACCAGAAAAGTCCTTTAAAAAAAGTTTTTTAAAATTTCAGTATAGTTGCTTTACAACGTGGCATTAGTTTCTGCTATATAGAAAAATGAATCAACTATACATATACACATATCCCCTGTTGTTTTTTTTTTTTATTTTTCTTCCCTTTTAGGTTGCTAACTGATGTTTTCTTGAATGTACTTTCTGGTGGTGCTTTCCCTATGTCTGCTCCTTAACTTTGAGCCACACATCCTCAGGAGAATCTGAAGAAATCCCCAAGAAGGGCACACATGACAAAACTTGGCAGCAATCAGACCTTGCGTTACAGCCACCGACCCTCCCTGCCTCAAGTCCACAGCCTTTGTTTCCCCATTCAGCAGGTTACTTTATTCTTTGTCCTTAAACTACTTTTAGGTGAAAGAGGAGGCACAAAGTTGGATAAAGGTAGATGAGTCAGAACACTCTGTAATGAGAAGTTTAGTGGTGCAACCCTAAAGGAAAGATTCCAGCCCTTTCATTTCTCCGTAACTGATCATCTACGATAGCCACCACTGCAAACTGGATATATATATACAGAGTTCAGAGGGGCCAAGAAGTGGTTGTCCAAAGCGGAAGTCGTGCTGTTCTGCTGGATCTCTAGAGGGAGCTGAAACAGTGCACAGGGTGTGTTTTTCCCCACCTGAACAGTATCCACTTTCTGCTTCTTTTGTTAACAATATTCCAAGTTTTCTTTGGGAAATCGACATGTCCTCCCATACTTTCAGGTCACTTGGTTCCCACAGAGCTGACCTCAGTCCCCTTCCTATAGTCGGGCACATGACTCATGTCTGGACCTTCAGAGAATTCCAATTCCTCCCACCCTGCGACAATGACTGGCTCTCCCAGAAAAGCCAATGAGTCTCAAGCCCAAAGCTTTGTAAAACTGTATGGGGAAGGTAGGTCCTATTTCTGCTGGGGTTGCTAGCCTGGCAGTATGTAAGTCTAGAATAGTAGGGGTCATTTTTTGCTTTGACAGAAAAACCTGTCAACACAAAGGCAAACAGGAAGGAGAAAAGGAGACTGAGTCTATGTAACATCATTTGAAACTCTGGATCCAGCTGTGCCCGAAGCTAGATTACCCCTGCACTTTGGAGTTCAATAAGCCTATGAGTTCCCTTTCTTGCTTCCAGTTTCTACAGGATTCGTGCCATTGCTGCCCAGGGTTTCTGCTGCTCACTCATTGTTGGCAGAGGGGCAGGACTGGGTACCGCCACACTCTCCCTGGCCTGACTTAGAAGGTCCATGGGCTGGGCAATGTAGCCTAAGGAGGAATGGATGCAATGGACTTGGCTTCATTTACCATCAGACCTTGTGAGTTCTTTCTTAGAAATACAGGCTCAGTGTATAGGAAGACCATGGACTGTCCAGTTCAAATTCTGAATCTACCTTGAAAAGTCATGAAGCATCTTAGATCTTACTTTTCTCTTAACATGGAGAGAATATGAGATAAGCTATGCTCTAAGGTTGCTTTTAAAATTCAGTGAGATAGGAGTATACGGATGTTTTAGTACACTGTCTAGACCGTTACAGATTCTCTAAGAATGTCAGCTTTGATTACTATTTTATTTGCAGTAGTGGAACCCAATTGCCTAGGATTCTGTGAAGTCACAGAATATCTAAAGTCCCTGATGTCTACACAGTTTAAAAACAGAGCTTGTTCCCAGTTGGGCAGGAGACACTGAAATGGGTAGTATCAAAAGTCTTTTTATCCTGTTGCTAAAACCCCAGTTGTGCTCTTTCGCACACAACTATTTACATGATTGTTGGTAAGCCTTGATTTTAGAGGTTGATTTTTAGGCAGGCAAGTGGAAAGATTACTAGGTTTGAGGCTTAAAGTATGGTTCAAAGCATAGTTGCACTCTTTATCTAAGCGTCCCTGGTTCAATCATTTCTAGAATTTCAGAGAAGACTAAAGTATGAAGATGATAATACTCACCTTCACAATCTTTGTGAGGATTAAACATCATGAAATGTGTAAAAAGCAGGCACAGAGCAGACAAGCTACAGTAGTACTGGGTTGGCCAGAAAGTGTGTTTGGATTTTAAGTACTTACAGAAAAACCTGATCAAACGTTTTGGCCAACCAGTTATTATTGTGGGACCATCCTGCCCCCAGGCCCCAGCCTCTAATTACCTTCTCTTGGCCTCTTCATATCGAAGGCGCAATCTGACCTTCTCCGCCAACTGATTGTTGCTGCTGGTACCGAACTGGAGGAAAGAACAGGTCAGGAATTACATGGTTATGGTGGCTAGGGCTGAGCTAGGTTTCGAGGGCTCCTGAGAGACTTGACAGCTTGTGTGGGAAGGAGCTAAAAATAGTACCCAATTATTGAGCTGGCTGCATGAATTGCAGGGAAGCTAGTTAGGAGAAAAACATTTTCTTTCCTTCAGGCCTGGGAAGAGCCCCCAAAGTACACATTTATCACTTCGAGAAGAGAAGCCTAGGGCTTGGAACATCATCTTGCAGCCCCCAAAGGCTTGGAGCTCATCCAGGTGGCAGGAGCGTGGCGGACAGCTGGCCAGGAGGAAACAGGCACTGTCACCACACGGGAAAGCCACGCTGGGCCCGCTGGGGAGGGCTCCACTGTACTCAGGCAGCCTGCAGCCAGCAGTGCAACAGCGAGGGACAAGAGCGCCCTAGAGCTTGGAAGAAGGCACACGGTTCCTTCCCAAATGCTTCACCACAGGTGGCTTGTGGCTGGACAATGGGTGGTGTGAGGATGGAGGGGGCAGCCCCGTTGGCCGTGCCAGTCTGTCAAAAAACTACGAGGCTCACCCCATCAGACATGAATGGAGCTTCTCCTCACAAGTGGGAATACGACTATAGAGACCACAGAGAAGAGCATTTAGGCACGGAGGCTCGTTCATTCAATGTCACCTGCTCCAAGAAAACAAAAGCTCTTCTAAGTTATGGATTGGCATGGGTCAGCCCTGCTCTCAGACTTTCAGGAGCGATGTCTGGACAGCACTTGCACTATTCATTACTCTAACCAGGGCTGAGCTCTTGAACTGGGAGGTGAGCAGCTGTCTGAAAGCCACACGCATTGTTCTGGGGTGAACAGGAGGGAACTATCTTCTGCTTCTCAGCTGGTGAGAGGAAAACAGAATGGCGCTGCTCATCAGCAGAAGGAAAACCTGGGGAAGACCCTTCAAGCATGCTTTCTGTGCAGCACCTAGAGATGCATTCCTGGGACCAGCGAGTCAGAGCCGGCTACCCCGCCACGTCGTCATCTCACGTCATCCGGGGGCCAAGAGGTCTGCAGGAGAAGGCTGGGGCAGCCCCCAGGCTCAGGGAGCACCCCGGGTTCTCGGGCAAGTGACAAGAAGGGTGCTCTGTCTCTCGGGGCCCCGGTGGCGCGTGCTGTGCACTCACACTTCCTGAGATGTCCGTCTGGGAGCTCACGTCCAGGTACTGTTTCGGCAGTGGGAAACCCGAACTCTCCAGAGAGCTGCTGCTGGACCACAGGTCGGAGTGGGAGCCTCTGTCGGTGCGGAAGCCGTCCTTCAGCATGGCGAGGCTCTGGAGCAGGGAGGGCAGGCTTAGCAACACCCCCTCCGTGGTGGGTGCTCTGGGTCTGTCACTCTTTAGGAATCTACTAGGGGCCCTGACACCCCACTTCTCTTGTAAAGAGTTACCAGTGGGTGGGCATCAACTAGGTGCTGGCACTGTGCTGGGCCCTTGACAGGGGAGAAGCCAGCGTGGACAATGGCTTCGGAGCTGCACTGTCTGAGTCAGGATCCACTGCTCTGCCACTTCCTAGCTGTGTGCTCTGACCTTGTTGATTAACCTCTCTGTGCCTCAGTTTCTTTCCCTGCAAAACGGGAATAATTATCCCATTGACTATCATATTGACTATCATATTGTTTATATAAGATGACCAGTGTAAAGCGCTGGTTTAGTCAATACTTAATAACTGTCCATTTTGCCATGATCTTATTTAATCCCAACCGTAATCTTCCGAGGAATAAGCTATGATTATCCCCATTTGGGGCTTCCCCGGTGGTGGCTCAGTGGTAAAGACTCTCCTGCAGTGCAGGAGCCACAGGAAACCCGAGTTTGATCCCTGGGTTAGGAAGAATCCCTGGAGAAGGGCAGGGCAACCCACTCGAGTATTCTTGCTTTAGAGAATCCCATGGACAGAGGAGCCTGATGGGCTACAGTCTATAGGGCTGCAAAGAGTTAGACATGACTGAAGTGACCGAGCAGGCACGTGTACACCCCCATTTTATCCATGAGGGAGCTGTTATGTGGAGAAGCTGGTAACTGACAGAGCCAGGATCTGGTCCTGGTCTGACTTAAGGCTTGGCACGCTTAGCTGCTAAGCATGAATGGAGCATGCCTCACTGTCCACTAATGCCCAGTTTCAGTGTTTTTGCTGGGCTGCGGTCCTGGTAGGAGCTTTGAAATTATTCTGTTTGTCAGAGTGTAAAGCTTCCCTCATCAAGTCATGGGCTTCTGAGTTAGGTGTTGATGGGGTTGAATCTTGGCTCTAGTGTCTACTCTCTGATCTATGCAGCCTTTTGCTGTATGCTGGGGATAATTTAGCACTGATATAAGGGGAAAGTGAGGCATGGTGGGGCCAAGTGCTTGGCACAACTGCCTGGCACAGTACATCACAGCTACCACCATTTGTCGGTTCCCAGCACAGAGTCGGAACACGCAACAAAATGCTTACAAGGATGCTACATTTTGATGCCAAGGTTAGTGATGCTGAAGCCAGCTCCCACCATTTGGTTCTGTAAAGCAGACAGATAGAGCTGGTGGCCAGGATGTGACCTTTAATCTCGACCAGAGGGCTTCTGTTCTGGCTCTGCCACTGACACTGGCTGTGTGACCTTAGGCAAGTCACTTCATGCTTCTGAACCTCCAGTCTCTTCTCTGAACTCAGGGATCTGGCAGCACATGGAAAGAGCCCACCTGAGTCCTGCCTGGCACAGAAAGGTGCTCGGGAGAAACGGGGATGGGGCCCCTGTCACTGGGAGGGCTTGTACCTTAATGAGATCTTGCTTTTCCTTTTCTCCACAGGTGATGGCCTTTTTGATGGCTTTTGTTTCTCTCAGAACAGCCTGAGCTTCATCCAGTTTGTAGCTGCCCTGAGCATCTGACATCTTCTTATCAATTCTAGGAGACAGTCAAGGGGAAAGGTCAGACAAGAAGAGGGTGATGGATGGGGTTCCCCCAGGGAAAACACACAGACCACAGTGCTTTAGTCCTGAAAGAAGTCTCCTCTCTGTCGCTCCTTCCTCAGGTCCTGCTACTGGAAAAAGCACAGGTCCCTGTTAAATTGCAAATGCCAGTGTTAGGCTGCAGAAGCAACACCATTCTTGAAGTCAACTCTTAGCGGAAGCCTTCCTGATCATCTCCCTGGGTCTCCAGGCTGGGCTAGATGTTCTCATGACATATCTTGTAGAGCTTGACACTGCACTTGGTATGCTGTGTTATAATCAATAATTTATATGGTGGTGTCATCTGATAAGCTTGAATATGTTTGAGTAGTTTTATTATATCGCACAGAGCCACACTTTTTTTTTTTTTTTTCCCAATGTGATCTTCTTTCCCAAATATTTATTTATTTGGCTGAACTGGGTCTTAGTTGAGGCGTGTGGGATCTAGTTCCCCGACCAGAGATAGAACCCAGGTCCCTGCACTGGAAGTGTGAAGTCTTAGCCATTGGACCACCAGGGAAGTCCTTTTTTTTTTTCTCCCTTTTAACATTATTTTATTTTACTGAATGAAAGTCTTTCAATTCTATAGTGCTTTACAATTTTCAAAAGGGTTCACTCACACACATGATTTCATATAATCCCATAATAATGCTTTTGCCCTCTAACCCTATACTGTCCCATCCCCCTTCCTTTTCCTCACTGGTAACCACAGTTTGTTCCGTATACCTGTGAATCTGCTTCTTTCTTGTTATGCTCAAAGTTTGTTGTATGTTTGAGGTTTCAGATATAAGTGATATCATATAGGATTTGTCTTTCTCTGAATTGGACTTATTTCACTTAGCATAATGCCAAGTCCATCGGTGTCATTGCAAATGGCAAAATTTTATTCTTTTCTAGGACTAATATCCCATTGTATATATGTACTGCATCTTCCTTATCATTTATCTGTTGATGGATACTTAGACTGCTTCCACATCTTAGTAATGGTAAACACTGTTGCTATGAACATTGGGGTGTGTATATCTTTTTCAATTAGTGATTTTTAGATATATATCTAGGAGAGGAACTACTAGGTCAGGTGGTAGCTCTATTTTTCATTTTTTGAGAAATCTTCACACTGTTCTCCATCGTGGCTGCACCAGCTTACATTCCCACCAACAGTGTACAAGGATTGCCCTTTTTCCACATCCTCACAAACATTTGTTTGTGTTCTTTGTGATGACCACTCTGACTGGTGTGAGGTGATACTTTTACATTTCCCTGAAGATTAGCGATGTTGAGCATCTTTCCGTGTTCCTTAACTCAGGTCTCTCAACCTCCGGATTCTTGGGGTGGGATCATTCTTTGCTGTCGGGGCTGTCCTGTGCATTGTAGGATGGTCGGTAGCACCCCTGGCGTCTGCCCACTGGATGCTAGCAGCATCTGCACCTTAGGCTGTGACAACCAAACAATGTCTCCATCCTTTACCTAATGCCCCTTGGACGGGAGGAGCAAAATCACCGCTGGCGAGGACCACGGCCTCTAACAAGCATGTGCTGGGCCTCTCTGGTGGCTCGGTGGTAAAGAGCCCATCTGCCAGTGCAGGAGACGTGGGTCTGCTCTCTGGTCTGGGAAGATGCCACATGCCACGGAGNAGTGATATCATATAGGATTTGTCTTTCTCTGAATTGGACTTATTTCACTTAGCATAATGCCAAGTCCATTGGTGTCATTGCAAATGGCAAACTTTTATTCTTTTCTAGGACTAATATCCCACTGTATATATGTACTGCATCTTCCTTATCATTTATCTGTTGATGGATACTTAGATTGCTTCCATATCTTAGTAATAAAACACTGTTGGTATGAACATTGGGGTGTGTATATCTTTTTCAATTAGTGATTTTTAGATATATATCTAGGAGAGGAACTACTAGGTCAGGTGGTAGCTCTATTTTTAGTTTTTTGAGGAATATTCACACTGCTCTCCATCGTGGCTGCACCCGCTTACATTCCCACCAACAGTGTACAAGGATTGCCCTTTTTCCACATCCTCACAAACATTTGTTTGTGTTCTTTGTGATGACCACTCTGACTGGTGTGAGGTGATACTTTTACATTTCCCTGAAGATTAGCGATGTTGAGCATCTTTCCGTGTTCCTTAACTCAGGTCTCTCAACCTCCGGATTCTTGGGGTGGGATCATTCTTTGCTGTCGGGGCTGTCCTGTGCATTGTAGGATGGTCGGTAGCACCCCTGGCGTCTGCCCACTGGATGCTAGCAGCATCTGCACCTTAGGCTGTGACAACCAAACAATGTCTCCATCCTTTACCTAATGCCCCTTGGACGGGAGGAGTAAAATCACCGCTGGCGAGGACCACGGCCTCTAACAAGCATGTGCTGGGCCTCTCTGGTGGCTCGGTGGTAAAGAGCCCATCTGCCAGTGCAGGAGACGTGGGTCTGCTCTCTGGTCTGGGAAGATGCCACATGCCACGGAGCCACTAAGCCCACGGGCCACCACTGCCGAGCCTGTGCTCTAGAGCCCAGGAGCCGCAACTTCTGGAGCCTGTGCGCCCCAGAGCCTGTGCGCCGCAGCAAGAGAAGCCTCTGAATGGGAAGCCTGTGCACTGCAACTAGAAAGTAGCCCCTGCCCGCCACAAAGAGGGAAAAGCCAGTGAAGCACCGGAGACCCGGCGTGGCCAAAAGTAAGTACATAAGTAAACTGTTTTTAAAAGTATAATAATAATTTAAAAAAGCATTTGTGGAAGTTAATGGCCACACGAAGGAAAGGTTAGAAGGATGAAGAAGCCCCTTGCTACCACTTAGTAGCATGACCTTGGGCATGGCCCTTGTGCACACGGAGCCTCAGCTTCCTCCTCTGAAAAAAACCTGGATAATGCCATATGCCTCGCCCATGTTCACCAAGCTGTGAGCCATGTTAAGAGGGATAAGGTTGGAACATGAGGTGGGGAGTTAGGAAGTATGAGACAAATGTGAGGGGTCACAATACTTTCAGGCTGGGGAGTCTGCTGGCTCATCCGGGCTCTACACACAAGTTCATTTTGATGGAGGAAGATGGAGGTGAAGGGGCATGAGGCCACTTTCTGAAGGTCAGATGAATCCTATTGGTGGTGGGCCCAGCCCTGTTGGAGAAGGAGAGCTGTGCTGTGGACAAGGCTCAGAGAGAGCACAGAGAGAAATTTTAACTGCTTCACACTTTCATCAAAAGCCAGGGAGGAGGTTTCAGTGCCCAGTGAAGAAAAGGAAGTTTTGTAGTCTGAGGGAACACCACAAACCCATTATTTCAGGATGAGAAACCACTCTGAGGCATGCTTTTCTGGCCTTCTAGAGGCCGAAGTGTCCTGGGCTAAAAAAAAAAACCTGAGTGGGGAATCACAGGTTCTCACCCTGGCCTCCTCGTCTGCAAGAGGGGTGGGGTAAGGAGACTTGTCTCATGGCCCCATTCCTGCAGCCTCCTCCTCAGAGGAAGACAAAGCCCCAGTTATGTCTCCCTGCTAAAAAGAGCCTGTCTATGCCTTTCGAGGACTTGGGCCTGGGTGAGCCTTCCAGGTCGGCTAAGACTGGTCTCAGATCGAGTTTGAAAACTTTGCCTACAGGGAGCTTTCCCAGCAGAGGCCTGACCAACATGCTTAGTGGAGAGAAGGCTCCCCCTAGAGCTGACTGTCCTGGGGCCGGAGGTGGCCCTGTCCCAGATGGAAAGGGGGTCAGGGGAGATGCTGTATTGTCTGAACCTGGCCAGGGGCTGGGGGCTCTGGGCTGGGGGCTGTGCCCAGCTATCCCCTGCCAACCGGATGAGGGTGGCTTTGAATCCTCAGCAGGAAGAGACAGAAGTGGTCTGTCTTCAGGGCCTCGGGAGCCTCACATGGCTTCTACCTGACTGCTCTCAGGGGCCTCAGCAACCCAGGCTCTGGAATTTGGCTCCAGAGAGGAACTCGGACTCTCAGGGACTGGGGAGTGGAACAAAGGGTTACCATTATGTACTCAGTGAATGAATCCTTTTTTTTTTTTTAAGGGAAAGAAAAGTTGTGTGGTTGGTGGGAGGGAGAGGGTGTGTAGTGCTGGGAGGGGTGGGGAGCCGGACGCGTGTGTTTTAGGATTTCCAACTTACACAGCTTTCCCTTCTCTAAGCACTTGAGACCGCCACACCCGGCGGCCACAGAGAAGCAGGGCAAAGGCTCTGGGGGCAGCCGGCTCCTCTGGGTCTTGCCCAGCAGCTCTCACGGGGCAGGGTGGCTCTGGGGGCCAGCAGACAGGTGCTGTCTTGCCCACCGCCCCCAGGGATGGTGTGCCTGGTCCTCCTTCCATTCAGGGGCTCAAGGCAGCCGACGGGGCCAGACCCCTGGCTTCGGCCCTGATTCTTCTTTTCAGTCTTCTCTGAGCGGTCTGCTTCCATCCTCAGCAATCGTTTTTTTCTTCTTAAAACTGGGTTTGCTGACCATGTGTGTGCTAAGTCACTTCAGTCGTGTCTGACTCTGCGGCACTGTCAACCGTAGCCCACCAGGCCATGGGATTCTCCAGGTGAGACTCCTGGAGGGGGTTGCCACGCCCTCCTCCAGGGGATCTTCCTGGCCCAGGGACTGAATCTGTGTGCCCTGTGCCTCCTGCACAGGCGGGCTCTTTACCACTAGTGCCACCTGGGAAGCCCCTTGCTGATCACGAACCAAATGAATTTTAGCTTCCTCCAGGTTCCACAAAGAGAGGACGCTAAGAAGTGACTGGACAGTTCCCCAGTGGGCACTGAATGCAGTCCCTTGGGAGAGGGAAAGGGGCCTGATGTTTTCGGGGTCTGGGGGGTTTATCGGGGATGATGCCAGGAAGGCAGGTATAAGGACATGAGTTTCAAAACCCGAGAGTCCCAGGTCTAGCTCCAACACTCTCGAGCTCAGGTCTATTTGCAGCCCCATCAAGTACCCTGGTCTATAAAGGGAAGCAGAACAAAAGCTGCTCGCATAGAGACAATGGAAGGAGGTGACTGGTGCCCAGGGCGAAGGCACAGTTCATGTGAGCTCCTTCCCAAGTCCAAACAGCCGACTATCTAGAGGTCGCCACCCCCTTCAGCTCACCAGGCTCTCCCTATGTGCCAGGTACGGTCATGCGCTTGACGCAGATTTTCCAGTTCAATATTTACAATATCCTATTTTTCAGATAAAGAAACAGAAGCTCAAGGGGATGAAGCAAAACACTTTCTCATGTTCCTTGGGCACTAAGATTTGAACCCAGGCCATCCACCCCCGGCAGCGACATTCCTAACCCTGTCTGCCAAGGTGCGCATTGGAGCAGAAACCTTCCTCCACAGGAAACACGGGGTGGGTGGCTTCCAGCCCAGGAGCCCTGAGAGGCCTTATCTGGGCCTGATATCAAAGGGGTGGGGGTGGGCAGGCTGAGGGAGGGGGAGAAAAGGAGTCTTGTCTTTGGGGTTTCAGCCTCAGCTTACCAAGCAACAAGAATGATCAATGCTGCTACAGGGCGACAAAGTGGTAAAACAGGTTTGTGGTGGCTCAGAGAGGGGGACCATGGCGAGGCAGGCATTGGAGGAAGGGGAGAGGGGAGGAAGGGAAAGAAGGGGGAGGACCCCTGCTCTGAGAGTGAGTATGTGCTCCCTTAAACTATGTGCTCAGAACCTGCTCCACTACTTTGGAAGACTCATGAGGCTATTTGCTTTACAGGAATTTTCTGAACTCACATTACTGCCCCTGGCTGCCCTTGGCACCACTGGAGACAACCAAGAAGCATAAAGAGCAGCCCCTTGTCCTGATGAGACTAGAAACTGGCTTGAGAGGCAGGACTGGCATATGTATAGATACACACCTAAACAATATATATCTATATAAACACAAAGCCATAACACATAACACAAAAAGGCACTCTATGCAGTCTACAACACAGAGCCACGTTTCCTTATATCCTGGTGGCTCATCTGGACAATAGGGGTCTGGGGAGTCGGGTTATGTGAATAGGAACCCACCAGCCCCTGTGGTCAACTCTCCTCGAGAGTCAGACTATAAAGAAAGCTGAGCGCCAAAGAATTGATGCTTTTGATCTGTGGTGTTGGAGAAGACTCTTGAGAGTCCCTTGGACTGCAAGGAGATCCAACCAGTCCATTCTGAAGGAGATCAGTCCTGAGTGTTCATTGGAAGGACTGATGTTGAAGCTGAAACTTCGATACTTTGGCCACCTGATGCGGAACTGACTCATTTGAAAAGACCCTGATGCTGGGAAAGATTGAAGGTGGGAGGAGAAGGGGACGACAGAGGATAAGATGGTTGGATGGCATCACTGACAGGCCATGAGTTTGAGTAAACTCTGGGAGTTGGTGATAGTCAGGGAGTTGGTGATGGACAGGGAGGCCTGGCGTGCTGCAGTCTATGGGGTTGCAGAATCAGACACGACTGAGTGACTGAACTGAACTGGACAACTCCCCTCGATTCAGAGGGCTTGGAGATAACCATCCAAAGGCTTGGGGCTGTGGCCAGGAGTAGTGAGAGTGGTTTGAGGTCTGGAGAATGAGGAGAAGGTACAGTCAGGGAGAGTGAGACGGCAGTGTCTAGAGAAGATGCTGTCTGTGTACAGGTGACCTCACTGGGAATCTAAGCAGACAGCCCTTAGAACAGAGACATCTACTGACCGTCCTCTTTGGAGCTTCCAGGAGGGCTACGAGGCACCTCTGTAATGACTGTCCCACGAGCTCATCACACTTACTGAACATGACTCAAGGCACAAGTCTCAGTGATATGACTGGTTTAATATCAACAATAAGCTAATGCTCAGGAACATGGACTAGGTGCTTCAGTTTCCCCATCTGTACAATGGAATCGGCTAACAGCACATTCCTTACAGAGCTGTCCTGAGGGTCGCCCAGATAGAAACACTGGAAGTGCCCCCTGGCATGGCCTACCTGCTCAATAAATCCCTGCTAGTATAATCATAAAAGTGACAAGGAGCACATCTTCTCTAAGGAAACAATAGAACTTCATGTTCGTGGCTGCAAGTCAGCTTCTAAAAGTAAGAACTACATTTGGTCAAAGTCCTCTTCAGCCACCTGCAAAGTACAGTGTGCATGGCATGGAGCCCACTCTTCTAGAAATCCATTTGTTGTGGAAGGGATCCTTGTTTCTTCTGGGAGCGTACAAGCCAGGGTCATTGTTCACTTTGGGCGGCCATGGAAAGAGCTGCTTTTGTCCGTGTATGTATCAGATTCTCTCCCATCTACAGGAGGGGAGGAGTCAGGTGCACAGACATGCCAGGCGATACGCATTTCTGTGGCTGGCAAAACTCAGCTGAATGGAACAGACTTTAATGACTTCTGGAATTCAGAGGACCGTGAGAACCTGAATCAGAAATGAGTCCCTTTTTCTCCTCCTAAACCTCAATGTTGGGGAATGGTCTTCAGTAGAATAGAACTGGAACTGAATGATTAGAAAGCCTCAAGTTTCAAGGAGGGTGGAAAGAGGATGAAGGAGAGGGGGACAGAGAGGGTGGGAGGAGAGCACAGCTGAGGGTGATCCCCAGAGCCTGCAGCACAAGGTAGACTTACTTCTTCAGCGTCTGAAAGCCACGCTCTTTGAACTGTAGCTCCTGCTGGAGGTGAGCCATCTCTCTCTTCAGCTTGTTAACCTAGATGGCAGAAGACCACACAGAGGGTCAGAGGCTGATATGACCCCAGAGCCCCCAGCTGGCCCTGCATAATGACTCAGGTCAACATCCCCTGGGCACCCCTCACTGATGTTGCTGGGGTTGGCCTCCTGTCCGGTGGTCTTGTAGGTCATTCTTAGCCAGCCCTTGCTCCGCGGAAACAGAAGTCTACAGGACCTGGCTGACCTGGGCTAGAGTCTGGCCTTCCCCCTGACTAGGTGGCTGGCTTCTCTCACGCCTGGCTGGCTTCTCTCAAGCCATGCCATTGCCTCTGTGAGCCTCCCCTTCCTGTTTCTGACAGATGAAGATAATGGCAGTTTCCTGGGCTGGGCATTACTTAAAGCGGGTACTGGATTCGCTAGTGTAACGCAGGGAGGCGAGAGGCAACACAGTAACTTTATATGCATGCCCTGGCCAGGGAGCCAGCTTCAGCCTGCAGAAATGGTTTGGCTTGCAATCTTACTAAATTTTTAAAAATTAGTTGCTGATGGGCATCCCTGGTGGCTCAGTGGTAAAGTATCCACCTGCCAAAGCCAGGAGACACAGGGAGCAACTAAGCCCGCATACCACAACTATCGAGCCTGTGCTCTAGAGCCTGGGAAGTACAGCCACTGAGTCCACGTGCCCCGGTAACCGAAGCCCGTTCGCCCGAGAGCCCAGGCTCTGCACCAAGAGCAGCCCCCACAATTGAGAAGCCTGTGCACCACCACTGACGTGTAGCCCCGTTCGCTGCGACTACAGGAAAGCCCACGCAGACCAGCATAGCCAAAAATAAATAAATAAAAATAAAAAAAAATGAGTTGCTAATAATTAAATATTGAGCTATTTTGTTTACTAGGCCTAGATACACAGTTCTTTTATGAAAATACTTGAAGATGTGCCAGTGTGGAGCCCATGTTCCAACATGGGCACAAGAGCACAGAGCTAAAATCCCACTACCCTTTAGATAAGACATACCCTTCTAGGCTACACAGCCCCTGCGGCCTCATCTCCAGCCACTTCTCCCCTTTCATATTTCCTTATAGGCATCTGAATTTGTCGTAAACCCATGTTCACAGCACTCATTCCACCTTGAGCAGCTCATTTAAGTGCTGGTCTTCAGTCAGTCTCCACATCAGTAAAGGGGGAATAAAACTATCTGTCCCCTAAGGTAATCAGGAAGTAATTAAATACGATAATGCAGAGCAAGCAGTGGTTAGGAGGAGAGCACCTTCCGTGAAGAAATTTGGGTTAAGCCCGAGTCCCCTGCGACCCTGAGCAAGTGACTTCATCCCGCCAAGCCCCTGTTGGCTCATCTTTAAAAGGCAGATAGTGACAGTGGCTACTTCACAGGGTTATCGCGACGGCGAGGGGTATTCCTCATGAACCATTGAGCACTACGCCTGGTTAGAGTGGTTGCCTGTGGAAGGGTAGCTGCTATCAACACTGCTATTAGCAAAACCAGGGCCACTACAGCTCCTGCTGACCTTATGGAGGGTCTTGTTAGTCAGCACCAGCTGCCACTGCCTGGTGGAAGCATCTCCTCTGGTCTGGTGGGCAGGCTAGCAGCCAAGAGCTGCCTCAGGGACCCCCATCAATAGCATAAGCAGAGAGGACCTACCCGAGATTTTGCTGTGGCAATTTCAGCTTTCAGAATCTCAGGGTCATACTTGGAGCTGGATGACGAACCAGAGACCACTGCAAAAAGAGAAGAAGGAATTCTGTAGATGAAACATATTTTGGTCAAGTTGGCTTATTTGGCCATTTAGATAAACCCGGAAAGGAATGACTATTAGTGAACGACCTAAATGCCCAACAAAGGGGAATTTGTTAAATAAACAGGGTATACACATAAAATGAGGACTGTGCAGCATAAGTGATTTAAAACGATGGTGTAGGGACTTCCTTGGTGGTTCACTTGGTGAAGACTCTGCACTTCCATTGCAGGGGGGTGCAGGTTTGGTCTCTGGTGGGGGCACGAAGATTCTGCATGCGATGTGCATGGCAAGAAACAAGCAAACAAATAAATGATGGTGTAGAAGGATACTAAATATTTAGGAGATGCACAAAACTTACTGTTACATAAAAAATAGTAATTCACGAAAAACTACAAAGAAAGAATAGGTTTGAAAATATACAGAGGTAACACACACACACATGCACATGTGTGGAAGGAGACAAGAAAGATAATATTTATATTTAGAGATTTGGATGCTGAATAAAATTAATTTTCATCTTTGTATTTTTCTATCTTTTCTACAATTTCTAACACAAACATAATTTTCTAATCAGAAGAAGTTACTAAAAATATCATTTAATGTACTTTACAATATTAATGTACATTTGAAAAGAAAAATAAATTACCTGTAACCCTATCATCCTAATACAATTATCTTCTCTTCAAGTTACCTTTCAATGTTTACCTACAGTTCTATCATGCACAGGTATACCTCAGAGATATTGTGGGTTTGGTTCCAGACTCCCATAATAAAGGGATTATCGAAACAAATGGTTTATCACAATAAAGTGAGTCACAAGAATTTTTTTGTTTCCCAGTGCCTATAAAAGCTATGTTTACACTATTGCAGTCTATGAAATGTGCAATAGCATTATGCCTTAAAAAATGTACATACTTTAATAAAAAAAAATACTTTATTGCTAAAGAAAGCTAACCACCATCTGACAACACCAGGTTGCCGCAAACCTTCTATTTGCAAAATCCACAATCTCTGTGAACTGCAATAAAACGAGGTATGCCTGCAGCTGTAATCTTAGTGCATTTTAAAAATAGAATTTCTTTGTGTGTTGATAAAGGATTTTAAGGCTTACAAAAATGGACACAGAGTGATCCATCTAAAAGGAAGGAAAATGAAATAAACGAACAGTGAGAGTGAGGAAGCCAGTGGCATGAAGCTGGGCTCACTGCATGCCATGGGGTCCCATTTCTGACCCGCTGCTGCCACAGACCGGGCTCTGAGCTTCCTTCCTGCTGATCTGAAGAGGAAAATGGGCCCAGTGTACGACTCATGGTGTCTTTAAACACAACCCCACTGTTCAGGAAAGGGACAGGCACTGTTCAGGAAAAGGCCAGAGAAGCGTTTCTCCTGAGTCTTTAATCTTATGGTCTGAGCAATTTCATCACCTTCCCTTTCTGTTTAACATCTCTTGCTGGGACCTGGATTGTTCTGAGGCTAAAGAGGCTTATTTGGAGATTGCGGGCAATTTTCAGTGTGTGGAGGTAGAAAGAGCAATCACGAAGGGGCTGCTGCTCTGCTCTTTGGACCTGGTTTAAATACTGGAGGGGACTTTTTGATTTGCTGCTGTTGTTGTGTAGTTGCTAAATCATGTCCTGCTCTTTTGTGACCCCATTGACTGTAGCCTGCCAGGCTCCTCTGTCTACGGGATTTCCTAGGCAAGAATACTGGAGTGGGTTGCCATTCCCTTCTCCAGGGGATCTTCCCAGACCCAGGGATTGAACCTGTGGCAGATTCTTTACTATCTGAACCACCAGGGGGACCTTCCGATTATGCTTGTGCAGTGTGTGTGCTCAGCTGCATCCAACTCTTCGTGACCGCATGGACTGAAGCTCACCAGGTGCCTCTGTCTGTGGGACTTCCCAGGCAAGAACACTGGAGTGGGCTGCCATTTCATCGTCCAGGGGATCTTCCCGACCCAGGGAACAAAACCACACCTCTTGCGTCTCCTGCATTGGCAGGTGGATTCTTTACCACTCCACCACCAGGGAAACCCCTGATCATGCTTTAGGAAAGCATGAAACACGGGGAAGTCTGGGAAATAAAACTGTTCTGCGTAGAAACTGACAAGATGTCCTGCACCGTGGGCAGCATTTCGCCTCTGCTGAGTTTGGAATGATGGCGATGGTGAGGATGATGGTGACTGAGGCTGGACTTTCTCAGAAGAGATGAGCGGCAGGCACACCCGGATAGGAAGGACCTCACAGCCCTTGTTGTGAGCATGGGACAGGAATCCGTGTTTTGCTTCCAGTGTGAGGCTTTTACTTCCTGTGCTCGAAGTCCTTTAACTCCGCTGGAACTGGGAGTTTCAGGGGAGAGACCTGGTTGGATACAAAGCTGGAAACACTGACTTAGGCAATTGCCCAGACAGTCACTTCCAGACAAAAATTTTAAGGTCATTGACAATCTTTGTTACCCACTGATGGTTAGGAAAAACATGGTGTAAAGATGAGCGTCATCAGTGAGGAAACAAGATACACCGAAAAAGAAGCGTGCCTGTTCTGTGAACACCTGATACTGCAGCCAGCCTGTTCACCCATGCTGCTGGGCTTGGCCTTCACCGGGGGAAGTGTTATGGGGAGCGTGGTAGCTGCCTGGGGGAGCCCATGAAACACGGCCAGTCCTGGCCCTAACAATAGAGGGTGGCCGTGGGGACCAGCGCTGCCAGGGCAGACTGTGGAAGGCAGGAGTTCTTCCAAGGAAACACTCAGAAACCCTCAAGGGAGAACCGGAGAAGGATGAGACTCTGCCAACGGGGCCACCAGGGGCTGGAGTTATCACCCTCTGGAGAATCACTGTGACATGTACTGTTTCTGTCCAAAGCTGCAGAAATAGGATATGGCTTGTTATTTTTTAAGCAATCTTTTTGTTGAAGTAAAAAAGTACATATAGGAATGGAAAAGCGCACAAATCATGTGTGTGCAGCTTGGTGGACTTTCACAAAAGAAACACACTCAAGTGACCAGCATCCCAATCAAGACCAGCACTCCAATCAAGAAACAGGTGAAACAGGTCATGGGCCTCCTTTCTGTGTGCGGGTCCCCTCAGTTACTCACAACAAAGTAATCTCATATTCAAACAGGACCGTAGAGATTGCCTTTAAGATCACATCTTTTTCTGGTTTTTAATTTTTAGCTTTTATTCAAGTTATATATGAACACTCTAAGTCTATATAAAATGCTACATACTTTATACATCCCAGATTTGCTATAAAAAAAGCGCATTCCCCAATCCGCTTATCTCACTAGCAAAAAAAAGGAACCATTTCAGCGGGTTCAGCCCGTTTCTTGGGCATCCAACCCTGTGTGTCTGATAATATACAAGCATCACTGTTTCTTTTCTTTTTTTTTTTTTTTCTGTTTTAGGCATCATGTATTCATTTCTCTCTGGAGGATGGAGTGCTGGCTCACTCCCTTTCCCAACCCCTACGCCACACAGGGCACCCCGTCTCAGCTCATCTTCCTTACGGAAAACCCTGGCCAGAGATACCTTCAGTGCTTGTATTATTCTTACTCTGTAAACACTACTCAGGGCCAAGGCGTGTAGCCAACTTTGCTTACTTTTTCTTTCCAGCACATTTTTGGGGTTGTTTGTCTTAAAGTTAATAATTATCATTTTTAGGTGTGCTTCAGTTCAGTTCAGTCGCTCAGTCGTGTCCGACTCTTTGCGACCCCATGAATCGCAGCACGCCAGGCCTCCCTGTCCATCACCAACTCCCGGAGTTCACTCAGACTCACATCCATCGAGTCCATGATGCCATCCAGCCATCTCATCCTCTGTCGTCCCCTTCTCCTCCTCCCCCAGTTCCTCCCAGCAGGTGTGCTTACTTTCCCCAGATTTATCACTGAGCAACCTCACACTTGGCCAGTTATCCAAGTCTCCTCTCCCTGAGTTTCCTTCTTGGGCTCTGTCTCGCTGGGTGTGTGTCTGTATTCTCCCTGCATGGCTGGCATCCTGGGACCCCCCACCCCTCACCTCCACTCCCTCCCTCTCTCCTCCTTCCTAAATTCCATGTCTTCCCCCTGTGACTACCTCCTCCTTTTGGTAGAATATCACTTCCAGGAACTTCCTGAGAAAGGAAGCATGAAGGAGGTAACACTTTTGGAAAACGTGCGTGTAGAGTCAGACATGACTTAGCAACTGAACAGCAGCAACATCCATGATTAAAGGGTAGTTTTGCTGGATATAGAATTCTGGGGCAGATGTTATTTTCCTTAAATGTTTGAAGGCATTGCTCCATTGTCTTTTAGATTTCCAGTGTTACTACTGAGAAGCCAGAAGCTATTCTGAGTCCTGATCATTTTTGTGTGACCTAGTTTTTCCTCTCTGAAAGCTTTTAGAATCTCGAATCATTCCCAGTGTTTGAAGTGGTGCAATGATATGTCTTTGGTGTGAGTTAACTTTTATCCTCTGTGTTGGGTGCTCACTGAGCGCTTTCAGTCTCCTCTATCAGTTCTGGGAAAGTTTTCTAAATTATTCTCTCCCTCTGTTTCTTCTGCTCTATCTGGAGCTTTCATTACTCGGATAGAGTTCTTGGCCTGATGCTATTTTTCCATCTCATTGTATTTTTGTTCTGCTTTTTAGAAAACTTCCTCAGTTTTACCTTCCAGGCTTCCTGTGGATTTTTCATTTCTACTCTCGTAGTTCAATTTCCAAAGGCTCTTTTGTGCTCTCTGAACGCTCCTATTTATAAAATGTAGCATCCTGTTTTACTTTCATGGTTGTGAGCTTTCCTCCATGTTTTCTTCTCCACGCACACTCTCCATTTCCTACAAGGCCTCCCTACTGCCAGGTGTTTGTTTCATCTCTACTGTTCAAGTAAGAGGCTTTCCATAGATGTCCAGAAACTCAGCCGTCTGCTCACACTTAAACCAGGGACCCAACAAGCTGGCTGGAGCAGGGATTGTTGGAGATGGGTTACATGATTCACTGGGGGTTGTGTGGTATATGGGATTTATCTGGACTGTTTTACCCAAGAATCCTCGCTGTCAGTGTTTTTACATCTTTTCTCTTTAATTTTAATGTTACTGATTTACTTATTTTTGGCTGTGCTGGGTCTTTGTTGCTGTGTGGGCTTTTCTCTGGTGGTGGCAAGCAGGGGGCTACTCTCTAGGTGTGGTGATCGGGCTTTTCATTGCGGTGGCCTCTCCTGCTGCGGAACAGACTCGAGGGCTTGCGGGCTTCTCTAGCAGTGGCACACGGGTTTAGCTGCTCCCTGCCATGTGGGATCTTCCCGGACCAGGGATCGAACCCATGTCCTCTGCATTGGCAGGTAGGTTCTGAGACACTGGGCCACTAGGGAAAGCTCACCTTTTCTGTTTATAACCCTTTTCTCTGAAAAGAAGAGACTCAGATTCCCCAGATTCTTCTACTGTCCAGCCTGGCAGGCAATAGGCTGGTACTTTTCTGGGAGTCAAGTGGTACATGCCGGCTGGGGTCTCAGTCCTCAAGTTCATGTTCACTTGAATACCATGTTTTCAGTATGGTGCACCTCAGTTTTGAACTTGCCTGGTATCCTGTGGTCCAGAGACTCTGTTTTACTCTCTCCTAAAAATAAACCTCCAATTTTTCATCAGGTTGGAGATGGGCACTGGCCTGGGTCTCACTGATTTGGGGAAGAGATCTGGTGGTCTGTGTCTCAGAAACAACTTTCCTCTGGTCTTCTTTGAGGGCCTCCTAACTTCATTCCCATTCCACAGAGACAGTCACTGCCTCCAATTCCTGATGCTTTTGCACGTGCTCCAAGTAGACCAGAGGCCTGTTTTTTCTCACTGTCAGCCCAATTCCTCTTTTCTCTGGTCTATCAGATAGGTTGCTATCTGTCCTTCCACCTTAAGTCTCCACATTTTATTGCTGCCTTTTCCTCCAAGTCTCCCTGTCCTTGTGCATATATGCCTTAAAAATCTCTTATCTGATATTTTCTTAGTTTCAGGAATGAGTGAAAGCATGTAGGTGGTTCAACTGGCATTTTTAGCAGCAAGGTGCCCAATGACTGATTTTCCAAATGGGAAACCAAGGCCTGAAGGAGGAAGGAGCATGGTGAGGTCCCAAAGAATCCAGCTCTCCTGAGCTCTCTTCTTGCAGGGGATGGAAGAACCCCAGTGCAGCCCTCAAACCTTAGAATTTGACTGGCTGACTTGGGTTAAATTAAGAGAATTGGTTTTGAAGTCAGATGCTTATGGGTATAAAAACTAGTTCTGCCACTTTTTAACAGTGTGACTTTGAGGAAGCTACTTTCTCTCTCCGGGCCTCAAGTTTTCTTATCTGTAAAATGGGAACAACAGTATCTTGTAAGATTGTGTGTGTGTGGCAAGGTTATTTGAAACAACATATGTACAGCTGTCTCTTATACACATCTTCTTCTGAGAATAATAAAGCCTCAGTTGTAATTCATGGAGCACTTTTTATATTCCAGTTGTGCAGTCATCAGTTTGTCCTTACAACGGCCCTGTGAATTGGTACGATTATCATCCTCATTTTAGAGCTGGCAAAGCTGACATTCGCAGACTTCCATGCAACACATTTATTTAATAAGTGCTTGCTGAGTGCCTGAAGTTTTGGGTCTCATGAATAATAAGTGGCAGATCTAGCCTTGAACTTAAGACTGTCTAATTTTGAAGCTCATGTTCTTTAGAGTTTTACTAGTGAAAATTAGAGAATTAAAGACTTGAAAAATCTATAACCTCCCTAAACCTGCTGTCATTTATAGGTAACAGCAAGGACAAATGTGAGTTGGTTAGGCTGGGCTTCAGGCACACCATAAGCCTGTACCCTTGACCTTTATCCCCAACTCAGAATGCCCCTATGCATGACACCAAGATCTTTTGCCATGGGTGGAGACAGGGAACTGGCCAGCTCCACACGTCTGCATTCCCACTTGCTCTCCCAAAGTTCCAACTGCCCACAGCTCCCCTGACATTATGCTCTGATTGCTAAGTCTGGTCTGGCACAGGGACAGAGGGACTCCGAGGCTGAGGAGTTGAGAATTCTTGCTGGCCGCTTTGGGAGGGCCAGATAACACAAGTGAGATGCTGGCATGCTAAAAAGAGGGAGGGCTATTTTGAGACTCTGTTCAAGTAATGTTTCACAGTGGAAAAACGGTAGCACTCTGCACAGGATATGACTTGACAGGAGTTAGGGTTCAGGCGTCAGTGCCCTGGGTTTCTATTTTCATTGCAAAAAACTTGTAGTGTGAACCTAAAAAGGCTGGCCCCTAACAAAGAAGTAAACAATGGTGTGAAATCTGGAAACTTTTCTGAAGAATGTCATAGTTCAAGATTGGAGGCTCACTGTTTTAAATACATCACGGCATAGCTGCATAAGGAATGCCAAGTGGCTATTAAAATGGTGGGTTTCCTTGGTGGCACTAGTAGTAAAGAACCCAGCTGCTAATGCAGGAGGTGTAAGAGATACGGGTTCGATCCCTGAGTTGGGAAGATCCCTGGGTTGGGGAGATACCCTGGAGGAGGAAATGACAACCCACTCCAGTATTCTTGCCTGCGAAATCCCATGGACAGAGGAGCCTGAGGGGCTAGAGTCCATAGGGTCACAAAGAGTTGGACACAACTGAAGCGACTTAGCATGCATGCATACATTAAAATGATAACATAAAACTATTTTTGGCCACAAAGAAATATGTTCATGCTACATTCTTCAGTGCAAAGAGATTATTAGAAATATATGACATCATGTATAAAATATGTGGATGGCTATATGTGTATAGAAAAAATTTGGAAGGAGATTTTTTAAAAGGGTGTTATTATGTCTTTCTTTTTGTTAGTTTATGAATTTATTGTAAAAATTAGTTGGATTATTATTATTATAAGTTGAACTATTATGAATTTTTGTATGTATATCCAGAAACAAAAAATGAAGCAGTTCCCATTTTGAAGGGAAAGATGGTGATCAAAAGGGTCCCTGACCAAGTGGTTAAGGGTAATCCTATAGAGTAAGTATTGGGTAAGGAAGGGCTAAAGTCCCTAACTCAAGCTTTATTTCTAATACTGTCATGAAATAAAGTATTTTATTCTAAAATTATTCCCAATTGTTTATATATTGTGTTGATTAGAGGTATATATTTGAGTTCCAAGAACATCTGAAAAATCCATAAAGGAAGAAAGAAGAAATACGCATTAATCAGTCATCATCCCCACAAGTGTATAGTCAGTTAATAGGAACTAACTTTTGAACTGTGGTATTGGAGAAGACTCTTGAGAGTCCCTTGGACTGCAAGGAGATCCAACCAGTCCATTCTGAAGGAGATCAACCCTGGGATTTCTTTGGAAGGAATGATGCTAAAGCTGAAACCCCAGTACTTTGGCCACCTCATGCGAAGAGTTGACTCATTGGAAAAGATTCTGATGCTGGGAGGGATTAGAGGCAGGAGGAGAAGGGGACGACAGAGGATGAGATGGCTGGATGGCAACACCGACTCGATGGACATGGGTTTGGGTGAACTGTGGGAGATGGTGATGGATAGGGAGGCCTGGCGTGCTGCGATTCATGGGGTCGCAAAGAGTCGGACACGACTGAGCGACTGAACTGAACTGAACACTGAAACCTTTGGGACAAGAACAGCTGTTAAAGTAGGGGTCTAGTAAAGACAGAGAACGCTGGGAGAGGAGAAAATGAAATCTGCAAGGTAGGAGATGAGAGAGCTTCAGGCACCTTGACCATGAGAGCTAACGTGAAGGACAGATGGTGGAGGCAAAATAAAAAGGTTACCACATCCTATGCCAGTGTCAAATTAATCTGCTGTGTTCCGTTTTCCTACTCCCTCAGTTTATTTCCCCTCTATTTTTCCCTGGACTGGATATTCTGCCTAAATGCACAACATTTAAACTGCACAACATTTTGAGTAAATATTTAATCTAAAGGAGGTTTTTCATTACTACTTTGGAAGACTATATTCAACATTATACAACTGTGAAGCGTGCTGCGATTCATGGGGTCGCAAAGAGTCGGACACGACTGAGCGACTGAACTGAACTGAACACTGAAACCTTTGGGACAAGAACAGCTGTTAAAGTAGGGGTCTAGTAAAGACAGAGAACGCTGGGAGAGGAGAAAATGAAATCTGCAAGGTAGGAGATGAGAGAGCTTCAGGCACCTTGACCATGAGAGCTAACGTGAAGGACAGATGGTGGAGGCAAAATAAAAAGGTTACCACATCCTATGCCAGTGTCAAATTAATCTGCTGTGTTCCGTTTTCCTACTCCCTCAGTTTATTTCCCCTCTATTTTTCCCTGGACTGGATATTCTGCCTAAATGCACAACATTTAAACTGCACAACATTTTGAGTAAATATTTAATCTAAAGGAGGTTTTTCATTACTACTTTGGAAGACTATATTCAACATTATACAACTGTGACAGGTAGCACAAAGTTCTACATCGTTATGCTATCAGTTGAACTGTGTCTCCCCAAAATCCATAGGGTGCAATTCTAACCCAAAACATCTCAGAATGTGATTTTTGGTCAGAGTCCATGCAGATGTAATTCATTAGGATGAGTTCACACTGGAGTAGGCTATGTTTACTATGCTCAGTCTCTCAGTCATGACTAATTCTTTGCAACCCCATGGACCGTAGGCCACCAGGCTCCTCTGTCCATGGGATTCTCCAGGCAAAAATACTGGAGTGGGTTACCATTTTCTCCTCCAGGGGATCTTCCCCACCGAGGGACTGAACTTAGGTCTCCTGCATTGCAGGCAGATTCTTTACCAATTGAGCCACTGGAATAGGGCAGGCCCTTAATCTGATATGACTGGTGTGTTTATAAAAAGTGGAAATTTGGACACAGAGAGATGTATAGAAGGAGGATAACGTGAAGAGATTACAGGGAGAAGATTCCATCTACAAGCCAAAAAGACAGGCCAAGAACACCTCCTTCCCTCATAGCCCTCAGAGGGAACGCTGACAATGTCTCGATTTCAAGCTTCTAGTCTCCGGAAGTATAAGGCAATAGATTTCTGTTGCTAGAGCCACCCAACTTGTTATCCTTTGTCACGACAACTTTAGCAATCTAATACAAGGTGCAATATATCTTAACGATATGTGTGTATTGAATTCTACCAATAGGCATCTGAGTTATGTCAGCATTAATTTTCCTATGTTACAGGGGATGTCACCAAGTTCATAGGTAAAGAACTTGCCCAAGGTCAGTCAGAGCTGGAAGTCATAATAAAATTACTATTCTATACATAGTCATCTGACTTATATACACACTAGAAGTTTATATTTTCAAGTGGCTCAAAACATTTTTTTTTTTACATAAATAAGGTATTAAGTTGGGGGCTTCTCTGGTGGCTCAGAGGGTAAAGAATCTGCCTGCAATGTGGCAGATAGAATCCGGGTTCTATCCCTGGGTTATGAAGATTCCCTGGAGAAGAGAATGGCAACCCACTCTAGTATTCTTGCCTGAGAAATCCCATGGACAGAGGAGATTGGCAGGCAACACTTCATGGGGTTGCAAAGAGCTGGACATGACTGAGTCCCTTGGACTGCAAGGAGATCCAACCAGTCCATTCTGAAGGAGATCAGCCCTGGGATTTCTTTATCTTTAAACACAACCCCACTGTTCAGGAAAGGGACAGGCACTGTTCAGGAAAAGGCCAGAGAAGCGTTTCTCCTGAGTCTTTAATCTTATGGTCTGAGCAATTTCATCACCTTCCCTTTCTGTTTAACATCTCTTGCTGGGACCTGGATTGTTCTGAGGCTAAAGAGGCTTATTTGGAGATTGCGGGCAATTTTCAGTGTGTGGAGGTAGAAAGAGCAATCACGAAGGGGCTGCTGCTCTGCTCTTTGGACCTGGTTTAAATACTGGAGGGGACTTTTTGATTTGCTGCTGTTGTTGTGTAGTTGCTAAATCATGTCCTGCTCTTTTGTGACCCCATTGACTGTAGCCTGCCAGGCTCCTCTGTCTACGGGATTTCCTAGGCAAGAATACTGGAGTGGGTTGCCATTCCCTTCTCCAGGGGATCTTCCCAGACCCAGGGATTGAACCTGTGGCAGATTCTTTACTATCTGAACCACCAGGGGGACCTTCCGATTATGCTTGTGCAGTGTGTGTGCTCAGCTGCATCCAACTCTTCGTGACCGCATGGACTGAAGCTCACCAGGTGCCTCTGTCTGTGGGACTTCCCAGGCAAGAACACTGGAGTGGGCTGCCATTTCATCGTCCAGGGGATCTTCCCGACCCAGGGAACAAAACCACACCTCTTGCGTCTCCTGCATTGGCAGGTGGATTCTTTACCACTCCACCACCAGGGAAACCCCTGATCATGCTTTAGGAAAGCATGAAACACGGGGAAGTCTGGGAAATAAAACTGTTCTGCGTAGAAACTGACAAGATGTCCTGCACCGTGGGCAGCATTTCGCCTCTGCTGAGTTTGGAATGATGGCGATGGTGAGGATGATGGTGACTGAGGCTGGACTTTCTCAGAAGAGATGAGCGGCAGGCACACCCGGATAGGAAGGACCTCACAGCCCTTGTTGTGAGCATGGGACAGGAATCCGTGTTTTGCTTCCAGTGTGAGGCTTTTACTTCCTGTGCTCGAAGTCCTTTAACTCCGCTGGAACTGGGAGTTTCAGGGGAGAGACCTGGTTGGATACAAAGCTGGAAACACTGACTTAGGCAATTGCCCAGATAGTCACTTCCAGACAAAAATTTTAAGGTCATTGACAATCTTTGTTACCCACTGATGGTTAGGAAAAACATGGTGTAAAGATGAGCGTCATCAGTGAGGAAACAAGATACACCGAAAAAGAAGCGTGCCTGTTCTGTGAACACCTGATACTGCAGCCAGCCTGTTCACCCATGCTGCTGGGCTTGGCCTTCACCGGGGGAAGTGTTAAGGGAAGCGTGGTAGCTGCCTGGGAGAGCCCATGAAACACGGCCAGTCCTGGCCCTAACAATAGAGGGTGGCCGTGGGGACCAGCGCTGCCAGGGCAGACTGTGGAAGGCAGGAGTTCTTCCAAGGAAACACTCAGAAACCCTCAAGGGAGAACTGGAGAAGGATGAGACTCTGCCAACGGGGCCACCAGGGGCTGGAGTTATCACCCTCTGGAGAATCACTGTGACATGTACTGTTTCTGTCCAAAGCTGCAGAAATAGGATATGGCTTGTTATTTTTTAAGCAATCTTTTTGTTGAAGTAAAAAAGTACATATAGGAATGGAAAAGCGCACAAATCATGTGTGTGCAGCTTGGTGGACTTTCACAAAAGAAACACACTCAAGTGACCAGCACCCCAGTCAAGACCAGCACTCCAATCAAGAAACAGGTGAAACAGGTCATGGGCCTCCTTTCTGTGTGCGGGTCCCCTCAGTTACTCACAACAAAGTAATCTCATATTCAAACAGGACCGTAGAGATTGCCTTTAAGATCACATCTTTTTCTGGTTTTTAATTTTTAGCTTTTATTCAAGTTATATATGAACACTCTAAGTCTATATAAAATGCTACATACTTTATACATCCCAGATTTGCTATAAAAAAAGCGCATTCCCCAATCCGCTTATCTCACTAGCAAAAAAAAGGAACCATTTCAGCGGGTTCAGCCCGTTTCTTGGGCATCCAACCCTGTGTGTCTGATAATATACAAGCATCACTGTTTCTTTTTTTTTTTTTTTCTGTTTTAGGCATCATGTATTCATTTCTCTCTGGAGGATGGAGTGCTGGCTCACTCCCTTTCCCAACCCCTACGCCACACAGGGCACCCCGTCTCAGCTCATCTTCCTTACGGAAAACCCTGGCCAGAGATACCTTCAGTGCTTGTATTATTCTTACTCTGTAAACACTACTCAGGGCCAAGGCGTGTAGCCAACTTTGCTTACTTTTTCTTTCCAGCACATTTTTGGGGTTGTTTGTCTTAAAGTTAATAATTATCATTTTTAGGTGTGCTTCAGTTCAGTTCAGTCGCTCAGTCGTGTCCGACTCTTTGCGACCCCATGAATCGCAGCACGCCAGGCCTCCCTGTCCATCACCAACTCCCGGAGTTCACTCAGACTCACATCCATCGAGTCCATGATGCCATCCAGCCATCTCATCCTCTGTCGTCCCCTTCTCCTCCTCCCCCAGTTCCTCCCAGCAGGTGTGCTTACTTTCCCCAGATTTATCACTGAGCAACCTCACACTTGGCCAGTTATCCAAGTCTCCTCTCCCTGAGTTTCCTTCTTGGGCTCTGTCTCGCTGGGTGTGTGTCTGTATTCTCCCTGCATGGCTGGCATCCTGGGACCCCCCACCCCTCACCTCCACTCCCTCCCTCTCTCCTCCTTCCTAAATTCCATGTCTTCCCCCTGTGACTACCTCCTCCTTTTGGTAGAATATCACTTCCAGGAACTTCCTGAGAAAGGAAGCATGAAGGAGGTAACACTTTTGGAAAACGTGCGTGTAGAGTCAGACATGACTTAGCAACTGAACAGCAGCAACATCCATGATTAAAGGGTAGTTTTGCTGGATATAGAATTCTGGGGCAGATGTTATTTTCCTTAAATGTTTGAAGGCATTGCTCCATTGTCTTTTAGATTTCCAGTGTTACTACTGAGAAGCCAGAAGCTATTCTGAGTCCTGATCATTTTTGTGTGACCTAGTTTTTCCTCTCTGAAAGCTTTTAGAATCTCGAATCATTCCCAGTGTTTGAAGTGGTGCAATGATATGTCTTTGGTGTGAGTTAACTTTTATCCTCTGTGTTGGGTGCTCACTGAGCGCTTTCAGTCTCCTCTATCAGTTCTGGGAAAGTTTTCTAAATTATTCTCTCCCTCTGTTTCTTCTGCTCTATCTGGAGCTTTCATTACTCGGATAGAGTTCTTGGCCTGATGCTATTTTTCCATCTCATTGTATTTTTGTTCTGCTTTTTAGAAAACTTCCTCAGTTTTACCTTCCAGGCTTCCTGTGGATTTTTCATTTCTACTCTCGTAGTTCAATTTCCAAAGGCTCTTTTGTGCTCTCTGAACGCTCCTATTTATAAAATGTAGCATCCTGTTTTACTTTCATGGTTGTGAGCTTTCCTCCATGTTTTCTTCTCCACGCACACTCTCCATTTCCTACAAGGCCTCCCTACTGCCAGGTGTTTGTTTCATCTCTACTGTTCAAGTAAGAGGCTTTCCATAGATGTCCAGAAACTCAGCCGTCTGCTCACACTTAAACCAGGGACCCAAAAAGCTGGCTGGAGCAGGGATTGTTGGAGATGGGTTACATGATTCACTGGGGGTTGTGTGGTATATGGGATTTATCTGGACTGTTTTACCCAAGAATCCTCGCTGTCAGTGTTTTTACATCTTTTCTCTTTAATTTTAATGTTACTGATTTACTTATTTTTGGCTGTGCTGGGTCTTTGTTGCTGTGTGGGCTTTTCTCTGGTGGTGGCAAGCAGGGGGCTACTCTCTAGGTGTGGTGATCGGGCTTTTCATTGCGGTGGCCTCTCCTGCTGCGGAACAGACTCGAGGGCTTGCGGGCTTCTCTAGCAGTGGCACACGGGTTTAGCTGCTCCCTGCCATGTGGGATCTTCCCGGACCAGGGATCGAACCCATGTCCTCTGCATTGGCAGGTAGGTTCTGAGACACTGGGCCACTAGGGAAAGCTCACCTTTTCTGTTTATAACCCTTTTCTCTGAAAAGAAGAGACTCAGATTCCCCAGATTCTTCTACTGTCCAGCCTGGCAGGCAATAGGCTGGTACTTTTCTGGGAGTCAAGTGGTACATGCCGGCTGGGGTCTCAGTCCTCAAGTTCATGTTCACTTGAATACCATGTTTTCAGTATGGTGCACCTCAGTTTTGAACTTGCCTGGTATCCTGTGGTCCAGAGACTCTGTTTTACTCTCTCCTAAAAATAAACCTCCAATTTTTCATCAGGTTGGAGATGGGCACTGGCCTGGGTCTCACTGATTTGGGGAAGAGATCTGGTGGTCTGTGTCTCAGAAACAACTTTCCTCTGGTCTTCTTTGAGGGCCTCCTAACTTCATTCCCATTCCACAGAGACAGTCACTGCCTCCAATTCCTGATGCTTTTGCACGTACTCCAAGTAGACCAGAGGCCTGTTTTTTCTCACTGTCAGCCCAATTCCTCTTTTCTCTGGTCTATCAGATAGGTTGCTATCTGTCCTTCCACCTTAAGTCTCCACATTTTATTGCTGCCTTTTCCTCCAAGTCTCCCTGTCCTTGTGCATATATGCCTTAAAAATCTCTTATCTGATATTTTCTTAGTTTCAGGAATGAGTGAAAGCATGTAGGTGGTTCAACTGGCATTTTTAGCAGCAAGGTGCCCAATGACTGATTTTCCAAATGGGAAACCAAGGCCTGAAGGAGGAAGGAGCATGGTGAGGTCCCAAAGAATCCAGCTCTCCTGAGCTCTCTTCTTGCAGGGGATGGAAGAACCCCAGTGCAGCCCTCAAACCTTAGAATTTGACTGGCTGACTTGGGTTAAATTAAGAGAATTGGTTTTGAAGTCAGATGCTTATGGGTATAAAAACTAGTTCTGCCACTTTTTAACAGTGTGACTTTGAGGAAGCTACTTTCTCTCTCCGGGCCTCAAGTTTTCTTATCTGTAAAATGGGAACAACAGTATCTTGTAAGATTGTGTGTGTGTGGCAAGGTTATTTGAAACAACATATGTACAGTGGCCAGCATATTGCCCTGCAGAAATTCAACAGATGTATGTTAAATGAGACTTCTCTCTCATTCCCCACGGGGTGGGAGACTGTACCAGTGATGACA
This sequence comes from Oreotragus oreotragus, assembly GCA_006410675.1. Classification (NCBI taxonomy): domain Eukaryota; kingdom Metazoa; phylum Chordata; class Mammalia; order Artiodactyla; family Bovidae; genus Oreotragus; species Oreotragus oreotragus. The sequence goes on from SJYX01006401.1 coordinate 842,451, forward strand.
ACAAAGCCTCCGTCCCCAAGGGAGAGCCCCACCTGTAGCCAAGCCCTACAGCAGTCAAGGCCAGGTGGCAAAACTCTCACAAGCCCTGACAGGCCACCTGAGTTAGAGGGAGGCATGTGACCTCACCGGTCTATCAACTTGCCAGAGAGCTTGACTTGGAAGGCAAACCTGGCTTGTCAAAACTCCGTCCCCAAGGGAGAGCCCCACCTGTAGCCAAGCCCTACAGCAGTCAAGGCCAGGTGGCAAAACTCTCACAAGCCCTGACAGGCCACCTGAGTTAGAGGGAGGCATGTGACCTCACCGGTCTATCAACTTGCCAGAGAGCTTGACTTGGAAGGCAAACTGGCTTGTCAAACCCTGAGAAAGTCATGAGGAGCCTTGGGACATGCCTGTTTCACTAGGATGCTTGGGCTGAGGGACACCCCCATCCCTTGCTGATCTATATCTTAGAACTAGTGATCTGAGATGATTCTCTTTTTTAAACATTTTTAATTGGAGGATAATTGCTTTACAATGTTGTGTTCATTTCTGCTGTACAACAATGTGAATCATATAACATACATATATCTCCTCCCTTTTGAGCCTCCCTCCCATCCCCATATCCCACCCCTCTAGGTCATCACAGGTCACAGAGCTGAGCTCCCCATGCTATACAGCAGCTTCCCACTAGCTATCTATTGATTTCTTCTTTAACATTCAAAATGACGGTGTATTTGAACCTGATGGAGCACTCAGTAGTAGCTCTGAAGTCATAACGATAGGACTGTCTCAATTACTTTCTATAAGGAATTGTCTATTCTTACTGGTTCCAGGGATTGGTTAAAAATCTTGGTCATTTCAATGCCAATGAATTAATAATATCAAATAAATATTGATATTATCTATCGTGAGCTTAAGAGTGTGATAACTAGTATTCCAAGTACGAACACACCAGTGGAAGGTAACACTATTATTATCTCAGTTTTATACTTTTTTTTGGCCACACCACACAGCATGTGGGATCTTAGTTTCCCAACCAGGGATCAAACTCCTGCCCTCTGCATTGGAAGCACAGAGTCTTAACCACAGGGAAGTCCTTGTCAATTTTACAGATGAAAAACTTCATGCAGAGAGAAGCAGCATCACTTGTACAAAGTTGAACAGCTAGGAAGTTGCATATCCTGGACTGGACCCCAGCAGTCCAGCTACAGAGTCCACATTCTCAAAAGATTATGTAATGCATTTCTTATCAAGAGAATATTTATTGAGCTTTTAATACGTTCTAAGGGAATTGTGCTAGGTGGTTTACCTAGACCAGTGGTTTCTGGCTGGGGGCAACTTAGCCCACCCTGGGGCAGTGTCTGCACTCATTTTTGGTTATCACAACCCTGGGTGGGAGATGCTATAGGCAGAGACCAGGAATGCCTGTGGTTAAATATCCACAACACACAGGACAGCTCCCACTAAGAATGTGTCACTGCTGCCACTTGGCTCTTTTCCCCACCCCAAATTTTTATTTTGAAACCTTTGTATCTACTGGAAATTTGAAAGCATAATGTGATGAATAGATCTACCAACTTTTAGCATTTTCCCACATCTGTTCTGTCTATCCCACCCTCCACTCTTATTCTCTCAGACAAAGAGTCGGACACGACTGAGCGACTGAACTGAACTGAAAGTAAACAAATGATGGTGAGAGTAAAGCCAAAACTATTCACCGAGGCCGGTGTTTGAATTACCTGTGAATAGCTATTCTTCAGGCTCTCCTCCTCCCTTTTTCTGGGAAAGAAAACAAGGTGTGAAGATGGCCTGTTTGTCCTGAACTAAGCACACTCAGAGGACATCCTCCCACACCCAGCCCCTGCTATGCTCACTCTCTTTCCTTCAGTTCCATCTCTCCAGAATAGATAACTTTACACCAGGGCAGGTTCTTAGAGACCCCCTTGGTCGACTATTTATTTCCTTGTTTATTCACCTGGCTGTGTCAGCTCTTGGCTACATCATGTGGGATCTTCCGCTGTGGGCACAGACTCTCTGACTCTGCCTTGCGGGCTCAGTGTGGCGCGTGGGCTTGACTGTTCCGTGGCACGTGGGATCCTAGTTCCCCCACCAGAGATCGAACTCGTGTCCCCTGCTCTGCAGGGCAGATTCCCAACCACCGGACCACCAGGGAAGTCCTTGGTCAACCATTTTTCAGTTCTTGTTTTTATTAAACACGGACATAGTTGAGTCATTCAGCATGTCACAAAATCAGCTCCATACAAAATCATCCCTTCATCCCTTTCCTTCATTCGCTCTCTCCCTAAAAGGTAGCTACTTCCAACAAACGTTTAACTGATTGAATACAACCATCATTGAGACCCAGTCCTCCTTCCTCCCCCAGGCCCCACACCTCTACCTACAAATACATCGCCCCCTCTCCATACAGCTCACAGTTCACGCGCTTCACATACTCCTCACCCCACCACACGCCTGCTTTCTACATGCACCACACAAGCACCCGTGTGACTAACACTACTGAATTCTCCAAGGGCTTGAATTACAATTGTCTTAAAAACAGCTGAACATCTGGAGAAAGTCCAACCTTGTTGCTATGCAAAGGAATGCAAATGAAACACAATGAAGCAACAGTTTAAACCTGTGATGAATGTGGCAAAAGTAAAGAAGTGAAATTAGTCATATACTGATCAAGGTATGAGGAAACAGTACCCTCATTGCTTGTAGTAATACAGATTGCCTCGATCTTTTAGAAATATTATCACACTAGGAAGAGTTACCAGAAGTCTCACAAGTGTCCACAACCTTTCACTTGGCGATCCTACATTTGGAAATGTGACTCCAGGAGGGTATCACAGAAGAATAAAGCAATATGCTTGAAGACTCTCCCTCAAGTGTTGTTTTTTATAACAAACAAATGGAAAGAACCAAAAGGTCAGTTGAGAGGGGTATTACGCTACACTCATTTTATGTGTCATAATGTATTGGTGCATCTGTTTGATACACTAAAAATGGCAAATATGAAGACTGTGTAGCATCTCTCAAATATTCATGACATAGGGTAAAGAGAAAACAGAAAACACAATTTGATCACTGATTAAAACCATCTAATCATGATAAATAAAATCAGTGCAAGAACATGAAGCTACGATCATTGTAAATTTGAGAAATAAATGCCCACAAATTAACAAATAAATATTTAATAAATAAATGAGGACTCTCTTTATGCCAACAGCTCCCAAATGCCAACCTTCAGCCCAGCTCTCTTTTCCAAACACCTGATTCTTACATTAAACTGACCAACATCTCCTCTCAGATGGATAAGAGGCATGGAAGATGTGACCAACCGCAGCAAACCCTTGTTCTTCCTTCCTAAACACATCCCTCCTCTTGCAGCTTTCTCCATCCAGCGGACGGCAACTCCATCCTGTCACCTGCTCAGAGAGGCTCCTTCATGCCTTTTCCTTCCCCACCCCACGTGTAATCTATCCGGAATCCTCGTTGGCTTCCTCCATCTTTGAATCTGAATTTCAATAGGGATATTAATATCTCCCTCCAGGGCTCTGGTAAGAATAATGCTATGGACTGAACCGTATTCCCCGGAAATTCATATACTGAAGTCCTAACCCCTATTGTAATAGTATTTGGAGAAGGGGGCCTTTGGGAGGTAATTAAGGTTAGATGAGGTTATAGGGATGGGGCCCTCATGATGGGATTAGTGGTCTTGTAAAAGACAGCACAGAGCTTGTTGTTTTCTTTTCTCTCTGCCATGTGAACACACAGTGAGAAGATGGGAAGAGGGTCCCACCAGAACCTAGCTGTGCTGATACCCTGATCTCAGGATTCTAGCCACCACAACTGGAAAATAAGTGTCTGTGGTTAAAGCCACCTGGTCTGTGGTAATTTGTTATGGCAGTCCCAGCTGATTAAGACAGATTAAGTGCTAAAACCCTCATGATGGTCTCTAGGACATTATTTGACCTAGAAACAGCTAATGAGTATAATGCAGTTCTTATCTGAGATTCTGGGTTTTTCTCTGAGTTGCCAAGGAAAAGGGCAGGGCTGGGACATTGAGTAACCTACTCACTGTCCTCCTCCCAGACCAAATTTCTCAAGATGGGGGCTTCACACAGGGGGAGTGTTTGATTACCCAGCCAAGGCATGGAAACCCTGACACCATGGCTGCAGATGTTGGGGGAGCGGATTGTGTTTGTAACTTATCACCTCTTACCAGCTGTAAGACCCTGGGTATGCTATTAGTCTTCTCTAAGCTGCAGATTTTTCATCTGTTACAGGAAGATATTAATTGTGCTCCCCCACAGAACTGTTATGAGAATTAACTGAAATAACATATTCAGACTGTAGGTGAGCATTTAGTAAGCACTCAGTAAACACAGAAAAGGATTAGCTATTAAAAATAGTGGCAGAAGACAAAAAAAAAAAACACCTAAAACCCCAAAACATCAGAAAAGGTCTATGGATCTGGCATTTCCCTACACTGAGAATGAAGGACTGGGGTGCCTGTTCTCCTCCTGCAGATATGAGGGTGAACAGGGAAACAGGAAATTTCCTCCACTAGGAAATACCAACAGATGTACAAGCAGATGTACTGTGATAGTGCTATGAACAAAATAAACAGCCATTACAGAGGCTAATGCTGGGGAAGGGCATCTGAGGATGGAGTTGTCAGAGGCGAGCCTCTCAGAGGAGATGACTGGAAGGGTGAGAAGGAGCCAGCTGTGCAAATGGGTCAATAGAAAATCTTTCTAGGCAGGGGAGCAGCAAGTACAGAAGCACCGAGGCAGAAAAGTGCAGGGCAGGCTAGGGGAGCAGAATGGGCATGCTTAGCACATCTAGATCCTAGTGACTGGGAGCATCAGTGGAGGTGGGAGTGGCTGGCAGGAGTCTGATCACATGGGGCTGTGTAATCCATGGAAAGAGTGATGCAAAAAAATACACATAACATAAAATTTACCACTTTAACCATTTCAAAATATACATTTCAGAGGCATTATATACATTTACACTGTTGTGCAGCCATCAACACCATCCACCTCCAAAAAGTCTTCATCTTTCCAAACTGAAACTCTGTACATTAACCAAAAACTACCCCTGCTTCCCCCAGCCACTAAAGGGCTTCAAATAAGGAGATAGGCAAGTCAACTGGCATTCTGAGATGAAAAATGAATGAAAGTGGGAGAATAGCATTGAAATATGTATACTATCATGTAAGAAACGAATTGCCAGTCTATGTTCGATGCAGGATGCTTGGGGCTGGTGTATGGGGATGATCTGGAGGGATGATGTTGGGTGGGAGGGGGAGGTTCGTGTTTGGGAGTTCATGTACACCCATGACAGATTCATGTCAATGTATGCCAAAACCAATACAGTACTGTAAAGTAAAATAAAGTAAAAATAAAAATTTAAAAAAAAGAAAAGAAAAATGAATGAAAGGAAATGGAATGAAAATGGCAGATGAATCATAGCAAAGCACAAGCAGGAACAGGATGGTGGTTTGTACAAGGAGTAGAGAGGAAAGAACACAGGCAGATCTGCGAAGCATTGAGAAGCAATACATGCAGGACTCAGTGTGGCCATTTCCTCTTCCTTGAGGTCATGCTGGTGGGGGTACTGGTGACGGGAGGTACTCACAGCTGACCTGGGAGCCAAGCCTGTGCTCCCAGACGGCGTGCAGCTGCTGATACTCCTGCTGTGCAAGCTCCAAGCGCTGCTGCTTCACCTGGTAGATCTCCTTTTGTGCACTCAGGGCCTCCTGGGCCACCACCAGGTAATCCTTCAGCATGTGCTCCTGCTCCCGCCGCCATTGTACCCGGGGATCCTCAATCTGAGTGGTTTCTGGAACAGACCCCAGAGATCCTAGGTTAGCACCTCAAAAACGTCTGTTGAATTGGTGGCCTGTAGAATCTACCAGAGAACAAAAAGTGTAATAAATATAAAATCACAATAAATGTAAATGGGTTAAACTTGCCTTTTGAATAGCAGAGTCTCTTCATTTGGATTAAGCAAACAAACATACACAAAAAACCAGGATCAATTTCCAAACCTGCAGTTACTCAGAGAATAGCCAGAATGAACAGATATGAATTCTAATGTAAGACAGAGAGGTTCAACGATATTACAGATGCTTACAGTCATTCATTTTGGTAAATAGTAAAGGAAAATAAAATAACTGATATTTCAAAAGATGTATAGATGTACTGTGTCCACACAGTATGTAAATTAGAACAGCCTTCCTAAAGGGCTATCTGACAATGAAAATCAGGAGACTTAAAATGTTAATACCCTTCATCCAATAATTCCTCCCATAGTAATTTATTACAAAAGGTAATACATTCAGGCAAAGATGCATTTGTATAAAACCATCTTCGTCATAAACAAGCACTTATTTAATGTCTACTCTATGCCAAGCACTATTTCATTTACTTTGTATCTATTTACTCCTCTGATCCTCACATTAAGTCTATAGAGAAAATTATTTTATTACTCTGGTTAAACAAAAGAGAAAACTGAGACATAAAGAGGTTAAGTGACTTGCTCAAGGTCACACAAGAAATTCCTGCTCAAATATGTATGCTATATTTACACAATACACTAAAACAGCCATTAAAAATAATGTCTTTGAAAAAAAAAAAAAAGAAAGGTGCTTACAATAAAAAAAATGGGTGTAAGTATTGAGGTCTCAACAGAATTGGAGATAATTTAGCAACTAAACAATAATAACAACTGGGTACAAAATTGCATAAATAGTTTTGCATTTATCAAAATACATATGTACCTTCTCAAACAGATTACGAGGAAACAGCAAACTATCAACAATAGATATGTCTTGTTGGTAGGATGCTTTTTCTTCATTCTTTTTTATTTTTTAAATTACGCATCCAATAAAAATACACAGTGATAATTTAGAAAAAAGTAATAGGACAAAAAAGATGTTTTTAAAAGGGTCGCTGGCAGCTGAGCAGATATGGAAGAGGTCAAAGCAATGTTAATGTCAAAGAATCAATGCCCATCGACTGCCAACTCCTCAGTCATTTCCCAGCTGGAAGGTGGGGTATGGGAAGACTGACACACCAGAAATTATACAATCACAGCCATATGGTAAATTCAGCCTGCAGGTAAGTTTTGCTTAGCCCAAAGAACTTTAGTAATTTTGAATTGATTACTGGTATATAAAAATAAGGAGATTNACTCCTCAGTCATTTCCCAGCTGGAAGGTGGGGTATGGGAAGACTGACACACCAGAAATTATACAATCACAGCCATATGGTAAATTCAGCCTGCAGGTAAGTTTTGCTTAGCCCAAAGAACTTTAGTAATTTTGAATTGATTACTGGTATATAAAAATAAGGAGATTTTTAAAAATTCATTTTTAATTTTTTAAAATTGGAACATAATTGTTTTACAATATTGTGTTAGCCTCTGCTGTACAACGAAGTAAATCAGGTTTTCAGCGTTAGTTGCTCAGTTGTGGCCAGCTCTTTTCGGGTCAGGTGTATGTATACATGTAACCCCTCCCTCTTGAGCCTCCTGTCAAGCCCCACCCCCACACCTCCAGGTCATCAGAGAGCACTGAGCTGAGCTTCCCGTGCTATTCAGCCGCTTCGCACTAGCTGTCTATACAATGCCACTCTCTCAATTCATCCCGAGCTCTCCTTCCCCTACTGGGTCCACAAATCTGTTCTCTACACCTTTGCCTCTTTCTGTCCTGCGAATAGGTTCATCATACCATTTTTCTAGATTAACAAGGAGATTTGGTGCAGAAGTTAAAGCGTCTGCCTGCAATGTGGGAGACCTGGGTTCGATCCCTGGGTTGGGAAGATCCCCTGGAGAAGGAAATGGCAACCCACTCCAGTATTCTTGCCTGGACAATCCCATGGACAGAGGAGCTTGGTGGGCTACAGTCCACGGGTCGCAAAGAGTTGGAGATGACTGAGTGACTTCACTTTTAAACATTAAAATCTTGATCTCTGGTTTTTCTTGAACATTCAGAGGACTTGGCCACCATGGGTCCACAATCTATCTGCATCATTCATTTATGTCATGCGTCTGGCTCCTGGGGGACTCAGTTAGAGCCTCCTCTCACAGGTCCTTTCACTCTCAGTCCTCCTGAATAGGCTCCAGTGAGCATTTCCAATGAAAGAAAGAAGAGACAGGGAGAATGATCACAGAGGTTGCAGGGCCACGTTCTCATCCCTGCCAGTGATCACTGTGTTACAATGGGCAAGTTGCTCAACCTCTTTGAATCTACTTTTCTGATTATTAAAGAGAGCAAGGGGCCCCGCCTCACTGCTTCCCTGGAAGCTGTAGAGCACTTACACCCAGGTAAAGTAAACAAAACGAAGATCATGGCATCCGGTCCCATCACTTCATGGGAAATAGATGGGGAAACAGTGGAAACAGTGTCAGACTTTATTTTTTGGGGCTCCAAAATCACTGCAGATGGTGACTGCAGCCATGAAATTAAAAGACGCTTACTCCTTGGAAGAAAAGCTATGACCAACCTGGACAGTATATTCAAAA
>SJYX01006401.1:852095-920566 GCA_006410675.1 Oreotragus oreotragus
GACTGCAAGGAGATCCAACCAGTCCATTCTGAAGGAGATCAGCCCTGGGATTTCTTTGGAAGGAATGATGCTAAAGCTGAAACTCCAGTACTTCGGCCACCTCATGCGAAGAGTTGACTCATTGGAAAAGACTCTGATGCTGGGAGGGATTGGGGGCAGGAGGAGAAGGGGACGACCGAGGATGAGATGGCTGGATGGCATCACGGACTCGATGGACGTGAGTCTGAGTGAACTCCGGGAGATGGTGATGGACAGGGAGGCCTGGCGTGCTGCGATTCATGGGGTCGCAAAGAGTCGGACACGACTGAGCGACTGAACTGAACTGAAAGTAAACAAATGATGGTGAGAGTAAAGCCAAAACTATTCACCGAGGCCGGTGTTTGAATTACCTGTGAATAGCTATTCTTCAGGCTCTCCTCCTCCCTTTTTCTGGGAAAGAAAACAAGGTGTGAAGATGGCCTGTTTGTCCTGAACTAAGCACACTCAGAGGACATCCTCCCACACCCAGCCCCTGCTATGCTCACTCTCTTTCCTTCAGTTCCATCTCTCCAGAATAGATAACTTTACACCAGGGCAGGTTCTTAGAGACCCCCTTGGTCGACTATTTATTTCCTTGTTTATTCACCTGGCTGTGTCAGCTCTTGGCTACATCATGTGGGATCTTCCGCTGTGGGCACAGACTCTCTGACTCTGCCTTGCGGGCTCAGTGTGGCGCGTGGGCTTGACTGTTCCGTGGCACGTGGGATCCTAGTTCCCCCACCAGAGATCGAACTCGTGTCCCCTGCTCTGCAGGGCAGATTCCCAACCACCGGACCACCAGGGAAGTCCTTGGTCAACCATTTTTCAGTTCTTGTTTTTATTAAACACGGACATAGTTGAGTCATTCAGCATGTCACAAAATCAGCTCCATACAAAATCATCCCTTCATCCCTTTCCTTCATTCGCTCTCTCCCTAAAAGGTAGCTACTTCCAACAAACGTTTAACTGATTGAATACAACCATCATTGAGACCCAGTCCTCCTTCCTCCCCCAGGCCCCACACCTCTACCTACAAATACATCGACCCCTCTCCATACAGCTCACAGTTCACGCGCTTCACATACTCCTCACCCCACCACACGCCTGCTTTCTACATGCACCACACAAGCACCCGTGTGACTAACACTACTGAATTCTCCAAGGGCTTGAATTACAATTGTCTTAAAAACAGCTGAACATCTGGAGAAAGTCCAACCTTGTTGCTATGCAAAGGAATGCAAATGAAACACAATGAAGCAACAGTTTAAACCTGTGATGAATGTGGCAAAAGTAAAGAAGTGAAATTAGTCATATACTGATCAAGGTATGAGGAAACAGTACCCTCATTGCTTGTAGTAATACAGATTGCCTCGATCTTTTAGAAATATTATCACACTAGGAAGAGTTACCAGAAGTCTCACAAGTGTCCACAACCTTTCACTTGGCGATCCTACATTTGGAAATGTGACTCCAGGAGGGTATCACAGAAGAATAAAGCAATATGCTTGAAGACTCTCCCTCAAGTGTTGTTTTTTATAACAAACAAATGGAAAGAACCAAAAGGTCAGTTGAGAGGGGTATTACGCTACACTCATTTTATGTGTCATAATGTATTGGTGCATCTGTTTGATACACTAAAAATGGCAAATATGAAGACTGTGTAGCATCTCTCAAATATTCATGACATAGGGTAAAGAGAAAACAGAAAACACAATTTGATCACTGATTAAAACCATCTAATCATGATAAATAAAATCAGTGCAAGAACATGAAGCTACGATCATTGTAAATTTGAGAAATAAATGCCCACAAATTAACAAATAAATATTTAATAAATAAATGAGGACTCTCTTTATGCCAACAGCTCCCAAATGCCAACCTTCAGCCCAGCTCTCTTTTCCAAACACCTGATTCTTACATTAAACTGACCAACATCTCCTCTCAGATGGATAAGAGGCATGGAAGATGTGACCAACCGCAGCAAACCCTTGTTCTTCCTTCCTAAACACATCCCTCCTCTTGCAGCTTTCTCCATCCAGCGGACGGCAACTCCATCCTGTCACCTGCTCAGAGAGGCTCCTTCATGCCTTTTCCTTCCCCACCCCACGTGTAATCTATCCGGAATCCTCGTTGGCTTCCTCCGGCCTCAGGCCACTTCTCACCACCTCCACCACTATAGCCTTGGTCCGGCCCACTGTCCTTCGTCACCTGGACTACTGCGACATTCTTTCACAAGCTTCCCTATGTCTGCCCTTGTTCCATTGTCTACTCTCAGCAAAGCAGCCAGAATGACCCTTTCTAAGACATAAAACAGATCACACCACGTATCTGTTTAAAATTCTCCGTGCTAAGTCGCTTCAGTCATATCTGACTCTTGGTGACCCTATGGACTGCAGCCCACTAGGCTCCTCTGTCCATGGGATTCTCCAGGCAAAGATACTGGGGTGGGTTGCCATTTCCTCCTCTAGGGGATCTTCAATGGCTCCCATCATGTGGAATAAAAGCTTGAGCCCTTCAGGTGGGTCACTGCCCCATCCAGGCCCTGCTACCACCTGGCCTGATGCCCTCCTCCCCACTTCCTCACAAATTCTGCTACATGCACACCTGCCTCCTTGTCACCCCTTGAGAAGCAAAATGTGATCACACATTGGCGTTTTTGCTCAATCAACCCTCTCTACTTGAAACACTCTCCCCACCTCCTTCAAGTCTTAGCTCAGAGAGCATTTTCTCAACACTGTCCCTCCCGTGCCACCCACAAATGCACACACCACACCTCAGCCCCACGCTCTGCTTCTCCCTTTTCTCATAACCCTGAGAATTTAAAATACACTACATAATTGGCTTACTTATTCTGTTTATCTTCTGCTGCTTCTGCTGAAATGAAAGCTCTGTGAAGGCAAGTATCATTGCCATCTTGCACTCTCATGTACCCCATGCTCCCAGTACAGTGCCTAGAACATTGTAGGAGGTTGATAAATTTGCTGAATGAATGAATGCTTGATGGTGGATTTAATTTGTTGTTCAATTCTATCGTGTCTATAACTCTATACCAGTAATTTCAGGGGCTTTCCCTGGTGGTTCAGCGGTAAAGAATCTGCCTGCCAGTGCAGGGGACACAGGCTTGATTCCTGGTCCAGGAAGGTCCCACATGCCACGGAGCAACTAAGCCCATGTGCCATAACTATCGAGTCTGTGCTCTAGAGCCCAGGAGCTGCATGCAGCTACTGAAGCCTGTATACTAGCGTCTGTGCTCCACAACAAGAGAAGCCACCTCCATGAGAAGCCCGTTTACCACAACCAGAGAGTAGCCCCTGCAGCAATGAAGACCCGGCACAGCCCAAAATAAATAAATAAAACTATGAAACAAAACAAAACCATAAGTGCAGTCACTCACGGAGGATTGGTCCGAGTCCACAGCTCTGAATGAGTGGGCCTTGTGCATACCGCCATTTGTATCCCTGGCTCCGTCCTCTAGAAGCGGTACCCTCCATCCAATGAGAGCATCTTCCAGCCAAAAGAAGCCCTGCAGCCTGACTGCTGGCAAAACTACCAGAGAGCGTTCTTCCTTCTGCGGTTTTCATTTACTCACCTTCCTATACACACCCCCATTTCTGCTACCATCCCCTCAAGAATACACTCTACCATTGCATGACACGCCTTCCATTTCTCCAACGACTCCCAGAAGCACCAGAAAATCCCACTCCTGCCATCGGATTTCAACGAGGGGGATTCACTCACCAATTCGAGACAGGAAAGGACTAGTGAGGGTTCCTGTACATCAGTGTTTCACCCAATACACCACGCAGCCCTCCAAGCATTAGCCTCCTTCCCCACACACACTCAGCTAGGCACATTTACTTCTCATTATCCCGTATGCAATCACGAGCGCTAAGTAGCCCTTTGCTACCCCAGCAATGCAATCAGGGCCATTAGCTGTCTCTCAGAAACGCTCCCCTGCTTTGGTGCCCAGTCTGCTCACGCACCCATTTATTTAGCCATGCATTCATGCACATCGAACCTTTTCTAGGCAGCAAAGGTCAAGTGCACACCTACTATGTGCCCTGCCAGGCAAAAAGTCTGGGGAACCTGCCCTGACAAGTAAATGGTTACACTACAGAATGGTGAGGGGCACAGCAGAGATTTGACCAGGTGCCACAGAAACCCAGAAGAGGAAGTGGATGGAGAAGCCCAGCTCCACTCCCAGGACGAGTTCAAATCCCAGCCCTGCCATGCCTGAGAGTTACGCAGTCAATTTCGATCTCTAAGTTCCATTCAAAAGACAGAGTTAATCATCCTAAAAATCCCATGGACGGAGGAGCCTGGTGGGCTGCAGTCCATGGGGTCGCTAAGAGTCGGACATGGCTGAGTGACTTCACTTTCACTTTTCACTTTCATGCATTGGAGAAGGAAATGGCAACCCACTCCAGTCTCTGGAGAATCCCAGGGATGGGGGATCCTGGTTGGCTGCCGTCTATGGGATCGCACAGAGTCGGACACGACTGAAATGACTTAGCAGCAGCAGCTTCCCAGGTGGCGCCAATGGTAAAGAATCTGTCTGCCAATGCAGGAGACTCAGGTTCGATCCCTGGGTAGGGAAGAGCCCCTTGAGTAGGAAATGGCATCCCACTCCAGTACTCTTGCCTGGAAAATCCCATGGACAGAGGAGCCTGGCAGGGTCTCAAAGAGTTGGGTACAACTGAAGGGTCTTCGCATGCACACACAGATGCACCAGTGGAAGAACCAGGCTCTTTCCCTTCTGGCAGGCTATAGTCCATGGGGTCACAAAGAGTTGGACATGACTGCGCATGCATGCACAATTATCCTAGCATCCCACAGGGGTGTTGGGAGGATTGCATGAGATGATGCCTAATCCAGTGCCTTGTCCAGCACATGGCACAGAGTGCATGCTCAGGAAACAAGGGCTACTGGGATTCAGCATCTTAATCTCAACGTTCGGACATGTGCAACTGCATCGCATTCCCCTCTTGCCTGAAAGGACAAGAGGAATCCCACAGTTCATAAGGCTGAGATTGAGACAGAAAAATCCTCTTTCCTCTATTATACATGAACAAATAGGGCAGCAAATTCCTGAGGACAAGAATAGTCTTGGCCAAGAAGGTGTACAGTGGATGAGGCCCAAGAACACGTCAACCCTCCCTGCCTGGAAGGCCTCAACCTGGTTCTTCCACCTGTCAGACGATATGCTTCTCCCCTTCTCAACCTATACTTCCATCAAAGTCCCAGAGACAAAGACACTGGGAATCTTCATTCTGGATCGGGATATCTGGACCACAGATACAAAATGGGAGTGGGCTGACTGGTGTGACGGACTGGAGATACATACACACGTCACTCAGACCATCCATTATAGACACATGCTGTATGCTGCTGGGGACTTGCTTTAGGCGCTGCTGCTAAGTCGCTTCAGTCATGTCTGACTCTGTGCGACCCCAGAGACGGCAGCCCACCAGACTCCCCCATCCCCGGGATTCTCCAGGCAAGAACACTGGAGAGGGTTGCCATTTCCTTCTCCAATGCATGAAATTGAAAAGTGAAAGTGAAGTCGCTCAGTCGTGTCCAACTTTTAGCGACCCCATGGACTGCAGCCCACCAGGCTCCTCCATCCATAGGGTTTTCCAGTGGCTGCTAAAAAATAATCTGGGGATGATACAGACACATCTACCTTCTGTGAAAAAAACGTGTATGCATGAACCTCCCTCCCACCATCCCTGCCCTCTAGGTTGTCACAGAGCACCGTTTTGAGCTTCCTGAGTCATATGGCAAATTCCCACTGGCCATCTATTTTACATACAGTGCATGGAAATCAATGAAAGTGAAAGTGTCAGTTGCTCAGTCATGTTTGATTCTTTGTGACCCCATGAACTGTAGCCTGCCAGGCTCCTCTGTCTATAGAATTCTCCAGGCAAGAACACTAGAGTGGGTAGTCGTTCCCTTCTCCAGGGGATCTTCCCAACCCAGAGATCAAACCCAGGTTTCCTGCATTACAGGCAGATTATTTACCATCTGAGCCACCAGGGAAGCCCTGTGGAAATCAATATATGTTAAAAAAAAAAGAAAGAAAGAAAGAAAGAAAGAATATATGTATGCACACATGACTGGGAAGTTTCTGGAGATACACAAGAAATGGCTAGCAGCGGTTACTTCTGTAAAACTGGGGAGATGGGTTGTGAGACACAGAGTTCTAGATTCTATTTAAAACTCTTCTAAACTGTTATTTATATATGAGCATACATTATCTATCTATATCTACACTGACATCTCTATCCAACTCTGTGTGAAACGAAACACAATCTGCCTTCACAAGCCCCTGCTGGTAGTTCTTCCAGATGTGGGGGATGGCCAGGAGGTGGAGGGCTGGGTGGAGGGGACTTACTGGTATTGTGGTCTATGAAGTAATCCCCGACCTGTGGGTCGTACGCCTCTTCCCATCCCAGCGGCAGCTCGTCACTAATGCAGTCAGCGAAGGTGAGCGGTTTGGTGTACCTGGCAAGGGAGAGGAGAAAGAGACTCCGTCAGCCTATGGTCCCCAGAGAGCTGCATTCGTGGCTGCCTATAGCTCCCTGCCCCTCTGGGCTGGCCCACCAGATGCAGAAGCTCTGCGCCCCGGCCCCGTCGTCCCCGGGAAGATGAACGCGTGTCAGAGCAGCAGGATAAGGTCACCTGGGAGGGAGGCAGGGAATCTGCTCTGGTCCCAACTTTGCCACCAACTGGGAAGGGATTCCGAGCGAGCCGCCCGCCTTCTCTGGGCCTCACTGCTACGTCTCTGAGTGAGGGGTCACGGGGAAGGGCTTGAAGGTAGAGCCTGGCCTCTGGACTCAGACTCAAATCTCTCTGTGGCTTCTCCACTCGCAGGGCACTTGGCCCACTCCAGCCCCAGCTGTCCTTCAGGCTCTGTCCATGTTTGTCTTACCTATTTCCCCTCTGAAAAGCTAGCTCGCTGCAGCATCTAGAAGAACAGATGTTCCCTCCCTGTGAGTTTGGCCAAACGCAGTATTTTTTTTTTTTTTTTTGCTTCCTGGGCTGGTTCCCAAATGCCTGTACCCACTGCTGTCCTTCTCTGTACAATCCAGGCCAAACTGACTTTTTAGCCATAACCCCCCTCGAAGTCCCCATATTGGGGCTTCCCAAATGGGGAGTGAGGTGGTGGCAACCACTCAGTCTCGGCGACTATGTCAGACAGACAAACCACCCAACTAAATGGACAAAGGTTTGTCAAGGCTCAAAAACATCACAAGCCCTTGGGCCAGCACTTTAGCCAGCATGCAGGGAGCAGGGAATCTGGAAACATTGAAGTCGGCCTGAGTGGCCCCTTTGGATGGCCCAGTTAATTTCTCCCCATCACTGCATCTGCCTAAAATACACACACATAATATTCTCCCTGGTGTGCTGCAGTCCACAGGGTTGCAAAGAGTTGGACGCAACTTAGCAACTGAACAACAATAGTCTCCCTCTCCTGTCTGCTCCCGCCCCCTCCCATTTCTGGAAGACTGAAAGGTTGTGCCTCAACACTGTTTTGACAGACTGGCAAACTGAGGTACAATGCAACAGGAGGAAAGATGAGCGGGATGGGGTCTAGGATTCCTGGTCAAGAGCTTCCCTCCAAGCCACAGGAGATGACTCTCCCAGCCCATGCAATCTCCTTCTCTCTTAAACCTACCCCAAATTAGGCTGAAAGCAAAATATGTGCTGAGACTTCCCTGGTGATCCAGTGGCTAAGGTTCTGTGCTCCCAATGCCAGGCACCCAGGGCCAGTTCCTGATCAGGGAACTAGATCCTGTCTGCTGCAACTAAGACCCAGCACAGCCAAATAAATTTTTAAAAAAGAAAGAAAAGCAAAATGCATGGGGAAAAAAGAAACAGTGAAAGAGGCCCTAGTGGACAGACCTAGTGTGTTCACATACCACTATACATCCAGGGTCTGGTAGACAGAACACAGCTACCGACTGAAGGAGTGGATAGCACCAAAGCTCTGTTAATCATGCTGCTGTATTATGGGAGACAAGGATGAGGCAGAGGTCTATATGATATAAAATAGACTAAGCCCTATCCAATAAGGATTCAGTGAAGTAAAGTCGCTCAGTCGTGCCCGATTCTTTACAACCCCATGGACTGTAGCCTACCAGGCTCCTCTGTCCATGGGATTTTCCAGGCAATAGTCCTGGAGTGGATTGCCATTTCCTTCTCCAGTAGGCATCACTTATTAGCTGTGTAAGTATGGCAACTTAAGTGTCCCTCTCTGAGCCTCAGTATTTTTATCTAAAATGTGGGGATAATAACTCTCCAAGTTGTCAGGTTAAATAAAGTCATGATTGTAAAAACATTTAGATCTGGTGCGAAGGAATGCTGAGAGAACATTCTTCTCCACTTCCCAGAAGGGGAAACGGAGACGAAGAGAAAGGTGAAATAACACTCTCAGTGTCTACACCAATGATATTCAAGCAAGGCACTCTGCCTTCAGAACCCCTGGTGTGAACCAAAAGGTTCCTTTGAAAGTTGACATCTTCAGCTGAGCCCCATGGAAAATTTCAAGCCATTGTCTTAAGAGTAAAAAATGAAGAGATGGGGAAGACACAGGTGATTTCTTTAGGCCAGAAGGCTCTGCATTTGGGAGCACTTATGCCAACCTGGATAAAGTTTCTAAAAAGTTGTCTTCAGCCCAATCCGCCACTACCCAGAAAGCCCTGCCCACCCCAAGACTTCAGAAGCAAGAGACCACGTTCCTCAGTTCCTCCTCCTCCTTAAACTCCCGTAAAATGGTTCACTCCCACTTCCTTATGGAGAATGAAGACCAGTGACCAACACTGAAAGCTCATCCAACGTCATTTCACCTAACACATTACTGAAAGGGGCTCTGAAGGAAAACTCTGCACGCAGGCCTACCCCTCCACAGCAAGTGACTCTCTTACTGAGGACAGATACATCTGGGCAGGGAACAGGACTGCTTGGGCCAACCACAGTCAGATCCTTCTGGTTCATTCCTTTCCTTGGGTGCAGCCCTGAGAAGCCCCACCTACCAGCCTGGTGATGAAGATAGGAATCTTGTTATTTACACTTTGCAACCCAGAAAACAAAGAAGACAAAGATATATTCCCTCTCCACAGCTCCCTGAATCCATGAGTGGATCAAAATTCTTTCCCCCCTCCCAGGGTTGGGGCGGGGCGGGGGTGAGGTGGGGAGGAGAGGAAGGAGAACTTTCCTGGTGGTCCAGTGGATAAAAGTCCACCTTCCAATGCAGGGGACCCGGGTTTGATCTCTGGTTGGGGAACTAAAATCCCACATGCTATGGGGCAATTAAGCCCATGTGCCACAATGAAAACCCAGGGCAGGCAAAAAAGATAAACAAAAATCTTCCGTGGGGATGAATTAAATGATTTCATCAATGGTGCATTTAAGCAATAGAATCTTATGTCCCCCATGATCAGTGATCAATAAATATTTGTGGAATGAGTGAATACGACAATGAATATCTAAGAACAAAAAATAATGGTGTGTTTTATATTTTGCTAACATGGAAGAATGTTCTTAACATAACTGTGAGAAAAATGACATTGTTGAACAAGAAACGCTTTAGGATACTGTTTTAATACAGTATTTTTGCCTGAAATGTGTGTGTGTTTGTAGAAGAGAAGCTGGAAAGATACACATTAAAATGCTATCCTGGTAGAGGGATTTTAACAATTTAATTTTTTTCTTTTTAAGCTTTTTAAAATTAGTTTCTCTGTAATATTCCTATCTCAACTGTAATCAAAATAGTTAATGATGGCTAAATCATGGCCTAGAAAACAAGTTTGTTCCCTCTCTAGGCAGCAGGTGCTTTTCTTCTATTTGACCAGTGAGAAAACACACCCTACGTCTTGCAGCTGGAAAACACCAGAGGTATAACCTGAAGCCCCACCGCCTCACTCCAGAACCTGAGCTTTGCTAATAAAAACTGACAAGACCAAGGGAGTCTCAGGATGATCGGGAAGCTATGCCTGAGATGCAGATGTCAAAGCTGGGCTGGGGGAAATCGGAAGCAGGCAGAAGGCACCTGAGCTGCAGCCTGCTTGCACATTCAGTTTTCTACGTCTCGGTGCAAAGCTACTCAATACATTTGGATAATGCACAACGGCTTCACGAAAAGACGATTAATTGTTTTAAAGTCATCATAACAAGGGATTCACTGAGCTCTCTGTGTGAGGCTGGAGATTGGGGGAGGAGAGGCAGGTCTAAAACACCAAAAATGCATCACTTTTCCAGAAAACCATGAACTTGACTGCTTGTTCCAGCCTTGGACATCAAGAAGTCAGACCTGAAATAAATGTAAGCTACAAGCATCAGTCGTGTACCTGACACTGGATTTCCTACCAAAGCTGAAACGCTGATTCCCGCCTATGGTGAATGTGGATATTGTGCTCAACAGGTATAAAGAAGAGGAATCACGAGGACCCAGTGTTAGCCAGAGAGGGCAAGGGGGGACAGGAAGGCTTCGGGTTTGATATTCGGGCTTCCCTTAAAAGTGATCCTGGAGGAAAAACCAGAGGCCTGACATGCTGACTCCTACAGCTCTTCCATGGGAAAGAGAAAAGCTTCTATTGGAAGACTACACAACTTACAAGAAATCTGGACAGCAAGCTTCTCTGGAACAAATGCCAAGAAGGGGATGAATTATTCAGTGTGCAGGGACGTGTCATTCAGAGAATCAGGATGAAGAGAAGCATTTTTAGCTGTACAAGGATTTAAATACACACACACACACGTATATATACATGTGCACCCACTCCTCATCCCAGAGACAGGAACTGTCCGTTTAAACCAATTCCCCTCTGGGAAACTGTGGGTGCTTCTCTGGCCTGCAGTGTTTCCCCTTGGGCAAGTGCCAAGAATGTGAGCTGGGAAGAGATGTCTGCTTTCAGATGCGGCCAGGGCTTGGGGGCTTGCCTGCAACTCACAGCCCCCATCCTCTGATAACGCGATTCACCCCAATCCTGTCCGGTGCGGTCCCTGCCTCCAGGCTCCAAGTCCTGGGCTGCTGAAAACCCAGATCGTGAAATCAAATGACCCAAATGCTGAAGGGGTGAGGGGGAGTGAGGGAGGGTGCCAAGAGAGAACCAGTTCTGCCTCTTCTTAATTACCAATCTCTGGAGGAACAAACATTCCTGAATGTTTCACAACAGGCTCTCCTGGAGGAAGGGGCCCGGATGTGTTGCCTTGGAGACAGGTAGGGCTGTGTGGGATCACCTGTCCGGGAACGCGGGCCCCTGTCCTCTGTCCAGCACCATGTCCCCACGACTGGCTGGCATTCGGTATTCAGACAGTGCGTCTTTTCTAAGGAGGCAGCTCAGAGGAGCGGAAAGCCTTCTGCCAAGTCTAACACTGGGTGGTGATTCTCTTGGGCCTGAAGAACGCGTAGCATATCTTTCATGTTCCTAGGGCTTCCCGAGCAATCTGAATGCTTCCCACAGTAACCTCTTTATGGCCAGCCAGCATGAGGCTGGCCCCCGACCGGGCTCTCGCCAGGGCCAGCTGGGCGGGATTGCTTTCTAAAGGGCCCTGAGGACCACATGCCAAGAACTGTCCAAACTTTCAGCTGAACCTCTCCTCTCAACCCTGGGCACAATGGCCAGGCCGGCTCCTCCCGCCCTGGGGTGTTTCACACGCATGGTTCCCATAGCTCAGGACTGCACAGCTCCTGAGGAGATGCAGTCATCTCCGGACTGCGGCAGAGCCCCAGGCCACGCAGACGCTCGACTTCCACACCTGCAAGGCTGGGGTGGCTGCACGAAAGTGCAATCTTTGAAGCTCTCCTTCCTTCCTTGAATTCCATTTGGTTCAAACACCTTCATTCATTCTTAAACAAATCTGGGGATGAAAGTAATCACTGTCTCATAGTTGGTTAGGAGGGCTGAGCACATGAACCACAGCAGAATCTGAACAAACTTCCAGCTACAGAAGTAGACAAAAGGACCCTGCCCTTACACCCCCGGCCCTTACACTCTCTGGTTGGGCGGAGACATCCCAACCAGAAAGTGAATCCACAGGATCAATTCAGAGATTCGTGCTGTTCAGAAAAATACAACAGGGTAGTGAGATTATGTGGAAGGGTGGGGTAGGTTGGGGCAATCAAGGGAGGCTTCTCGGAGGAGGTGATCTTGGAGGGGAGACCAGATGGTAGGAAGCATCAGGAATAGCCAGTACAAAGGCTTTGGGGTGGGATGATGTTGGTGTGAGGAACAGAAAACAAAGCCGCGTGTGAGCCACATACGTCATGAGTGATAGAGTAGAGACAGACAGGGGCAGATGCTGGGTTTTTAGGTCTTTGGGGTCCCTGTTAAGACTTTGAGAGCCATCCTAGTGTTGAGCTGCAGAGAGTGACCCAGGGAGGCTCTCTGATTCACCCTCTCCTCACCTCCTTTCTCTCCGCTTTCCATCAATCCTCCAAGCAACAAGAATTTATTGCCTGGACACAATAGCCTGGCTCCATGCTAGGCACGACCAGAGCTCAGACATTTGAAAAAGCCTTGTTTCTGCCTTCGAGAGCAGAGGGCCTGGCCAAGCAGCTGAAGCTTACCCTTAAACCAGGGAGTAGCTCATCCCTGTGACAGTATGTATGGTGGTTATGCTGCCTTAGGCTGCGAACCATGGGCAATGAGATAGTTAATAAGATGCTAGGTCATAGGCTTCCCTGGCCACTCAGTGGTAAAGAGTCCGCCTGCCAAGGCAGGAAACAAGGGTTCAATCGCTGATCCAGGAAGACCCCACCTGCCACGGAGCAGCTAAGCTCATGGAGCCTGTGCGCTAGAACCAGGGAGCTGCAGCTACTGAGCCCACGTGCCCCCACTACGGAAGCCTGTGCGCCCTACAGCCCTGGTCCACAGTGGAAGAAGCCACTTACTGAGAAGCAACGGGTGAGTAGCCCCCTCTCGCCACAGCCAGAGAAAGGCCCCAGCAGTAACCAAGACCCGGCTTAGCCAGAAATAAAAACGAACTAATTTTAAAACAAGAAGATACCAGGTCCGCTGTACACATGTGAAAGAGCAAAGGGGTGGGAGAAGGGAGAGAGGAGAGGACGGGGTGTAGTCGGGGGAGGCCGGAAGAAGGAAGCAGTCCACGGAGGACGGTGGTCAGCTCCGGGGCTAACAGAGAGGCAGGGTAGCTGCTACCCACAAAGGCTGAGGAACTGATGCTGGGGTGAAACCCACGCCCTGCCTCTTCCACAGCCACAGGCGTGTCACCTAACCTTGTTAGGAGTTTCCTTCTCTGTGAAACTTAGAAGGTCCAATCTCATAAGGGTGTTGTGGGAATTAAATGAGATAACCCATGCAAAGTGCTTAGTACAGGGCCTGGCATGTGTTAAGCCCTCAGTAAATGTGGGCTGTTAACGTGAGCAGTGGAGAGACTTCCGTCCTCTCCGCTGTGAGAACTGTGTTATCTTTCATCTTAAGTTTGTTGGATGTGTTCGCTATCACCGTTCTCATCATCACTGTCCCTATTTTTCATCTCAAGAGATATGAGTGGTGGTTAAAACTCACAAGCTCTAGAGTCAGCCACCTGGGGTGCAAGGCAGGCAGCCTCACTTACTCACTCTATCCCATTGGGCATGAACCCCTAACTTGCCTGAACCTGCTTCTTCATCTGTAGAGTGGGGATACTCAGAGTGACTACCTGGTTAAAATGAGCTATGCTGAGCCCACGGCACACAGGGCTCCACCCGCATTCACTTTCTTACCAGGTAGGTTTTACATCCTTTTCTAAAATTAATTTTTGGGGGAGTGTATTTGCTTTATAATGCTGTGTTCATTTCTACTGTGCAGCAAAGTGAATCAGCTATATGTGTACACATATCCCCTCATTTTTTGATTTCCTTCCCATTCAGGTCGCCACAAAGCACCGAGTAGAGTCCCCTGAGAGGTTTTATATTCCTTTCCATGATGAGGCAAAAACCTGTCCATGCTAATAGCCATTAAATCCTGAACTGTATTCCACCACCTCCCTCCCTAGAGGAGCTGGGGTTGATTAAACTCCCTGGTTTTTTGGAAATTAAACCAGAGAAAGTTAAGAGATGACAGCTGGATTGGCTTTGGCTCTCAAATTGTGTACTCCGAAGAAAGCATTTACACCAGCAATTTCCAAGTTCTGTTTCTCTGAAACCACTCCCTCCCTCCCTCTACTCCCCAGACACCTGTCTTGACATTCTGGTTATCCAACCCGAGGCTTCCTTCCTTCCCTCCTTTGGTTGGGCTGGTTTATCCAGGCGCTTTCTTGGTCTGGACACTCCCTCCCATTCCTGGAATTCTATGGGGAGGGGAGGTTCCAGACTGTTCCCCCTACCAGCTCTAGTCTTCAACCCAGGCTTCAAGAAACCAGTGGCTCACCTCCCCCTGATAAATCCAGCCTTCACTCTGCCCTACCCCCCACTGAGTTCTTGGGATCACACACCCCAGCCTTGGGTCTGTTCCCTTCCTTCGCCTCCATCCCCATGTCTCTCTGCCTACTCATGCCCAGACACCCTCCAGCTCACTGACACGGTGGTGACTGTGGTATTCCTCCACATCTCACTTGCTGGAATTTAAGATTCTGAGAAGCGAATTACGGGTTAGCAGGGCCAAGTTTGGCCTATAGATATGTTTGCTTGTCTACCATAATGTTGCACTTTCAAGAGTGGAGTTAACATGCCTTTGGAAGTCAGCCCTCACTAGTTGCACACAGCCCCCTCTGCTCTCTAACGTGTTTCACCTGCATCTTGTCTTGTCAAGAGGCAGCCTATGTGCGTGCTCAGTTGCTAAGTTGCAACCCCCTGGACTAGACGGGCAGGCTCCCCTGTCTATGGGATTTTCCAGGCCAGAATACTGGAGGAGGTTGCCATTTTTCTTCTCTTGGGGATCTTTCCAACCCAGGAATCAAACTCAAACCTCCTGTGTCTCCTGCATTGCAGGAGGATTCTTTACCACCATTCCGCCCAGCAAACCCAACAAGAAACAGCACAGAGAAGTCGTTAGGAGCACTTTAGAGCCAGACTCTCTGGGCTTTGACTGCCAGTTTCTAGCTCTGTGACCTTGGGCAAGATACTTAAACTCTCTTGGGCTCAGTTTTCACACTTGCAGAACAGGAGAAATAACAACATACTGATGGAGCACGCATTCTGTGCCAGGAACTGTTCTAAGCCCTGTACATATATTGACTCACTTGGACTTCATACCAATGCCATTCAGACCCACCTTACAGTGTTCTCTGAGGATTAGATGAGCTAATGGATGAAACAGCACTTTGGGACACCGTGTGTGCTCAACAAATGTCAGCAACACATTATTATTTTCACTGCTGTTCAAATGAGGCGCCTGATGCAGGAATAGTAAAGAACGCTAAAACTGAACGTGATATCTGGGATCCGACAGATCGAATCCTTGTTTCATTGGTGAGAAAACTGAAGCACAGAGAGAAAGACTTGGCCAGAGCCACCCAAGGACCCAGAGGCAAGACTGAGACTAAAACCTGGGGACCAACCTCAGGCCTGCATCACTTGTGACACCAAGAGATCAAGTCAGCCTGGTGCTGAGTTTAGCTCCATTTGAGATGCAGTGATCACCTGAACAGCCCTCAAGGAACAGCTATTGGTAGTACTGGCCTATTATACCGGAGAAGGCAATGGCAACCCACTCCAGTGTTCTTGCCTGGAGAGTCCCAGGGACGGGGGAGCCTGGTGGGCTGCCATCTGTGGGGTCTCACAGAGTTGGACACGACTGAAGCGATGCAGCAGCAGCAGCAGCAGCAGCAGCAGCAGCAGCAGCAGCAGCAGCCCTATTATACTGAAAGGAGAATATCACTGGGCCAGAGCCCATGTTAAACTATGGAGTTCCCATTCATGGATAGATAAGGCTGGGACATGGGCCCTTCATCTTGCTTGCTTCCTCACTGAAGGGCAATTCTCTTGAACAAAGCACTGGGCATACATGCTCCCCCTTCATCCAGCTTCTTCAACTCCACTCATTTCCAAATTGGGAATTAGGCTAAAGAGGTTCTGGCCCTATAGAAAAGGCCAAGAGAACCAAACGGAACTCCCAGTTCCATCCTCCTTAGCCGTAAAATCTTAGTGCTCCTTCCCCAGCTCTAAGCCTGTTTCCCCATAGGTCTAAAATAATGCAGTCAAGAGAATCTGCTCACAGGGCTCTAGTAGTGTTGAATGAATTAGTTCCTGGGAACAAGTCAGCAGAGCCCTTGGCATGTGATGCTGGGCAGGCACGCAGAGCTCTTCCTTTTTGATTTGCTTTTAAATTTTTTGCAAGATCTTAGCTCCCTGACTAGGGGTCAAACCGTATTCACCCTTGCCAGGGAAGCCACAAGAGCTCCTCCTTTATGAATGTAGGGCCCTGAGGGCACCCAACCCCCAACTTTGCCCTTCTCTAGTCTCGAGAACTGGGTGTCCAGGGGTCCTCCCAGGTGCTGGTCTATCCAGGAGCTTCCAGCTCAAAGGACAAAGGCCGCCGCCACCACCCTTCCCCGGAATCCGGGCACTCCCGTTCCTTGAGTTCTGGCCCCCACCCCAGCCATGCAGCCTGAGGAGACGGTCCTTCCAGAAATGCAAGTGGCCGTGAAGCCTTCTCTGGGACCCTGATCTGTGGCTCATTCCATGACTACACAGTTAAGGCAGAGCATTGGAAGGGGGTCTGGGTTTCAATCCTGACACGGCCACTACATGAACCAGGCCCTTAGGCAAGGCACCGACCCTCTCTGGGCTTCCCATCTGCAAAACAAAGGAGTTGAAATGTTATGTTTCTAAGGCCCCCTTTATCTTGCCAGTCCTCAAAGTCAAGGGCATTGTGAGGTTGCAATGAAACAAAACGTCTTACTGGACCGTGTGTTCTAAGTGAAATAAATCAAGCCTTTTATCTTCACAACATTTCTGTGAGGCAGATAGAGCCACCCTTATTTGACCACCAGGAAACTGATGTGTCAGTGTCATGTAATAATGATAATACAAGCTAAATCTCCCTGAGTGTTTACAGACACAGTTCAGGATCGCACATCCAGACTCTGTCTCGATGAGTCTAAGCTGCACACTTTAAAATACATTTTAGCATCTCTGAGCCTGGGATGTGTGTGAGCCCTGCGGACATCTTTCAACAGCGTCAACCAGGCTGCGGTCCTGATGGGGCTGCCACTGCCCATGTGTGCACAGACATCAAAGGTGTCACGGGCTTGGGATGAAATCCCAGAGACAATAGTGGTGCACTTTTAACCCCTAGGAACCACATGGTTGTGGGGAAGGGTGGAGGAGGCAGTGAACAGACATGTTTAGCAATATTCCCAAAGCAGGCGTGCAAGGGAGGCTCCCTCTGCATAGTTGCCTTGCTGGCCACAGAGCCCAGCACCAGAGCCTTTGAGCTGCTCTGTGGGTCCTTTAACAAGGCTGCATCACCAATACTCAAGGGCATCGAGGACGAGGATATCAGAAGCACAGACATCGATAATTCTGAGTTAAAAAATGACTCCAAAGAATTTGTTCAAAGTGAGAAAATGGATTAGGAACACGCGAGTTTTACCTTTTTTTAGGGATTCCTTTTTGTTTGAAAAAAAGCAGTATGTGAGTTTAAAAAAAAATCTGAAAGATTTGAGAAGTATGAAATAAACATTCTAGTTAATTTTAAAACATTGGGCCATAATTTAAATGGCAGCATTTTTCCTTTCTTCACTAAGATAAAATAATGGTACATCTTAAAATCAGTGCTAAGTTGATTAGTGTTAATAACCCCAAGCTGGAAACAGTCCAAATGTCCATCAAGAGGGGAGTGGATACATAGATCAGTACACCTGTACACTGGAATGTTACTCAGTAATACAAAGGAACAAACTATGAGCACAAACAATAACACAGATGAATCTCAGAAACATATTGGGCAAAGGAAACCAGCAGGGGAGAGAGACTATTCTGTACAATTCCATGTTTGTAAATTCTGGAAAATACAAATCAACCTATAAGGACAGAAAGCAGATCAGTAGTTGCCTGGGGATGGGTAGAGGGAGAGGGGGGTTAAAGGCACAAAGAAAGTTTTGGGGGTGATGGGAATAGTTGTTATATTCATTATGAAAACAGGCTCACGGATGTATGTGTGCCTGTCAAAAGTCATCAAATTACACTCTTTACATACATACAAGTTAGTGTGCTTTAATAATTCTTCAACACTGTTGTAAGAAAAAAAAATACAAGAAAATCCCATATCTGATGTTTTGATGCTACATATTATCTTGTTTAAAATAATCCAAGTACTATTATTAGCTCCATTTTACAGATGTGGAAACTGAGGCATAGGGAGGCAAGCTGGTACATCCTGGGACACTCAGTTTTTCAAGCAGCAAATCTAACTGGCTTCAAGTCTCAGCTCTGCCACTGAGTAGCTGTGGCTAAGTCCCTTCCTCACTCCATTCCCATCATGAGGTGATGACACAGTGATTGATCACTAAGGGACCTTTCAGTACTGGGTCTCTAACACTGTGACCTGAGGACTTGTCCACGGTCACACAGCCGCAGAGGAATGGTTCCTCCTGGCACCCAGGTTTTCTGGCTCTCCTCGATCCCTGGTTCCTAGGCACTTGTTCTGTGGACACTCCTTCTCACACCCCCTTGCTGTATACAGCAGTGATTCTCAGCCTTGAGCTGCAACACAGTCCCCTGGAGAGTGAGGGCTTGCTAACTCACACAGAGCTTCATAGAGAGCTGTGACCCAGAGTTTCTGAATCTGGCGTGCACTGAAAATCTGCATTCCCAACTTGCTCCCAGGGGATAATGCTGCTTCTGGTCCCACCACCCTACTCAGGGCCCACTAGTGTACAACATCCCCTATCTCATAATTTCAGAGACTTTACTCTTCACTTTTTCAGTGAATTCTTATTGGTGTATAATGGCTCAGTGGTAATGAATCTGCCTGCCAATCCAGGAGCCACAGGAGCCACGGGTTTGATCCTTGGGTTGGGAAGATCTCCTAGAGGAGGAAATGGCAACCCACTCCAGTATTCTTGCCCGGAGAATCCCACGGACAGAGGAGCCTGGTGGGCTACAGTCCATGGGGTCACAGAGTCAAACATGACTGACTGAGCAAAAGGCACATAGCTGCTTTTCAATGTTGTGTGTGTTAGATAGCAAAGTGAATCAGTCATATGTATACCTATGACCCCTCTTTTTAAAATAATTTCCTTCCCATTGAGGTCACCAGAGCACTAGCTAGAGTTTTCTGTGTTGTATACACAGCAGTGGACACACGGCAATCGCAGTCTCCCAATTCCCCTTCTCATTCCCCTGGGACCACCAGCAGAAGCCCTTTCAAAGCTGAGCCCCGCATTTCACACTGAAGGACTTGTGCCAGAGCCCCGCAGAGGACACGGCATCGCACCGGCTACTGTGCTATGGGCCGTAGAAGCAGGGCAGGCCCAGGTTATTCATGCAAGCAGGTAGGGCCTTCCTAATACCTTCCCTAGATGCTGCGGCTGGGGAAGCACGTGGCGACATAGCCTGGCCATGTCTAAGGATCTCAGAACCTGCAGATGCCCAAGTGTTTGCTGACGGCATCACAGTGGCCGGCAGACCCAGCCCAGAAGCTCGCCTCGCCTGTTCCCGACTGCTATTTCTTTATTCTCCAAGACCACAGAGGACTACGGTGACTGATTACAAAGGAGGTCTGCACGGGAGTTGAAAAGAAAATGGTTTTCACCTCTGAAAAGTACAACTGGAAGGGTACTTATGTTTTCCTCCCAGCGTTTCTTTCTAAAGAAGAAAATAAGCCCTTGTTCCCTGAAGGGAAGCCCTACCTGCGAGTCAGCGTTAAACACCAGAGGAGGAAGGCGCCTTCACAGCTGAAGGNACGGGAGTTGAAAAGAAAATGGTTTTCACCTCTGAAAAGTACAACTGGAAGGGTACTTATGTTTTCCTCCCAGCGTTTCTTTCTAAAGAAGAAAATAAGCCCTTGTTCCCTGAAGGGAAGCCCTACCTGCGAGTCAGCGTTAAACACCAGAGGAGGAAGGCGCCTTCACAGCTGAAGGCGGCTGAATTAAAGTCAGCAGCGAAACAAATAAGCAATTAAAATAGCTATTTTGGGAAGCCTTGGAAAGCAGCAGATACAATATGAATATTCATTCATGCTGCCAGGATGACTTCGGGGCACTGTCCTCTGTGCTGCTGTTCTCTTGCTCTTGTTCATTCAGCCGTTCAAGCACAGAGAGGGGACACAATACCCTGCCCTGTGACATGCGCGCCGAGCGAATGTGTGCTCGTGTGTACGCGCGCGCATGCGCACACACACACATACGCGTGTCCTTCACAAGGTGGCCAGGTGGCTACTCCAGATGGTGAACCACATGGAAAAGAAACCCACAGGTTGGCAGACACCTTCAGCTCCCGTGCCAGGGGAGAATATATGAATTTCCAATTGGCCCAAGAGGGGTGTGTGTGTGTGTGTGTGTGTGTGTGGTCACACAAGCACTTATGGCATGGGGAGTGAGTCATAGGCGATCACCTGTGCAGAGCAAGAGAGAATGCATACAGTGTTTCTAATACTTCACAAACTTCCCAGCTGCTCTGGGGCTGATTTGGGGACTCAGGAGGCAATGGGTGGGATTTGGACAATTAGTTGCGCATCACTCTGAGCCCACCCAAGGTCTGGACATAAAGCAGGAGTCCCCCAGGCTTGGTGGAAGGGCTCTATCTGGGCTCTGAAGCCATCAGCCCCCTCCTGCTGCCTGACCATAGAAGTAGTGCTGTGATCTCATACCTTATACCCATGCAGGAGACCTTGGACAAGTCCCTTCCCCTCGGTGGGCCTCAGCTTCCCCATCAATGAAAGCAGGGATATGAGCTCCATCTTAACTGATCCTTCCAGGTTTGACATTTCATGGTACCATTTTGTCCCCAAAATCTAGCATTGCAGAGATGAATTGCATGCTCCTGTTTTGACCCTTTAGCAAGTCAAAGCTTTTAAAGAATACCAACACACAGTACTTTACATGTGATACTTGTCATTCAATTCTGATAGCAATCTAGTTAAGTGGTTCCCGTGATGATCTCCCATGGTACACATGAGTACATGGAGCCTTAGAGAGATGTTAAGAGAATGACCGAGAATTTGGATTCAGGACTTAACTATGACTCAGAAAGTGGGTGGAGATAGTGATTCTACATAATTGGGAGGACAGAAGGGGAGTTTTTTAAATACCATGGAATTGAAAACTATCCTTTATAGCTTTAAACTATAAAGTCTGGTAAGAAGGGAAAATCAGGGGGCTATTTTTGCCCTGGCTACAAATATTAGGAATGGATATTAGGAATGCTGTGGGTGAGGCTATGAGAGAGGGGGTGGTTGTCTGGGGAAGATAAAGAAAACAAGTTTTCAGTCAAAGTTTTTAGACAAACTTCTAAAAGTTCAGACAACCCAGAAGCAGAAGTCACGGCTGACAAAGGACAGGAGCATTCAGAAGCACCCAGTTCCTAAAAGACAAGGGGCCTCTTAAAAACTTACAAACTTAACCCGCTGTCTTAAAGACAAATGCACAAATGCTCCAGTGACCAGCTGGTGTTCTGACCCGACCCAGGTGGAAAGATTTACACTCAAAGATGTCCAAGGCAACATTAGTTATCATAGGAGGGAAAAAAATGTGCACAGCCTCAATATCTGTAGGGAATGAACAGGTAGAAATTTTCGGTTATAATCATTCAAATAACTGTTTGAAATACTTGCTCAGGAAGCATTTTGAATGATAAAAGGAGAAGGCTTATAGTATAGAATTGAAAAGAAATTTAAAAGCAGGATACAAAACTGTGCATGCAGCGTAATCTTACCTGCCTGCCCCTAAAAAGGAAAATGACCATAAGGAAAAACGCCAAAATGTTGAGTGTTTGCCTTTCACTGGTGGGGATGGGGTTTGGGTTGGTGGGTTTGTTGATTTGTTTTTGCTGCTTTCATAACCAGTAATAAGGCAAAAACCCCTAAACCACCAAGTATATTTTTCAGCCCTGCTATCCAGAACCTCTTACTCCCTCTTTATAAAAAAAGTCATTTGAAAATGAATCCTAATTTTCCTCTTATAGACAGGTTCAGAGAATAGGAAAGCACTAAAATAGTGAATGAAGACAAGCCTAAACAGCAGTTTTGTGACTCCTGTGTAGGAGCGGGGTCACTTCTCTGCACTCCCAGGGCAGGGGCCCTGGTTCGACCTCTGGTCGGGGAACTAGATCCCACATGCCCTAACTCAGACCCGGCACAGCCAAACAAATATTTTTTAAAAAGAAGAAGTGGGGCCATGAAGCAGCGTGGAGGCCAGTGAGACATCCCAGCACAGCCCTGGTCCGTCTGCCAGGGGAGAAACAGAGGCTGCCTCCTGGGTCTCCTCTCTAAAGCTGGAGACCCCAGAAGGGACCAGCCTGGGAGCTTGTCTGGAGACTGATGGGAAAGGCCCTGAGGATATGGGAAAATCGTTACTAGATACTCTCCCTGCCAACACCTGGGTATGAAGAACCTTGGGAAAAAAATGAACCGTTACCATTCACCCCAAAGGAAGTTTCGCTGGAGGAGGGCTGCTGCTGCTAAGCCACGTCAGTCGTGTCCGACTCTGTGCGACCCCATAGACGGTAGCCCACCAGGCTCCCCCATCCCTGGGATTCTCCAGGCAAGAACACTGGAGTGGGATGCCATTTCCTAGTAGAGGATAATAAACAGGGGGCAGCTTGGAATATTTTGTGTCGAATAGAAAGTTGATAGAGATCAGGCCACAACCTGTGATAAAACCATGGTTAGAATACTCAGCAGCAAGGGCTGTTAAAACAACCCTCACCCCAGTCTCTCTGCCCCGAGAATGTTCTGGCCGAGGGAAAAATGGTAGCAGCTTCCTGCTGCTGCTGGTAAGGACACAACTCCCCGATCACTCAGTGCAAACTGCACGCTATTTCATGTGATCCGTGCCTTTGTCATCGCTGTTCCTTCTGCCCAGAACACTCCTTCCTTCCTTCCACCCTCGTTCCCTCCCTTCCCCACTGCCCCCTCCTTTTTAAACAATATATGTACTTCTATTATCTGTTTATATATCCACCACTTCCAGAAGTTTCATGAGGATCTGAGTGGTGTCTTACTCATCGCTGTAACCTCAGCATCTTACATGAGTAGATGCTGAGTGAATGTTCACTGAATGAATAAATGTACTTACAAAAGAGCAAACGAAGAGAGAAACGGTTCCTGGGAATTCCCCACAAGGTTCAGAGCGAGGTTCGCCAGGTTCCAAGTCAGGCTTGACTCAACAAAGGAATTTGTGAGCAGGTCCTCAGAGTGCCTTTGCATTCTTGACCCTATTTGATTCTCAAATAACCATCACAAAAGCAGCATCGTTACTGTCTTGACTATTCCCCCATTTTACGAAGGAGCAAACCAATACTCAGAGACGCTCCTCAGCCGACAGGGCTCCCAAGACCCTGGTTTGTGCCGGGACTGGACCTGGCCCGCCACTCAGTCCCCTCCACCCTGAACTGTGGCGATGGCTCCCTCCGCTGATTCCCAGCTGGTAACTGGAGACGTGTGGCAACAGGCAACTCTTCTCCCGGGTAGTGGATTACCCCCTGGGTAGCCGAGGGGGGCTCGCCTCCTACTCCTGTGCCACTCTCATTGGCGTAATCGTCACCATGCAGAAGCGGAATTGCCCCTGACACATGCAGGCTTTGGAGGGCTCTGCTCAGAAGTCCTGGGAGAAGGTGACCCTCGAGGGCGGAAACAACCCTTGTGGATTGTCTCTGAGGGTTGGTTATTCAGGAGCCTCTGCTGACTCCATCACTACACACACTCCCCAAGTCAGAGCAGGGGCGGGGGGGTGGGGGGAGCGGCCTGGGAATGTTCCCATCGGCTGACTTAGAAGATCTTTGCCTGATACTCAAGCATCTCAGCTACTTTTCCACAGACATCAACACAGAGTGGCCCAGAGCCTTAATTAGGTCAGGGGAGTGGGCAAGGGTTTGGGGACCACAGAGGCTTGGGTCCCCACTTGTGAGATCTCGTGCCAGACTCTTCACCTCTGTGGGCTGCACACAGCTGGCTCCCCACCATTCTGCACAGAACAGGGGTCATGAAGTATGCTCTCCATCGCTTCTCTCTACTACTTCTCCTGAGTGAAGCCTTCCAAGAAATATGCTTTTTAAGGTATTTAACAAGTCTGATCAGTAGAAATCATGTGGCAAGATTTCATGGTGGAAAAAGAACACATTTGGGTCTAGTATCAGTGGAAGAGGGCTTCCCTGGTGGCTCAGGTGAGAAACAATCTGCCTGCAATGTGGGAGGCCTGGGTTCAATCCCTGAGTCGGGAAGATCCCCTGGAGGAGGGCGTGGCAACCCACTCCGTATTCTTGCCTGGAGAATCCCATGGACAGAGGAGCCTGGCAGGGTCTCAAAGAGTTGGGTACAACTGACGTATTCTTAACACGCATGCACACACGTACCAGTGGAAGAAGCAGGCTCCTTCCCTTCTGGCTCACTCGCCATGTCTCACGCGGATAGGGACACTCATCCTTGAGTTTCGAGCTTTCACAGTCCATGACCTAGACCTTCAGCGGCTGGATTTCCGAAAGCCCCCAGATCACGCCCGCTTGTTCTCTTCGGGGTCTCCAAGGAAACCATCACCTTGTTGCTGTCCTCTTTCGTCTGGCCCTTAGCTCCCCACCCACCCCCTGCCTCTGCCCTTCCTACACTGCAGCCCCCTTCCTCACTCCTCCAGCTGTCACCTCACTGCCTCCTTCCTGCTCACCCCTCGCCCCATGCTGCTGCTCCTGCTGCTGCTAAGTCGCTTCAGTCGTGTCCGACTCTGTGCGACCCCGTGGACGGCAGCCCACCAGGCTCCCCCATCCTTGGGATTCTCCAGGCAAGAACACTCGAGTGGGAGGCCATTGCCTTCTCCGCCTCACCCCATAGAAAACTCCAAAGAAGTCCAACCTTGTCCATCTACTGCTTCAATCCCTAGAAAGTCTGGCCACCCAAACTAGAAAGAAACCCAAACTAGAAAGAAACCCTAACTTTGGCTGTGGCCCAGCCCCCTGCCTATCTCTCCAGCCTTATTCAGTTCCCGGAACTCAACAGCCTAATTCCCACCCCCCAGCCTCAGCTCATGCAGCGCCCTCTGCCCAGGATGCCGCCGCCTGTCCCTGTCCACGGTCTGTCCACCGTTTGCACGGCTGTTGCCATCTGTCCATCAGCTCTCAGCCACAACACCATCTCTAAGATGCCTTCCCAGGCAGCCTTGTTGACTGTCTGTCTGTCCGTCCGTCCCACTCCCACGGAGCCAGTCTGTGCTCACCACTGGCTCCCTAAGGTGGAGCAGAGAGTTAGCTGATGGCCCTATTGTCTGCTGAATGAATGAGACAGAGGACTTGTGAATATCCCTATCTCCCCAAGGGGAAAGGTTTCGAGTTTATTTTTTTGTCTTTGTTTTCCTTTACCCTCCCTCCAGAGGCACAGTGCCTGAGCTCAACACTTAACAAGCCAGCACCGGGACTCCTGCAGGGTCCAGGGCCACCAGGCACATGGCCCCACTCCAGGGTGTTATAGGTTTACCCATGAACCTCATGCCCTTCGCATAGCCCACAGCAAACTGGAAACTGCCCTTCGCACAGGCCCTGAGAACCCTCTTTGAGAAGACTTTGAACTGACAGGGCCAGAACAGTCTATGAGGGAAAAACTCACTGATGGAGGGGATGACATGGGCCTCTGGAAACATCTCTCTGTGGACTGGCAGAAGTCAGATCCTTGAGCTGGGTCCATGATGAATACCTCAGGGTCCTATAAACTTCAGGAATTGTGATTTATTTTTGTACCTACTGCTCATGTTGAGCACACCCTGGGCTCTCATAGGATGGAGGAAAGAAATTTTTTTTTTTTTTTAAATAGGGCTTCCCAGGTGGTGCAGTGGTAAGGAATTCGCCTGTCAATGCAAGAGACACAAGAGATGCGGGTTTGATCCCTGAGTTGGGAAGACACCCTGGGGTAGGAAATGGCAACCAACTCTAGTCTTCTTGCCTAGAAAATTCCATGGACAGAGGAAGCTGGCGGGCTGTAGTCTGTGTGCATGTGTGCATACTAATTCCTTCAGTCCTGCCCAACTCTTTGCAACCCCGTGGACTGAAGCTCACCAGGCTCTTCTGTCCATGGGATTCTCCAGGCAAGAATACTGGAGCAGGCTGCCATTTCCTTCTCCAAGGGATCTTTCTGGCCCAAGGATCGAACCCCTGTCTCTCACGTCTCTTGCACTGGCACGAAGGTTCTTCACCACTGTTGCCACCTGGGGCTATAGTCAATGGGGTCGCAGAGTCTGACACGACGGAGTAACTGAGTACACAAGCTAAAATATATTTCAGAAATTTGTCGAAATAGTTGAAATGTTACTTTTCCCTAGAGAACAACCAAACCAATGTAAAAGGATTCAACAATGAACCCTGACTTACGTCTCGTCGATGGTGAATGTGAAGTCGCTCGTGTCCGACTCTTTGCGACCCCATGGACTGTAGCCTACTAGGCTTCTCCATCCATGGGATTCTCCAGGCAAGAATACTGGAGTGGGTTACCATTTCCTTCTCCAGGGGATCTTCCCAACCCAGGGATCGAACCCGGGTCTCCCGCATTGGAGGCAGAAGCTTTAACCTCTGAGCCACCAGGGAAGCTGGTGGTATTGATATTGAAAAACAGAAGAAAACACATCAGCCTTTGGAGGAGCCTAAACTAATGAACAAATACCTTTTACACAGTTATTCTGTGCCCAGCACTGAATACTGTATATGACCTTACGTGTGTGTTGAGCTAAGTCGCTTCAGTCGTGTCCAACTCTTTGTGACCCCATGGGCTGTAGCCCCTTGGGCTCCTCTGTGCATGGGATTCTCCAGACAAGAAAACTGGAGTGAGTTGCCATGCCCTCCTCCAGGGATATGAACTTACAGCCAGCTGGAAATAAACACAAATGTTCATTCACACACAATAATATATATGAAGGCATGAGAACAACGAAGACATTGTTTAAAATGAAACTTTCATGAAAGGGGCCACAGGATTCAAAGAAAGAGCCCCGCGGGCTGGCAGCTCCAAGGAGGTTCCCAAAAGGAAGCAGGAAGTAGCCTGGGTCCTGCAGGGCAGCACTTGGAGTAGGCACAAGTAAATAACAAAGTAGATCTTCAGCTTCACAATGAGACAGGCAAGCGCAGCAGAGGAAGCAAAGGTTTCAGAGGGGCTGCGGCTGGCCCGAGGGCACACAGCTAAGGAGGAACAGCCCCCAGGCCAGGAGGCTTCTGTAGGGGAGGCGCAGCAGCCCTAATTCTTCGGGCTGGAAAGATGGAGCAAGGTCAGAGCAGGGTGATGCCAAGAACAACGCTGTCACATGTTTGCACATCAATAGCATCTTGTCTCTTTACTTAAGAAGTTCACCTGCAAAGGGCAAGACCTACCTTAGGGTCTGGAAGAAAATTCTAGAAGGAAGAGCCAGGCTGGTTACGGGGCTGCTCTAGGGAAGCCCAGGGAGGAGGAGGAAAGGCAGGCGAGAGAGGTGAGCATTCCTGCAGAGGTGAGCCTGGGGTGCCCCAGGGGTGAGAGGCCGCTCAGA
Source organism: Oreotragus oreotragus (assembly GCA_006410675.1). NCBI lineage: Eukaryota > Metazoa > Chordata > Mammalia > Artiodactyla > Bovidae > Oreotragus > Oreotragus oreotragus. The sequence continues at coordinate 879,714 of SJYX01006401.1, forward strand.
GGGGGCTGCCCTGAGCCCTCTAGAAGGGCCCAAAACACTCAGAAGGGTTTCCACATGGGAGCGAGGCTGCTGATGGAATGGCTGTCAGAGCCCACAGGCCTGGATTCAAGTGTAAGTTCACTCACTGATCCACTGGTAAGTCAGTCACCTCCATCATAATAACAACAACAATTCTCATTTATACAGCATAACTGTCTGGCAGGTGTTGACCTATGAGCTCCAAGTGCGAACTCAGTTTAATTCTCCCAGCAATCCAGTGAGAAGATACTGTTTAGTGTCATTAAGGATTATCGTCTGTATTTTAGATGGAAGTTGAGGCATGAAGACCTAGAGCCAGTTACTTGAGGTTCTATAGCAGGAAAGCAGCAGAGCTGAACCTGGGCCACTCATAACACCAATGAGTAAATCAGGGAGTAAAAACATGAATACCTTGCAAAGTTATTTTGACAATCAGGAAAAAAAAAAAAAGAGTCTGGAAGACTCAAGATTCAAGCTGGAGTTCAATGAGTGATACTTAAGCAATCACCAGATAAACCCAAAACCCAGATAAGGCCTGGTCGAAGAAAATATCTGCCAAGGTATACTGTATGGTTCTCTGAAATAAATGTTATTTCAGTGGCTGGGAGAATATCCCATTTTTCAGATGATGAAACTGAGGCTCAAGGAGGTTATCTTGCTTAGGGTCCCAGAGTCAGGAAACAATAGGAATGGGAGGCCAACCGTGTCTCCACTGTAAGTGCATCTGGAAATGTTATTTTTCAAGCCGTGTTGGTTGATGTCTATTGAGTGCTTGCCTGTGCCAGACCGTGTGCTCAGCGCTTTGAGAGCATTGCCTCATTCTACACTGCCAGCTAGCCTCCGAGGTAGGTACTCGGATGACCGCCAATGCACAGGACAGAGGGGCCCTGGGAAGCCACAGCTGCGGGGTCTGAATCCACAGGAGCTCCTTTAGCTACACCAGCGGCCCCTCCAGAACGCCTGGGCAGAGCACATGGAGCAAGCCCGGGTGTCCTGGGGGAGGGCATGTAGGGAAAGAGCTAGTCCCTGGGCAGACGCCCTGGTCTCAGCTGTGAGGGGAGAGCTGATAAACAGCACCGTGAGGGTCGGGACAAAGGCAGACAGGACACACGACCGGGCAGGTGGCACTGGGCACGGGCACAGCACGCCTGTGGGTGGGCCTCTGTGTTGCTCTCCAGCCCCTGCCCGCCGTCCCCCCCCCCCACCTGCGACGTCCTGCCCCCTTCTCTGGGGGTCAGAATCCCCCCCAGACTCCTAGGGGCACACCCTCTCCTCAGCTCCCACAGCACTTCACCCGAACCCCTCCTTCTGTCACGCCCTGCCTTGGAGCACTTTGCTTTGTGCCTGCTCTCTCTCCCACTAGACTGGAATCTGCTTCAGGGCAAAGTTTGCATTGGATCCCCTTCTGAATTCCACCAGCATTTCACTTTTCCCATGTGTATATGATGCTTTTCGGTGGCACACAGGACAGTGTTATGTGGCATACATAAAAGGCAGGACTAGGCAACAGCTTTTTCAGTGAGAAGGTGAACTTCTCCCCTTTCAGTTTTCCAGAACTGATCTAGAATAGAGCCTCAAAGAGCTACCATATGACTCAGCAATCCCTTTCCAGGGCATATACTCTGAANCCTTGAGTGCTTGTCACATTTGTAACAGCAGACCAGGAGGTAAGTCCCAGCTTGGAGCCACCATCTACAGACTGTGTGACCTTGGGCACATCCTGTGCCAGATGCTCAATAACTCTTAGAGGGCTGGTAATGCCTGCCTACAGGCCTGTGCTGGAAGCAAGGCTGCTTGGCAGAGTGGAATGGGAGGCAGCAAGCTTTTACAGAGAAGAGGAAAAGGGGGTCTTTGAGCTTCATGTTGGAAAACATTTAAAACCAAAGCAAACAAAACCAAAATAATATCCTCCCTAGGGACTTTTCTGGTGGTCCAGTGGCTAAGATTCTGCTCGCCCAACGCAGGAGGCCCAGGTTAGACCCAGATGTGTATAAGAGACAGACTTCACCCGAACCCCTCCTTCTGTCACGCCCTGCCTTGGAGCACTTTGCTTTGTGCCTGCTCTCTCTCCCACTAGACTGGAATCTGCTTCAGGGCAAAGTTTGCATTGGATCCCCTTCTGAATTCCACCAGCATTTCACTTTTCCCATGTGTATATGATGCTTTTCGGTGGCACACAGGACAGTGTTATGTGGCATACATAAAAGGCAGGACTAGGCAACAGCTTTTTCAGTGAGAAGGTGAACTTCTCCCCTTTCAGTTTTCCAGAACTGATCTAGAATAGAGCCTCAAAGAGCTACCATATGACTCAGCAATCCCTTTCCAGGGCATATACTCTGAGAAAACCACAATTCAAAAAGATACATGCATCCCAATGTTCACTGCAGCACTATTGACAATAACCAGGACATGGAAGTGACCTAAATGTCCATCGACAGAGGAATGGATAAAGAAGACAATGGGATATTACTCAGCCATAAAAAAGAAAAAAAACAGTGTCACTTGCAGAGACATGGATGGACCTAGAGACTGTCATACAGAGTGAAGTAAGTCAGAAAGAGAAAAACAAGTATCATATAGTATCACTTACATGTGCAATCTAGAAAAATGGTACAGAGGAACTAATTTGCAGAGAACAAACTTACAGATACCAAGGAGGGGGGAAGTGGGGGTGGGATGAACTGAGAGATTGGGATTGACATATATATACTGCTATGTATAAAGTAAATAACTAATGGGAACCTACTGTATAGCTCAGGAAACTCTATTCAGTGCTTGGTGGTAACCTAAATGGGAAGGAAATCTAAAAAAGAGGAGTTATTCGTATATGTATAGTTGATTCACTTTGCTGTACAGTAGAAACTTAACACAATATTGTAAAGCAACTATATACTCCAATAAAAATTTTTAAAAGATAGAGTCTCAGTCTGGTGATACAGTGTCTTTAACAACTCCAATTCCTGGCAAGCTTCCCTTTTAAGAAAAAGAGATTGAATACAGGTTCAAACCTATCAGCTAGGGACTGATAACATAATTTTGCTTCTATTGGCTTTTGCCAACAATTGAGACGTGAGAAACTGCAAAGAGAGCACATCTATGTCTGAACGACAAACTAGAAAGACAGCAGGCTCATGACTGTAGTTTGAGAAACCCCGATTTAACTTGGTACCTGAGATGTCTTAGATGTTAACTAAAATGTGTTGAGCAAATAGTTGAGAAATCCAATGGGCAGAAGAGTGAGTGAATGGATGAGTGAATGATCATAATGACAGGCTCTCCTCTACTTCCCTACCTCCTGTTCTGTCCTTGGCCAGAGATGATTCGTCTTTGAATGGATGAGAGGAGAGCATTTGCTGGAAAGGAGGTATCAGGGGACGTGGGAAAGTCAGTCCAGAAGAGAACTCTCAGCTTCTGTCCAGGTGCCCATCTCGCCCATGTAGGCAGCCTCCTTATGGACCAGGCCCTGGGGACCCCCAGGGGAAGGCGTGGAGGACAGCTGGAGCTTTACTACCAGGCACCCATTTCTGCCTTTTTAGTGGGTGTATTGCAAATTTCCTGGGGAAATCACCTCTCTAGGATTCTTAGTCCATGTACTTTGTTGGGGAGTTGATTTCAGCCGAGCTCTAGAGATAGACATTTGATGTGGGCCTGACCGAATCCCATTCTATGCCCCTGAATGTTGACTCCTGGTTCAGAGGCAGGCAAGTGACCCTTCTTTATGAGCCAGTATGATTAGATCCCAGGATTTCTGTCTGAGGCATGAAGGAAGAAGATTCTTTTTGTACTTGTCTTAAATCGTAGAAGCCCATCATGTGGAAAATGACAAGGAAGTCAAGAGGGTAGCAAGTGCAGTCAGGAGACAGAGAGAACCCAAGACCTGAGGGCAGTACCGGAGCCTTGGAGCTGACAGCCTCTTCTCCTGGATCTTCCCAGTACATCCCCAGTCTACCCCTATAGTATTTAACGTCCAACGTGGCTGAGGGCCACCACCTCCTGGAAGATCAACCTGGAGAAGCAGGTATTAAGCAGCACAGGTGAAGAGCTGACATTGGGAGGGCCTTGAAAGGTAGGGCCCATGTCCTTTCTGCAGGTTAAATGTTGAGTACTGCTTTGAGGAATCAAAGGCACTAGGGAGGATGCTTCTGGTCCTGAGTTAGGGCTGGTGGAGCTCCTGGTCCAGACCAGCTCTTCCCAAAGCAGGAGGGTTTGGGAGAGCCTGGCCCAGTGGGTCAGAGGTTGTCAACCCCACTCCCTGCTCTGCCTTCTGTCTGCAAACAGTAGCAAAGGAAAGAAGAGCCAGTTAAATGTGGGGCGGCGGGTGGGGGGGGATGCGGTCGGTGGAGGAGAAAGTCGCACTCCTTGAGTGCTTGTCACATTTGTAACAGCAGACCAGGAGGTAAGTCCCAGCTTGGAGCCACCATCTACAGACTGTGTGACCTTGGGCACATCCTGTGCCAGATGCTCAATAACTCTTAGAGGGCTGGTAATGCCTGCCTACAGGCCTGTGCTGGAAGCAAGGCTGCTTGGCAGAGTGGAATGGGAGGCAGCAAGCTTTTACAGAGAAGAGGAAAAGGGGGTCTTTGAGCTTCATGTTGGAAAACATTTAAAACCAAAGCAAACAAAACCAAAATAATATCCTCCCTAGGGACTTTTCTGGTGGTCCAGTGGCTAAGATTCTGCTCGCCCAACGCAGGAGGCCCAGGTTAGACCCCTGGTCAGGGAACTGGATCCCACATGCCACAGCTAAACTAAGACCTGGTGCAGCCAAATACATATTTTTTAAAAAAAGCAAAACACTTCCCTAGATTTGTAAGGTAGGAGATGCTGCATACAGAAGGAGCGGTCAGGAGGCTGGCTCAGAAACAGGTGTGCATGGGAAGCCGTGGGCAGGGGTGCCAGAAACCTAGGCGCCTAAGAGCACCTGCCCTCTGTGAGGGAATGAATGACTCTGCAGGTCCCTGCGACAGTCATGGGGCCTCAGGAGCAAAAGGCCTTTTAGAAAGCATCATGTCCGGGCCTTCCACTGTGGCGAAGGGGAAAATGACGCAGAGGGAGTGAAAGTGACTTGGCTATGGCCACTCGACGGTAGAGCTGAGAGGAGGAGCCAGCTCATTGCTCCAGTCACCAGTCCTAGAACTCAGGGCATGTCTCTTAGTCTCTCCACACCTCAGTCTTCTCTGTAAAATGGGGATAACAGTAGTCCCCCCTCATGGGGGACTGGGACGCTCACAGGACACAGAGTATATAATACTGGGCAGTCGCTCAGTCGTGTCTGACTCTTTGCAATCCCATAGACTGCAGCACGCCAGGCTTCCCTGTCCTTCACCATCTCTTGGAGTTTGCTCAAACTCATGTCCACTGAGTCAATAATGCCATCCAACCATCTCATCCTCTGTTGCCCCCTTCTCCTCCTGCCTTCAATCTTTCCCAGCATCAGGGCCTTTTCCAATGAGTCAGCTCTTTGAATCACGTGGCCAAAGTATTGAAGCCTTAGCTTCACCNTCCAACCATCTCATCCTCTGTTGCCCCCTTCTCCTCCTGCCTTCAATCTTTCCCAGCATCAGGGCCTTTTCCAATGAGTCAGCTCTTTGAATCACGTGGCCAAAGTATTGAAGCCTTAGCTTCACCATCAGTCCTTCCAATAAATATTCAGGGTTGATTTCCTTTAGGATTGACTGGTTTGATGTCTTTGCTGTCCAACGGACTCTCAAGAGTCTTCTCCAACACCACAGTTTGAAAACATCAACTCTTCAGCGTTCAGCCTTCTTTACGGTCCAACTCTCACATTTGTACATGACTACTGGAAAAACCATAGCGTTGACTATACAGACCTTTGCTGGCAAAGTGATGTTTCTGCTTTGCAATGCGCTGTCTGGGTTTGTCATACTGGCCATTGGCATATGGAAAGCAGTTGAGGCACGTTAGGTATTAGAATTTTCAGACTACTCAGGAACCTTCCACCAAGAAAGAAATTCCTTCCCACATCCCCAAGCAAAGAATCCAAGCTGAAGTTTGGGGACTAGTCACCCCCAGCCCCTCTCCCAAACCAGATTCTTTCCAGGCCACCTTCAGGAAGGGCCCTTTCCCGAGTGGGTCATTTCTTTCTTTGTGTTTCCCAAGTGGACCCTAACCAGACAACTCCTCCTCCATCCTCCCAGGGCCCAGCTCTCCGGGGGAAGCCTCTGCGGTTTCCTCCTTGGAGAAGCTCTTGTTTGTGATGGCCATCACCCCGGCTGGCAAGTCGGCGACGCTCTCCTCTGGCCATCTGACGTCGAGGTGGGATAAAGGCTGGCCTGTGCTCCCAGCCAAGCTCCCACCCCACCCCGGAACTTGCTGAGAGGTGTGCTCCATGAGAGGGACAAAGCTGAGAGGCCCTTCCCTCCGCCAGCAATGCCAGCAGCTCTTCCCATCCGGCCGTGGATTAAAGGAAACTGGGTAAGTGCCCAGGCGGAATAAAGCCTGCAAACATCCTGGGGACGTGCCCCTCCTTGGCAGGAAGACAAGAGAGGGGGTGTCGGTGATGGCTCGGGTCTCCCTGAGCAGCACCCTCCCCCCACCCCATCCCAACAGCGCAGTCACATCCTTTCTGCTCAGGACCAGCCCTGCAGTCCTGAGTGTGCCCGGCACCCATCCCTTCATCACAGCACCGCCCGTCTGTCCCACGTGGCGACAGGAGGACCTCACTCATGAGGATAAGGGAGCTCAGGCTTGCCATGTGTCTGCACCGTGACTGGATACAGCAGGCGCTCAAGACTCTCTGGTGAGAGGTATGTTGAATGCTTAAGTCACCACTGCCTGAACATCACTCCTCTGACCCTCCAGACCAGGTTAGATCCCAGCCTGACTTCCAGTGACTCACAGTGTTCCCCTGGAGACCTCCCCAGGGGCAGGCGCCAGGACAGTTCAGACCGCTGCAATATCCCCGGCGGACAGCGCCCAGAGTGAGGCTGGCGTGTATGATGACTATGCATATATAGGGATTCGATCTGGGGACTGATTTTGCTTGGCAATGACTTTACTGAAAAATCGCCATCAGATTCCACCCAGGCTAATAAATGAAATGGAGCCCCATGTGGATTCCTCTGCCCTGCCTTGCTGCTTGAGTGGAGGGTGTACTTGGGGAAATGAAGCCTATGTTCAAACCAGGCCACAAAATGACAGCATGGAGCATGGCAAAAGTGGGGTTTCAGGTCTACTTTAGCAGGGGGTCCACAAACAGGTCCCAACAGAGTGTGCAAGAACTTCACAGGACCCTTATCTCAGCAGCAGCATCTCAACAAAAGGCGTACAGAGACCCTGGAATCCGGGGCACTCAAGTCTAGGCTCCCTCTCCAGGCAAGACAAGAGTGGGCACTGGGGGAAGTTGGGAAGGGACCCCACCATGGTGGGCTGAATAAGCAATCCCCATGGAACTGCTTCTCCCCAGGGTCTGCCCCAGAGGCAGTGTGGCTCAACCTGTTAAATCAAGAACTCCCCGCATCCCAGGTCCCAGGAAACAACGCTCAGCCCAGGGCTCCAAAGCTGCCATCTGACCTAGGGAGGCTTGGCCTTGGCCCTTGGGGAGGACCCTTGTCACTCAGCGGCTGGTCCAGGGGATTGGGGGTAATGATCAATGCCTGGGGGTGATTTCAGAGGACCCCACAGGAAAGGAAGGAGCGCTCTGAACATAAGCCCCGTGTCACAGATCCAAGCACTCTGCACAGCACCTCTTACCCTACATCTCCACTCACTGTCGCCACTGCCCTGGGACTGCCACGAACATTTAGAATGTGTGGCCAGTGCCCCCCAGTCAAAGGAAAAGCATCTGGGGCCAGGAGAGACATAGTGTCTGACTTAACCACATGGCACCACTAAAATCCTTTTACAGGGACTCACCATCCATTGTCACATTAAAAAAATAAGGCGCGTTTGGCAATCACTTCTAAACCCACCACCAATTTATGGAACAGTCACTTGAAAAGCATAGCAAACCTAGGCCCTGGGAGGTCCCCAGCTTTTTAACTAATTCTAACTTGCCACACAGGTTTCTCAACAATGGGAAAACGAAGCCCTTTGAAGCCAGCTGAATTCCTTTGCTCAGAGCCAAACAGGAGGAATTCCAGTGCATTCTGGGTATATTGATTCTCACGACAAGGATTCCGGGCATGCCCATGGCATGCAAGGTGTGTGCTGCCTCTTTGCGGTGTTTCTACACCTCCAAAATACAGATGCCTAGCCTAACTGGAGCCCACTAGAACTTGTCCTTCCCATGCCCTTTTCCTTTCTGCTTACATCGGACACAAGGCACCTACCTGATTAATTTTAGGAAGGGAACTGGAGAGTCAGGTGGTGACATCCAAGCCTTCAAGTCCAAGGCTCCTGAAGGTGTGTGCCTCCCTTGGCCATGGGGTTCTATTAAGAGATGGGTCAGTCATTTCTCCAACATTACCCCAGGGGTAGTCTCTCATGCCACAGAGTCCTGAATGCTGGCAATACTCTTGTTCCCAACCTTAAGGTGGTTCTCCTTTCTGCTGTAACCTTGTTTATGTTAGACCCTGGACTTGGATGTGGAGTGTCACTAAGGTTGTGAACTGCATGCAGCTCCATGGGAAAACTCAGCCACAGATGAGTAAAGAAATTCTGGTGAAAATCATGAGCAACAGTACTTGGTAATAATAGCAACACCTACAGTAAACTCCAGGCACTAAACCAAGCTCCTTACCTTAACTATCTTGTTTCATCTTCATTAAAAACCCTATGAGTTAGGGGTTATAACACTGTCCTTTTTACATAGGTGGGAAAAACTGAGACTCTGATGATGATCTTGTCAAGGGTCACACAAACTCTACCAGTAAACACTGAGATTTTAACCCAAATGCTGGGCATGTCCCTGGCAGTCCAGTGGTTAAGCCTCTGTGCTCCACTGCAGAGAGCACATGTCCACTGCAGAGAGCACATGTCCACGGCAGAGAGCACAATCCCTGGTCGGGGAACTAAGACCCCACATGCCATGTGGCACAGCACCCCCCACCCCAAAAATTACAAGTGCTCTGACGCCACAGCCCACACTCTTAATCATGAGAAACTGGATAGTATCTCAATGTCTGTACACAGGGGGCTTCTCAGGTGGCCCAGTGGTAAAGAATCAGCCTGCCAGTGCAGGAGACACAAGAGATGTGGGTTCAATTCCTGGGTCAGGAAGATCCCCTGGAGGAGGAAATGGCACCCCACTCCAGTATTCTCAACTGGGAAAGTCCATGGGCAGAAAAGCCTGGGAAGCTACAGTCCATGGGGTTGCAAAGAGTCGGACATGATGGAGCACAGCATAGGGCAGGGTATGTAGAAGACCAATTTGGGAAGCAAGAGTCATCTGATCTGAACATTTAACCCATGAACTGAGCACTTATAAAATCAGTGCCTACTCAAATATCACTCCCCACTTAACATCCGTGTCCAGCACAGACCTTAACATTTCAAGTCAGCAACCTACTGGGTTAGTTGGATGTTGACAAAGCAATGCAAATATAGTGCGCAGCATCTGAAGGGGAAATAGCTAATATTCTAAACGATGCAGCATTTCATGAAGTCAGTGAAAGTGATTTGGAAGAACTAGCCAAGTTATACCCAAGGAGTGGCAAAGTCCCTGGGTTAACAAGTGAGGGGAATATCCGTCAGGGTGAAGAAGGGGAATATCCAACAGGTTCTTCAGAACAGGAGAACTCTGATGACAATAGGGATCCGATGAGACTCTTGGGAAATTGCTGGAGCTCTTGCCAATATTTTGCAAAAATGACCTTTCTTATACATATGCTGGGAAAGTTACATGGGAGGAGAAAGCTGTGCCTTATAGCTACTGTTAACCATGTCGAAACAATTACACAAAAGATAAATCAACACTTTATTTGTCCTAAGAACTGGGGCATGGTTGCAGCTGCAACTTAAATTTTGTTAACCACAACATAAAATCCACTTATGGTCCAGACTGGTTTTTGTCCAAATAAAGACCTACTAAAATCTTTCCCCCTCAATATCCACTATAAATTTGATCTCTGTTTTAAGTAGTTTCTCTTCTAAGTGAAATCTCTCCTTGAACTAGGAATCCCTGTGCTCCTATGTCAAGCCCTGCTAACCTCCTGCCATGGGAGACCCATCGCCAAGAGCTGAGCAATAATCTCATAGCCTCAGAGAGGCAGAGAGCTCCTCACTCTTCAGAGAGCTTTCCCATCAACTGTTTCATCGAATGCCTTCCAGAGCCCCAGAAACTAAGTAAACTGTGCCCTGTTACTCCACACGCATATATCCGCTTCGTAGTTTACAAAACGGACCACTCCTACGATCTCAGCTTGACCAACAGGAACACTGTGCCAGGCAAAGATAACACTCACACATCACTCGTGAGAAATGGAGGTTTAGATCAAACGAACACGCTCGAGGTCCCCTAACTCACTGGTGGCAGCTTCAGGACGAAAATCCAGCTTTAAACCTCTTATTCTTTCCCACATGACACCTGGTTCCCGCAAACTTAGAAGGACAAGTGAAAATTCTGCTGGCTAATGAACAGTGTTTCAGGCAAGAGAAGTCTTTTGAGAAACTTCTGCTTTAAAACACCCAGACATATCTCCTTTCCTTTCACAGAAACAGCCCAAAGTCTTAAAGCAGAACAGTGACAATGAACACATTGCCACTGCTTTATAGGGACTGTTCCAGGTGGAAAAAAAAAAAAAAAACCAGAGGAGCTCTAATTCAAATGCTTATCAGAATCACCTTGGGATTTTTTGAAAAATACAAATGCCCAAGTATTGCTTTTTTTTTCCCTCCAAAGCTCCAGCTGTGTTTCTAATGAGCAGCCATGTTTAAAAACAACTGGCCTCTACGATGACCTTTTACTTTTCTCTAGTTTGTTTCACTTTTTCTCTTTCATATTCAGTGCTCCCATTTCATTCAGTTCCTGTTCTCCAATTTCTCCATCTCTCTGTTTTGTTTTGTTTTTCTGATGTTCTTTCGCAAGCCTTTAACAAGCATAGTAGAAAAACTTTTATAACAAGCATAGTAGAAAAACTTTTATATACATATATAAAAACAGTATGTATAATGTATATATTTTAGAAAACTTATGAATTTTTGCCTAAGAAATTTATGACACTTTGATTCCACTTGTTTGACTTGGTGTGAATACAATGCCAGATTTCTAATTTTAAAAAATAGATATGTCACAAGCAACTAATGTTTACTGTATAGCACAGGGACCTATGGTCAGTATCTTGTAATAACCTAGAGTAGAAAATAATCTGAAAAATAATATACATGTACATGTCTAACTGAATCACCTTGCTGTACACCTGAAACATTGTAAGTCAACTATACTTCAATAAAATATATATGTTAAGAAAGGAAATGCTTAGGATGCAGGGGCCTTGCAAGCCACTTGCAGGCAAAGGCAGCAGTGTTCTCAGATTCCTAGCTGTGCCCAAGGAGAAGCACATGAATTATTAAGAGATGCCCACCAGTGGATGACTGAGTCTTCTATTTGGGTGTTGGCAAAACCTCTGAGGTCTGAAACTCTGAGGACGAGGAAGAAACACACCTGGTCACCAACATCTTTGCAACCAGCTGTGTGTTGCTGCTAACAAGCACCTTGGCTCCGTGACCTTGGGTAAGTTACTTCCCCTTGTGAGCCTCAGTTTTTCTCATCTATAAAATGGGGATCAACACTCACACCTGTTTGAAAAGCATATGAGATAATGTGAGACATACAGTGAGCCCAGTGCTAGCTTTGTAGTAAACGCTCAAAGCACAGAGGCTGTCGTGACCATAGCCAAGTGCCGGGCAGATGATAGCACTCGATAAACGTTAGGCCTCTCCATCAAGAAGGTATTTCTATGTCCCCTGTCAAGGGGGCTCCATGACCTTCAAAGCCATGACTACAGGTTTGTGCAAACAGAAGAGGGGATTAAGACTGGGCAAGTCGGGGACAGGAGTCTTATCCCTGCAGTGGGAGGTACATGCAGGGCCCCTTGTTCACAGGACAAGAAAACCAGTCATTCCCTGGAGGGTACAACAGGGAGAAACTACTCAGCATTGGAACTGAAACGCCGTTGCCTCTTGCCTGGGCCCCGGGCACGGGTTCTTGGCAGCGGGCACCTGAATAAGCCTGACTGCCCAGAGGGCGGCAATGCTCAGGGGCTCCACACAGTGCCCTCGATCCATGCACAGCGTGGTCAGCTCTTGGCCACGCCTGCATCGACTTGTTCTCGGCTTCCCATCCCTCACTGGTTTCCTTAGCTGTTTCCTGGGCTTTTCCTCATCTACCCTGTTGAGTTCCTCCAGAAGCCCCTCCTCCATGCAGCAGAATCTGGTCCCTGTGTCCCTTTCCTGCCTCAGTGTCTTGACCTCTGAAAGCCTTCCCCAAACCCTCGGCCTGCCGGCGACCACATCAAGGTTAGCCTTTTTAGAAGCTGTGCAACTTTCAGTGCCTCCACTAAGTCCCCGGGAATCTCCTTCTGCCTGAACCTGTCAGCACAAATTGAAGCCCATACCTAATTTTACTTTGTGCATCACTGGCTGAACTGCAAGAACCTCTGAGGCAGGGCCTGTGGCATCTGGCTCTGGGGTTCACCCTCAGACCCTAACACTGTGACTCAGACCCCACTGAGTGCCTGCCACGTGCCTGCTCAGCTGTTGATGCCCTGAGTTTGGCTCAGTGATTCTCCCCTCCAAGATCTGTGCCCTGGTTGAGCTTCATCAGCCCTAGAAACTATTACCATGATCTGTTTCCCTTCTCCCTTCCTCGGCTCCACACAATTCAGAGGAAAAACAGGCCAGCTGGACTGGAGCTGCGTCTGATCTTCCCCATGTCTGAAAGTTGCTCACAGCAGACCACCACGGTTCCCCAGACGCCTCCACTGACACGCCCTCGTGCAGAGGGGGCCATTCCACGGTCTGATGAAGCACTTGGATCCAGCGCCCTGGGGACAGGGCGGGAGCCGCTTCCTCCCATCAGTTACTCTTAGTGGCTCGGTTGGGTCCAGCTCTTTGTGACCCATGGACTGTAGCCCTCCAGGCTCCTCTGTCCATGGATTCTCCAGGCAAGAACACTGGAGAGGGCTGCCATGGCCTCCTCCAGGACTTCCTCCCATTGCACATGTTGGAGTCCGACCCTGGCAGGGAGCAGCGGGGCTGTGAATGAGCCTGGTGGTCACAGTTAACTAACCCCACCTAATCCCCGCCCACCTGGAAAAAAGGAGCAAGACAGGACAAGGGCTTTCTTCTGCCGCCTGTGGGTAAGTCACCCGGTCTTCTTGGCTCACTTAAGAAGGGGTGGGGGGTGGGGGGGACCTGGCTGGCCAAACCCTCAGCAGGCGTATGTATCTGGTGACTGACAACTTCTTTTTTCCCCAACCCAGTTCTCATCAGCACACGACCGCTGGACCCCTTTGAAGAGGAATGGCTCTTCTCTCCCATGTGAAAGGACAGTTATTGGGAGGGGAGGAGATGAAAACCACCACCCCAGGTTTAGATCTGAAGCATCTCAGCCTTTTGATGTTTCGGATGAGAGGTGGGGACTGAAATCTGGGTCTCCCCGACTGAGCGAGATATCAGCGCTATCCGACAGCGGGACGTGGTCACGCCTGGTGCTTGAGCTGGAGGGAGTTTCCTCAGTCAGCACTGTCCCTGGGACTCGACATCCATGGAGCCCTGAGCCGACTAAGAGGGCTAAATAAAAGCTATAAATGCCTGGCCTCTGAAGGGTATGTGCTCAACTGGCCCTACCCCGGAGGGCTCGCACCCATTCAAGGCTGCCCTTCCCTTCCCTCCATCTCTGCCTGGGTAGCACCTCTGCCTCCTGCAGCTCTTAGCCTGTGAGGTCACGCAGGCTTAGCCCTAGCCCCCAGCGAGGACACATCCCAGGGCCTGCCAGCCCACCCACCAGAACCTGGAACTCCACTGTTTCAGCGGTCACTCTAGCTGTTCTGAGCATCTTTGGTGATCGCACTGTGGTCGCCCAGTAAGCTTCATAAGGGCGGAGATGTGTGTATCTGCTTTGTTCTCCTGGTCTCTCTCTCTCTCCTGGCTCCTTTCATAGCAGTTGCTACATAGGAAGCGCTCCGTGGAGCTTCCTCTGGGGCTAAGGTGCCTGAATTCTGGTTGCAGCTCTGTTATACCCTAGCTGTGGGGCCTAGGCAAGTAACTTAACCTTGCCAGGCCTCAGTTTCCTTACTTGTAAAATGAGGTAAGAGTAGTACCTACCAGGGTCTTCCCTGGTGGTCCAGTGGTTACCAATCCACTTTCCAATGCAGGGAACACAGGTTCTACTCCTGGTCTGGGAACTAAGATCCCACATACTGCAGAGCAACCAAGCCCACATGCAACAACCACCAGAAAGCCCACACCCTGCAACTAGAGAAAGCCTGCGTGCTGCCACAGAGACCCAGCAGAGCCAAAGAAAAGGGATAGTACCTACCGCATATCCAAAAGAAATTCAAACTTACATACACCCCAAAGCTTGTAAATGAATGTTCATAGCAGCATTATTCATAATAGACAAAATGTTGAAATAAGCAACTAGCTATCAACTGATGAATGGATAAATGTAAATCCATACAGAGGAATATCATTTGGCAATAAAAAGAATTAAGCACTGACACAGGATTTAACAATTTGAATGAACCTTGAAAACTTTAAGTGAAAGAAGTATGACACAAGAATCCACATATGGTTCTATTTATATGGAATGTCCAAAATAGATCTATAGAGACAGAAAGTAAATTAGTGGCTGCCAGGCTGGGAGAAAGGGTGGGAAGAAATTGATGGGGTGATCACTAAGGGAAGCTGGGTTTCTTTTTGGGGTGATAAAAAAAATGTTCTAAAGCGACTCGGTGATGGTTGCAGAATTCTATGAACACTTTAAAAGTCATTTAATTGCACACTTTAAATGGCTGAACTGTATGGCATTTGAATTATATCTCGGTAAAGCTGTTAAAAAAAAATCATAGATACTATCTCATAGTATTGTTTAGGTGATTAAATGTATTACTTGTGAAAGTGTTACCTAAACTAACTGCATAGTAACTAATACTCATTAAACCTTGATTATATGCTAAGCACTTTACAAAGAGTACATTGTTTCAACCTCATAGCTCAGTTCAGGAAAATGCTCACACATTTTACAGATGAGGAAAGTGAGGCTCTCAGAGATTAAGTAATTCATCTTACACGGCTGGTAAGCACCAGAAGCAGGCGAAACCCATATATAAACCATCACATACAGACAGAGCAAGGTTCCCCAAACCCTAGGGTTCCCTGAACTTGAAGTGGGAAGCCACTTGGCAAAAATCAACAGCACTGACATCAAATGAGAGCCCCGCAGGCCCTAAGAGCTACTTGCTCACGTCTTCTCCCCTGCAGGCAGCTAGCGTGGGGCAGGGCCCTCCACCCCAGCCCCGGCCCTCTGTTCTGGGGAGTCTGGTCTCTGCCAGGGGCCCGGCGGACATGCTCTGCTCCCCCTGCTCTCACAGCATCTCTGTTCATGTAACTCCAGCTGTCCTCACACCTGCCCAGCCTCTCTGGTCAAGGATTCCCTGCAGCCCTTGGACCTTCCGATGCCCAGGATTGGTTTCTTAGCACCTCTCAACATTTTTTAAAAGACTTTATTGAATTTTTCTACAATATTGCTCCTGTTTTATGTTTTGGTGTTTTGGCCATAGAGCAGGTGGGATTTCAGCTCCCCAACCAGGGATTGAACTCTCGCCCCCTGCATTGAAAGGCAAAGTCTTAACCACTGGATCAGGGGAGTCCTTTAACATTTTTAAAACTGGAAAAATCCCTTCCAATTCACACTTTATAAATCTTAAAGAGATAAACAAGAGCATGCTATGTCCCTGTTACAGGCTTTCCACAGCTCACTGTGTTTAGAACGAAGTCCACCACCCTCTTCCCCAGGTGTGAAGACCCTTCCTGGCTGTCTCCCCAGCCTCCTCCAGCTTCTACCGCTTGGTCTAAGGTTCCCCCTACTCTGCCACCCGGCACATTTCAGATCACTTCAGGAATCGCTCCTCCTCTCTCTCCTTGGCTAGCTCCCCAGTTTAACTGTCCTTCCCCGAGAGGGCTTATCTGACCAGAGCCATCTTAATTAGGTCCCCCTATTAATTCTCCACCAGGGCACCATTTTAATTTTCTTCCCAGAACTTACAGCAATGGGCAGTTATATGCCTGTTTCTTTGTTTGGTCATTTAATCCCTGTTCCCCACCCCCAAATTCCCCATGACGCACACTAGACTACCTGATCCATGTGGGCAGGGACCAGGCCTACATCATGGGTGCTTAACATAGATTTCAGGGTTTCTTTAAAAATTTTTAATTAATTTATTTTAATTGGAGGCTAATTACTTTACGATATTGTAGTAGTTTTTGCCATACATTGACATGAATCAGCCATGGGTGTATGTATATCCCTGTTCTGTACTCCCCCCCCTCCCCCCCCCCTCCCCCTCCCCTCCCTCCTCTCCTCTCCGTCTCCCTCTCCTCCTCTGCGTCTCCCTCTCTTCCTCTCCGTCTCCCTCTCCTCCTCTGCGTCTCCCTCTCTTCTTCTCCGTCTCCCTCTCTTCTTCNTGACATGAATCAGCCATGGGTGTATGTATATCCCTGTTCTGTACTCCCCCCCCTCCCACCTCCCTCCCCGTCCCATCCCTCAGGGTTGTCCCAGGGCACTGGCTTTGAGTGCCCTGTTTCATGCATCGAACTAGGACTGGTGACCTGTTTCACATATGGTAATATACACGTTTCAGTGCTATTCTCTCAAATCACCCCACCCTCGCCTTCTCCCACAGAGTCCAAAAGTCTGCTCTTTATGTCTGCGTCTCTTTTGCCATATTGCATATAGGGTCATCGTTACCATCTTTCTAAACAGGGTTTCTTGACTTTGGCCTTCACCTGGAGGCTCTGCTCACATCTGGGCCCAGATAACTCTTCATGGTATGGGAAGAACTGCTTTGTGCATTATAGGATGTTTGGAAGCATCCCTGGTTTCTAGCCATTAGATGCACACTCACAACTGTGACAACCAAAAATGTCCCTGGACATTGCCAAACTTTCCCTGGGACAGAAAAGCTGTCAAAATCTTCTCTAGTTACGAATCNTGCTTTGTGCATTATAGGATGTTTGGAAGCATCCCTGGTTTCTAGCCATTAGATGCACACTCACAACTGTGACAACCAAAAATGTCCCTGGACATTGCCAAACTTTCCCTGGGACAGAAAAGCTGTCAAAATCTTCTCTAGTTACGAATCACCGATGTGGCTGTTGAAAGATGGAAGTCAAAAGTAAAGATAAAAACCATTCATCTCAAGTGCCATATGGTTTGACAGCAGAGTGTTCGGATACTCAGCAGGGCTGTTTACCACCACACATAAGAATATATGGGGTAGGACTTCCTGGGTGGTCCAGTGGCTAAGACTCCATGTTCCCAATGCAAGGGGCCCTGGTTCCATCCCTGGTTAGGGAAGTAGATCCCACATGCCACAGCTAATTCACACGCCAGGATTCAATGCAAGATTCCATCTGAAGATAGGGCTCCATGACTAAAAAGTGTTTGAAAACCCCTGACAATAGTCCAATGTCCTTGTTTATAGATGATGAAACTGAGGAGCAGAGAGAGGCAAAGTGATCTGATCTAAGACATACAGACTTCCCAGGTGCCCTAGGGGCAGGAAATCAAGGACTTTGCGGGTGGATGGAACTGGGTTTGAATCCTGGTTCTGTTGCCTGATGAAGTTCTCTAAGTCTCAGTTAAGTAATTGGAGAAGTGCGAGTGATCATATCTTCCTCGTCAGGTTTTGTGAAGTTAGGTGAATGGATGTGAAGTACTAGGAAGACTATACCTTTACCTGGTCAGGTGCTAGCTGCAACTTGGAGACAGCACAGGCATTAGAACAGAGGCGTGGAAGCTCCTAGACAAAGCTGTGTTCGCATACGGGCACTTCCACACGCAGCTGTGTGGACGAAGGCAGGTCTTTCAATTCTTTGAGATCTAATTCCTCATCTGTTTAACTGGCATAATAATCTCTCGCTTACAGGTGTGCTGGGAGGACCAGATGAAATGAAACAGGCGCAGTGCTTAGCACATTTCCTGGGGACAGCAAACACCTGCCATTGTTATCAGCCTGCTTTAAAAAAAAAAAAAAAAGTCTGTGATATCTCGTTTGGGAAACTGCAGCTAGATGTTCTGCAAGTGCCCAGGGAGTATGCTCCTGCAACCTTACCTCCTCCAGGCTGTGCAAGGCCAATAAGTCTGGAAGGCACACCTGTACCAAAAAGAAGTAGTTCTGGGTGATGAATGGAGCGTAACTTAGAAGCTCCCGCCTCGCAGCTCCCTTAGAAGGAATGTGTTGCATGATTGCCTCTTTTAAGAGAGAGGGGGCAAAAAAAACCACAAGCAAGAACTTCAAGATCAGGTTCACTTCCCTGCAGGCTCCTCCTGGGCTGAAGTGAAATTTCAAGAATGCAGCCTCTGGGCCCAGTTTACATTCCCACCCTCTCGCGTATCCAGGATACCAGAAGGACCTGTCGCATTCCATCCCACCAATCAGCCTCCTCGGTCACTTCCTGCTGGGGGCGGGGCCAGCCACTGGCTCTTGGGAGAAGCATCACTGCTTAGCAGGCGGGTCAGCCACTCATTTGTTCCACACATGTGTTCAGAGCTTATCAGGGCCAGGCACTGAGGATGGAGTTCTACAGTAAAACAGCCTGACCCCTTGCCCTCGGGGAGCTTGCAAGCGCCTCAGAGAAGACAGTCAGTCACACAAATACTGTGAGCAGGTCTACAGAGCTGTAGCACGCAGTGGCATGAGTCGGTGACTGTCTATGGGGCTCTGAACTACTCAGCAATATTAGAGGAGGCTCCTTTGAGTAAGTGGTAATTACGTATAGAGCCGAAGNTCGGGGAGCTTGCAAGCGCCTCAGAGAAGACAGTCAGTCACACAAATACTGTGAGCAGGTCTACAGAGCTGTAGCACGCAGTGGCATGAGTCGGTGACTGTCTATGGGGCTCTGAACTACTCAGCAATATTAGAGGAGGCTCCTTTGAGTAAGTGGTAATTACGTATAGAGCCGAAGGGTAAGCAGGCATTAAAAGGTGAAGAGAGGAGGGAAGAAGAGTCCGAATGGAGGGACCAGCACTTGCAAGCAGCGCGGAGTCGCCAGGCCTTGGCATATCTGTGCTCAGAGTACCAGGCGGGGTGGAGGCGGGTAGGAGGGGGCAGGAGAGGCAAAATCAGGGTCAGACTTTTGTTCCATGTGCCATGCATGCTAGAGCATCAGCATGTCTTGTTTCTTTCCATTTGTTTTGTTTTTTTTTTTTTTTGGCTGTGTCATGCGGCATGCTAGATCTTCCCTGACCAAGGATCCTCTGCATTTGGAGCTCAGGGCCCTAATCACTGGACCACCAGGAAGTCCACACCAAAATGCTTTTAATGCGGGGATGGCATGAGCAGACTGAGTTTCTATAAAAAATTATAGATTACATTATATATTAAGATTATCTTGGACAGTGGAGTAAGGAGGGGAGAGAAGCAGACTTATCAGTTAGGGAACTTTAGTAGCAGTGTCCAAGTCTGCAAATAAACCTGCACTGGCCATCCATGCATCAGGATCACTCCAGGGAGGAGAAGCCTCCACACTTGGGGGGCAGGGGCCGGGGGTGGTGGTCCCAGCACCTGAGGCACCTAAGTCTGAGGCCTTAAAGGATGGCAAGGATGGTAATGACAAACATGTTTTGCAGGCACCTCTAGTGCAAAATGGACATCCCTCTCCAGCTCTACAGGAAGTCTGGAAGGAGAGAGTCTGTAGAAGCCTGTTTGAGGCTATACACAGGAGAGGTGCTCAAAAAACATCTGAGGAAGCAAGGGGGAGAGAGAGGGGAAAGGCAACACGTTAGTTAATTAGTGATTTCTCTGAAACCCTGATGAGCCTCAGGGGATGCTTGATGTCCTGACTTGGAGGTAGGGGGAAATACTGGTCTTCAGCCTGGTTAGGTGGATAACTGAACCTGGCTGTCTCCCCCATCCCAGAGATCAGGAGGTCAGAAGGTCTGAGATTGGGCTTGAGACTTCAGAGGTACTGCTAGTAAAAAAAAAAAATTAACAAAACTAAAAAAGCCAGAGAAAATATAGTGAAAGTATTAAACCAAAACAACAAAACAACCTGCGAACACAGGCAACAAAAACCTTATCCCTCCTCACCCATGAGTGCAAGCCCCCAGATAACAGGAAAGTTCAGATTTCCTTCCCAGTTATACACGTGTAGGCAACAGACGGGTAGTTGCCTGAGGTGGGGGCAGGAGGACTAGTTGGGTAAAGGGAGTCAAAAGGTACAAGCTTCCAGCTATAAAATGAAACAGTCATAGGAAATAATGTACAGCATGGTGACTATAGGTAACAACACCATACTGTATATTTGAAAGTTGCTAAGCCTCTCGATGAAAGTGAAAGTGGAGAGTGAAAAAACTGGCTTAAAGCTCAACATTCAGAAAATGAAGATCATGGCATGTGGTCCCATCACTTCATGGGGAATAGATAGGGAAACAGTGGAAACAGTGTCAGACTTTATTTTTGGGGGCTCCAAAATCACTGCAGATGGTGACTGCAGCCATGAAATTAAAAGACGCTTAGTCCTTGGAAGAAAAGTTATGACCAATCTAGATAGCATATTCAAAAGCAGAGACATTACTTTGCCGACTAAGGTCCATCTAGTCAAGGCTATGGTTCTTCCTGTGGTCATGTATGGATGTGAGAGTTGGACTATGACGAAGGCAGAGCACTGAAGAATTGATGCTTTTGAACTGTGGTGTTGGAGAAGACTCTTGAGAGTCCCTTGGACTGCAAGGAGATCCAGCTAGTCCATTCTGAAGGAGATCAGCCCTGGGATTTCTTTGGAAGGAATGATGCTAAAGCTGAAACTCCAGTACTTTGGCCGCCTCATGAGAAGAGCTGACTCGTTGGAAAAGACCCTGATGCTGGGAGGGATTGGGGGCAGGAGGAGAAGGGGACGACAGAGGATGAGATGGCTGGATGGCATCACGGACTCGATGGACGTGAGTCTGAGTGAACTCCGGGAGTTGGTGATGGACAGGGAGGCCTGGTGTGCTGTGATTCATGGGGTCGCAAAGAGTCGGACACGACTGAGCGACTGAACTGAACTGAAGAATAGATCTTCACTTTTTTATTGACATAGTTGATTTACAATGTGTTAGCTTTTGGTGCACAGCAAAGTGATTCAGCTATACATATAGAAACACATATTCTTTCCCACTGTAGGTTATTACAGACATTAAATATAGCTCCCTGTGGTATACAGTAAGTACCTGTGTATTTTATACACAGTAGTTGTGATAGTAGAACTTAAAAGTCTTCACACGTAAAAAAAAATTATGTAAAGAGACAGATGTTAACTAGATTTACTGTGGTGATCATTTTGCAATACACACAAATATTGAATCACTATGTTGTACACCTATAACATATGTCATATGTCAATTACCCTCAATTCAAAGAAAGTCTTCCTGAATGTGCTTCCAGAAATATTTTCATGGACATACCAGCATGTGTGTGTACACAGCACACACCAAACACACGTCCACTTGACTGCATCATACCTAAGAGAGCAAGCCTCAAAACAAAAGTTTTATTATGTAAACAACGAAGAAAGAACAGCACCGCCAGTCAGGTATGGTCCCAGTGCTTTATCTCAGAATGTTTACCCTATGTGTATTAAAGACGCTCATTTAGCTTCTTCAGATGTGGACTTAATTATATGGCTCTCTTTTCCATACATGAAAAGAAAAACGCAGGTGAATGACGTTAGCTCAGGGACTGATAAACTGAACCCTCCTGAGCTCTGAGTCACCTGCGCCTGTGGCTTCCTCACAGCTGTGCTGGGCGCTGCCGGCTAATGCCTCTGCTCTTCTTCCAAGCTACTGAAAATTAACTTGAGTTTGGGTTCTGATGCTTTCGTGATTTTACCAGACGATGTCAAAGGCAGATTTTTTTATAAGAACAAAGGTCCATCCACAAGAGGTCTTAAATGGTTTGGGGCTGAAACAGAGGAGTCGTGGTACCAGATACACTGGTAGGAAAAGTTGAGTTTGTGTATGTGTCTGCAGTGACCACGCCAACATTTCTAAGACTCATCCCCAATTTGGAGGCGGCAACATGTTAACATTTGAAGATGTTACATTTCGTTTTTGTAAAGCAAAGAAAAATAAGCCGTCCTTGGAACTGATGGACCCCACTGCGGTGCAGGTGCATATGCACGCTCCCTCCACTTTTTCTCCGTCGACTGGGAGCTGCAAACTCAGATTACACCATGAGTCAGGCAGGGAACTGAGCGAAGTGGGAAAGGTGAGGCTGTAGGAATAGAAAGTGGTTCCAAGGCAGTGATGCTCAAAGGGTGATGCTGGACCTGCGGCTATTTTGGGGGGCAGGGCAGGGGGCTCTCAATAATTTGATTTTTAAAATTTGCATTGGAGTGTAACTGATTTACAATATTAAGTTTCAGGCATATGGCAAAGTGAATCAGTTATCCGCATACATACACCCACTCTTTTTTACATTCCTTTCCCACAGAGACCATTATAGAGTATTGAGTAGAGCTCCCTGTGCTCTACAGTAGGTGCTATTTTACATCCAGTGCTGTGTTTTTACCCTGTGTGGGCCCAGGGTTTCTGTGGAATACATGATGCTTTGGAGCCCCTCTATAAGACCCAACTACACGTGGATGTGTATCTTTAACCCCATTTTTAAACACAAAACATACTTTTCTGAATCTTGCAGTCTGCTGAACCATACATCCTGGAATTCCTTCCGTAACAGCACACATCGCTCTCACTGTCAACTGCATGGTGCCCCACTGTGTGGATGCTCCCCAGGTTACTAGGCAGCGCCCAGCGTGAGATGTTTAGTCTACTTCCTGGTTGCTCTCAGGCTCAAGGCTAAACGTATGACGAAGGGGCAAAGCTGTGGTTTGAAGCATGACTCCCCCCCCGCCCGCCGTGTGGGAGAGGGGGTTCCGATGGCCCCAAACTAGGGAAGGCAGTGAGTCACCCAGCTCACTTCCTGGCAGCTCTGCCTTGAGGTCAACTGCAGGCTCTGGGGGAAGCGGGGAGAGATTGGAGGTACAGGATTCTGGAGGCATCAGCTGCTTCCTAGAGTTAGTGAGGACTCAGCAGCTTTACAGGAGAAGACTGGGATGGGACTCCATTCTTTCCCCATCTTCCTCTTACGGAACTGCAGAGCCCTGTAGTCCCCTAAACCAGCTGCTGCCTGCCAACAACCTCACGGCACCCTTTTCCCTGTGCTCTGTCCTTCTCCCTCCCTACCAGCCCCAACTCCTTCTAGAGGAACAGAGGAAAGAGAAAGGCAAAAGGGGTCTCAGGGAGTGTGCACGCGGGGAGGTGGAGGGAGGTCCCCAGAAGCCTCTCCGGCTAAGCCACCCCCTCCAGCACATCCCACACCCGCAGGATGGGCTCTGCAGCGGTGAGGGTAGCAATCACGATTACTGAATGCTGGAGCAAACACCCACAATCATCATGAATCCTCATGGCTCTGCACATGTCAGCAGCTCTCCATTTCACTGACAGGAAGACTGAGTCCGGGACAAGGTGAATGCCTTTGCCCAAGTTGTACAAGGTACACGTGGCCTCCCTCCACACAATGTTTTCAAGGTTTTCAAGGGCTTCTTCCCAGGGGGTTATAACTTAGGCAGCAAATTGGCCTTTGTTTTTTAACTTTTTATTTTGTATTGGAGTATAACCGATTAACAGTGTTGTGACAGTTTCAGATGGACAGCAAAAGCACTCAGTCATACAGATACATGTATCCATTCTCCCCCAAACTCCCTCCCACCCCAGATTTAAAGCAGCAAATTGAAGTCTTTTTCCTGGAGAATGTGGAAATAAAGTGCAAGTCACTTGGTCATGTCGGACTCTTTGTGACCCCCATGGACTATACAGTCCACGGAATTCTCCAGCCAGAATACTGGAGTGAGTAGCCTTTCCCTTCTCCAGGGGATCTTCCCAACCCAGGGATCTAACCCAGGTCTCTCGCATTGCAGACAGATTCTTTACCAGCTGAGCCACAAGGGAAGCCTTTGTGTGGGTCCCAGGCCAATTCCCCAGACCCTCCTGTTCAGTGTATTATGTTCCTGTCTGTGGTGAGGGGGACTCAGCAGGAGTGGCAGGAAAGTGGATACTTCTTTAATAACTGTTTGAAGAATTGACATTTCAAAAGAAGAAAGAAAGAAAGTTAGTTGCACAGTTGTGTCCAACTCTTTGCGATCCCATGGACTATAGTCCATCAGGCTTCTCTGTCCATGGAATTCTCCAGGCAAGAAAGAGTACTGGAGTGGGCTGCCATTTCCTTCTCCAGGGTATTTCCCAACCCAGGGATCAAACCCGGGTCTTCTGCATTGCAGGCAGAGTCTTTACCAACTGAGCTACTATGCTAGTTATTAACGATTACGGCTCCATATCATTTCACCTTCCCCTTTATCTTTCTACCCTTTTAACTACTGTTTTGCCCTGTTCCTCCCATATTCATTCACTGACCTCCCCAGCAGATGTTTCCACCTGTGAATCCTCCTTTCCTAAACTCTCTCCCTTTCCAGGGGACCACAGGCACAAAGTCCAGGAATTTGCACAACTTGGCAAAAAGGTTCTGTCTCCAAATTCCTGTTCATTAGCATGGCTCGTTAATTATAAATGCTCTGCTCCGCAGCCACCCGTCTCCCCAAACACCCTAAAGAGCAGATTAAGTTTTAACTTTGGCTGGCAGGACACCTGCTTCTGAAATTCCTCCCCACCTCCACCTCACCTCCTAGGATTTACAACACAAAGCAAACATTTACACTGGTTAAGATTTACCAAAAGGAAGTGTGGCCTGGAATGTTTCCTTTGAAGTTCTGTCTCAAAAGAAGAAGGAGCCCTTTTAAAAAATATATAAAATAAGAACCTCAAAATCTTCTCCAGGGTGTCTGACAGGCACTCTGCATAACCAGACCCTCTCAATTTTTCACTTGGGACTTGACGTCAGCCCATGGTAAATTCTGAGCATAACTCAGAACTATGGGTCCCTCTGCTCCAGGGTAAATGGAGTTATCAATCAAGTGGCTTCCTGGAAACTCTAGGGTAGGACTTTCTTCCTAAGATACCACCAAGGAGGGAAGAAGAAAAAGGTACCCTATGAAGTGAACTGAAGTGAAATCGCTCAGTCGTGTCCGACTCTTTGCTACCCCATGGACTGTAGCCTACCAGGCTCCTCAGTCCATGGAATTTTCCAGGCAAGAGCACTAGAGTGGGTTGCCATTTCCTTCTCCAGGGGATCTTCCCAACCCAAGGATCGAACCTGGGTCTCGAACCTGGGTCTCCCGCACTGCAGGCAGACGCTTTACAGTCTGAGCCACCAGGGAAGCCCCACCAAGATACCACCAAGGAGGGAAGAAGAAAAGGGTACCTACCCTCTGAAGGGGGAGCCAAAGGCGAGGCAATTTCCCAGGCAGGAAGGGGCCTGAGGTACACCTGCTCGCTCCAGACAAGCCTGATGCTCTCAATGAGGCATGTCTGGTTTACTGGAGTTGGGCGAGGGGTTGGGGCACAGCCAGCCCAGAGTGGATGCTGGCTGAGCTGACGGAGTAAGCGCCAAATGCCATGGCAGACATGAGGTCATGCAGATACTTTGAGGGGAAAGGAAGTGAGAAAATTCCCCATACCTACCCCCCACCCCACGACTGCCTGGTGTGACCACTGGAAAAGCGCTACCAAGAAAAGCAAGGAGGCTGCACTTGTTTGGGCTTTGTTATCCAATCAGAAACTTTTATCCCTTTAGCGAGCACACATCGAAGATGTAATCAACCAAGAATCTTGACCACGTGAGGCAGACCCAGGTGATGGTCGTAAACACCAAGCAAAGGAAGGGCAGATGAAGCAAGAACTCACCAGGAAATGGCAGCATTAATAACTGACTCTGTCCTAGGCACCCGCCGGCTACTTAACCTGACTGCTCTCTAGTCCTCAATGCTACTCAGGGTATAAGGGTTCTTATACACGCCCTGCAGGTGAGGTCATTGAAGCTGGCTCACCTGGCCAAGACTGCAAGTGATGCTCAAAAGCCCGTGTTCCTTGCACTGTACCACAGACCTCTAACTGGAAGATGTGGATTAAAAGCAGCCTGCATGAAACAGCAGAACCACTGGACCTAGATTCCTAAATTGTGGATGGCCCAGTTCAGCATTTTTTTAGCTGAGTGACCTTGAGCAAGTCCCTAAAGATCCCACCCCCCTTCCCACTCCCCGTGGGTGTTTCTGATTTCTCTTCTGTCCTCAGCTGCAGCATGTCTGTGGGGGGCCCTGCTGGAGGAAGGAGTCAGCATCCACCCACTTGCTCCAACTTCCTCACCCATCCAGCTGAGCATTCAGAATTTTACCAGCATGAATGCAATCTATTTGGATAAGACTTTTCCTTACTCCCAGGTTCCCTATAAAGGGAGAAGCATATTCCTTCCAACATGAGCTTATATTCTCTCTATATATCCTTCCAAAGTTGGAAAAGCAGCCAACTTAATCCTCCACTAGGAGATTTTACACTCAGGCTTTCACTAAGCAGACATCTACAAGCACTGACCTCTCGTGGTTCTTCAGGTAAACTCAACCCCAGCAAAAATTCATCTTTACTTGGTGAAAGAATGCACCCAGAGCCCCTGAGCACCCTTATTCTTGCTGCCTTGGGCTTTCCAGGATCTCATAAAGCCACAGTCTTTCTCAGAGGAAAGGCATGGTTCTGATTCTGAATTCAATTCAAGGACCAACATTACAATTCATTTCTCAACAGTTCTGAAGCTCAATTTCCTGGTTAGTTGATTGGGGAATGAGACAATTTACCGCACAAGGTTATCCCTGAACAGCTAATAAGATGCCAGGTAAAACTCATTCATCAGAAACATTCCAGCACTTCCTGTGTACTGGGCCCTTTAACACATCATTTCAATGCGTCAACATAAGACATGCACATTGGAAACATTCTAAAATACAGGTCACAGGATGAACAAATAGACCAATCAATAAATGAGGGAAATGGAAGGAGGGAGAGGGGAGAGGCCTCGGAAGGGTAGTGGGGCCCTGAGTCATGCTAAGTTTTGGGGTTTTCTATGGCCGCTGGAGAACCATAAGAAGTTTCTGAGAAGGGTAGCAATTTGCTCTGGAAAACCCTGCGGAACAAAATTCCAGAAGTAGTTGCAACATGAGTTGCAGGAAAATAATCTTGGAATCTGGCCATCCTGTTACAATAGCCAAAGCAAGACATGACACCTTAACTGTGACCACAGGGACCACAAAGCGCAAAGGACTGCTGGAAGAGTGGGGATGGACTTTAAAGCCCTCAACTAGCAAAAAGTGTCAGCAGCTCTGCACCATCAAATACACAGATTCGCAGGGCTAGACTCTCTCGGGTGCTCATTTTTGTTCTAAGTCCCCCGTCAAGTATTCTGAACCACTAATTTCTTATTTTTCTTTTTAAAGAAGGTGGGGTCAGGAGGGGGAAACGGGGTTGAATTTTATTTATTTTTTTCTATATTTTGGTCACGCCACACTACACTTGGGGTCTTAGTTCCCTAACCAGGGATCGAAACTGCACCCTCTCCAGTGGAAGCATCTCCAGTGGAAGCATCTCAGCCACTGGACTGCCAGGGAAGTTCCTGAACCACTAACCTCTATCCCTGCCTTCACCTCATTACCTTAACACAAAGTCACACAAAAAGGAATCATTGCTGTGTACTCATGTTCAGAGCAGCAATATTCATAAGAGCCCAAAGGCGGAAGCAAGTCCAGCGTCCACTGACAGATAAATGGATAAGAAACATGTGGTATGTGCATACAATGGAATATTACTCAGCCTTCAAAAAGGTAATTCCAATACAGGTTACAGCATGGATGGACCTGGTGGGGCATAATGTTGGGTGAAATAGCCAGTCGTCAAAGCACAAATACTGCATGATTCCACTTATAATACCTAGTAGAGTCAGATTCATACAGACAGAAAGCCGAATGGTGGAAGCCAGGGGCTAGAATGAGAAGCTAATGTTTCCATGGGTACAGAAAGTCAGCTTTGCAAGATGGAGAGAATTCTGGAGATGGATGGAGGTGATGGTTGCATAACAATATGAATGTATAATACTTAATGCCCCTGAACTGTACCCTGAAAATGTTTAAGATGATAAATTTTATACTTTGTGTACTTTGCCACAATTGTTTTTTTAAAATTTGAAGGGAAGGAAGAAAAGGAAGGAGAGGGAAGGGAAAGAGAGGAAAGGAGAAAAATTATCACTGGACTGTCAGCAAATGGGACTGAAAATGATGCAATTTCTTTGCCAGCCAGGCACACCCTATCTGGAAACCTCCTCCTCCTCCTCCCCTTCCAGGCAACATTTCGTTATTGCTGAAAAATTCCCCTAATCCTGTCCCCTGCCCCACCTGGTGCTGACTCAGCCCTTTTTCATTCCCCGTGACCAACCCTGACACCATCCATCGCTCCAGGACCCCAGTCCTCTCCAACCTCAGGTGCAAGGCCTCTAGGCCTGGCTGCCATCCCATGTGAGGTCAGCAGGTTCCAGAAAACTCTTTATGGCAAGAAGAGGTGAAGGAGCCTGTGGGAACTCTCTGCAGGGGCTCCCAGGGGAGAACCCCAGGCCTGCCTTCTCAGAGGCATCCGGAGACACACGTGTGCACCAGACTGAGTGCAGAACCGGCTGTGGAGTCAGCCTGCTCCTGCCCACTTCTGTCCTGTCACTGGCTCGGAGGAGACAGGCCGGGAATGAGGGAGTGTCTCCATCAGCCCTTCCCCTTGTGAAGAGCCAGCAAACTGGCTCTGCTGGATCCAGTCACTTACTTATGCATGTATTTTGAACTCAACTATTACGTGTGTACACATCTAGGATTATTATGTCTTTCTGATGAATGGGCTTGTTATTATAAAAGCTCTCTTTCTGCTAATTCTCCCGTTTGGGGTTATACCCTGTGTGCCACCATTACAGCCATTCCAGCTTTCTTCCGATTAGTGCCTGTATATTATACCTTTTCCATCTTTTTACCTTTCTTATAAACACTGTTAAAAAAATATTTATTTTAGTACAGTCTATCGGCTCAGATGGTAAAGGATCTGCCCGCAACACAGAAGACCTGGGTTCGCTCCCTGGGTCGGAAAGATCCTCTTGAGAAAGGAACAGCTACCCACTCCAGTAGTCTTGCCTGGAGAATCCCACGGACAGAGGAGCCTGGTGGGCTACAAAAGAGTTGGACACGACTCAGCAACTAAAAAACAACAAGAAAAGCTCAAAACAGTTAGGGTTCGCTCCCTGGGTCGGAAAGATCCTCTTGAGAAAGGAACAGCTACCCACTCCAGTAGTCTTACCTGGAGAATCCCACGGACAGAGGAGCCTGGTGGGCTACAAAAGAGTTGGACACGACTCAGCAACTAAAAAACAACAAGAAAAGCTCAAAACAGTTGGTTCAGGCATTCTAGGATCTGCACACCTCTTAAATACCAGGGAAATCACAAGAGGAACAAAGCCCCAGTGGTTGGCAAACTGGCTTCCCTTGAAAAGTTTCTTTCTTTGTTAAAACAGATATGCATTTATTTGGCTGCGTAGGGTCTTAGTTGAGGTATGAAGGGTCTTCTGTTGAGGCACACAGACTTTCTAGGTGCAGTGCACAGGCTTAGTGGCCCCATGGTGTGTGGGAGCCTAGTTCCCCAACCAGGGATTGAACCTGCATCTCCTGCATTGCAGGTGGATTCTTAACCACTGGAGCACCAGGGAAGTCCCCATCCTTTTACTTTTAACCTACCTGTGTATTAATATCAAAGTGCATCTGTTGTCGGCAGCCTGTAAGCTGCAGTCTTGTTTTTTTCCCACCACCTGACAATATCTTTTAACTNAACCACTGGAGCACCAGGGAAGTCCCCATCCTTTTACTTTTAACCTACCTGTGTATTAATATCAAAGTGCATCTGTTGTCGGCAGCCTGTAAGCTGCAGTCTTGTTTTTTTCCCACCACCTGACAATATCTTTTAACTGGCCTGTTTAGTCTGTTTATTTTTAATGAATAATTAATATAGCTAGACTAAAGTCTACTAGCTAACCAGTTGTTTTCTGTTTGTCTTATCTGTTCCTTGATTCTCTTTTCCTGCTTCAATAAAAATAATACTATCATGTTTGCTTTAAACAGACAATTATCTTTTAAAGAAATTAAGGGAAAATATTTAAGTCTTTTATATTTCTGGTGCTCTTAATTTCTCGTGTAGATCCAAGTTTCCATCTGATAGCAATTTCTTTCAGCCTGAAGAATTTCTTTTGACATTTTTTATTGTGTAAGTGTGCTGGTGAGAAATTCTCTCAGCCTGTATCTGAAAACAAAGGTTTTGACTTTACCCTCATTTTTAAAGGATGCTTTTGTTGATATAGAATTGCAGACCAGCTGTTTTTGCATATCTCAGCACCTTAGAGATATTATTCAATTAATTTTTTGGCATGCATTGTTTCTGATAAGATAACAATAGTTCTTATTGTTCTCCTACATCCAGTATCTTTTTATCCTCTGGGAGATTTTCCTCTTTCTCTTGTGTTTTCAGCAAGGTGACTACAACCTATTTACGTTTAATTTTCCACATGATTATTGTGCATTAGGGTTCACTGAGCTTCTTGGATCCATGGGTCAATATTTTTCACCAGATTTGGAACTTTTCAGCCATTATGTCTTCAAGCATATTTTCTTTTTCTTTCTCTCTCTCTCCTTTCCTTTTGGGAATCTAAATATACATTTGTTAGACTGATTAATAACATCCCACAGATCACTGAGGTTCTGACCACTTTTTTTCAACATTTTTTTTTCCTTTCTGTGATTCAGTTTGGATAGCTCCTATGGCCCTGAGTTCACGTTCAATGATCTTTCTTCCTGTAGTATCTGATAAACTGTTAAATCCATCTAGTGAAGTTTTCATTTCAGACATTGTCATTTTCATCTAGAATCGTTATTTGGTTCCATTTCCCTACTGACTTATTTTCCTTAAAAATCCTTAAACATATCTGTAATAAGTATTTTAAATTCATTTTCCACTAACGTCAACAACTCTGCCATTCCTGGGTCTCTATCACGTTTCTTCTGAAGTCTAGTACCTTTTCTATTGGATGTTAGACCCTCTGAATGCTAAGTTGACATATATCTGGATTGATTTTATGTTCTTTTTTTTTTAAAGAATGTTAAGTTTTGTTCTGACGGGCAGTTCATTTATTGGCAGATCAGCTTAATCTCTTGAGGGTCTTTAAGTTTGGTTGGTCCATGAGGTGAGTTTAATGAAGGAAGTCACATGCTAAGAGTGGGGTACCAGAAAGGTACAAGGAACCTGGGTCCCTAGAGCCATCACTCTGGCCCTAACTGGCCTGCCTCTTGATTTTTTTTTTTTAATAATGTGCTAAAGAAGTCAAGATCTACCCACCTTGACGTTATTAAATTCAATAAGTCACTGTTATTTTTCACTTGGATGACCAGCCACTAAATACTATTTCTGTTACAATCCCTAAGCATCTACTAAGTAGTAGGCCTTGTACTAGGTGTTGCGGTTCAAGCAATTCACTGGTTAGGTGTGATTCCTGGCATTTTGGAGCTTATGGTCTTGAGCAGAAGAGGGCAAAATATGGCCCATGGGCCAGACTCACTCATGCTTGTTTCTGTGAAGAGTGTTTTCATTGGGGCACAGCCATGCCTATTTGTATACACATTATCTATGGTCACTTTAACGCTACCGAATTGAACAGTTAAGACAGAGAGGGTATGGTCCTCTAGTCCTTAACAGAAGAAAGTTCCTGATTCCTGTTTAGGGCAGCGATTCTCACTCAAACCTTTTGGTCTCAGGATCCCTTCACACTCTTAAAACTTGAGGATCCCAAAGAGTTGTTGTTTACATGGGTTTAAAAAAAAATTTATTAATTTATGCATTTATTGATTTGGCTGTGCTGGATTTTAGCTGCAGCAGGGAGGGTCTTTGATCTGCATTGCAGCATTTGGGATCTTTAGTTGCATATTGCAAACTCTTAGTTGTGGCATTGGGATCTAGTTCCCCGACCAGAGATTGAACCCAGGCCCCTGGCTTGACAGCACAAAGCCTTTGCCACTGAGACCACCAGGCAAGTCCCTATATGGGTTTTATTGATCAGTATGTACTTTGATCTGCATTGCAGCATTTGGGATCTTTAGTTGCATATTGCAAACTCTTAGTTGTGGCATTGGGATCTAGTTCCCCGACCAGAGATTGAACCCAGGCCCCTGGCTTGACAGCACAAAGCCTTTGCCACTGAGACCACCAGGCAAGTCCCTATATGGGTTTTATTGATCAGTATGTATTACACTAGAATTGAAAACAGAGAAAACTTGAAAATATTTAGTAACTCCTTTGAAAATAAAAATGACAAACCTATCACACGATAACACAAATCAGATTCTTATATTTTCCAAGCTCCCCTCCCCCACATTGTGAGAAGAGTGTCATTATTTCACATTTTTGCAAATCTTTTAAATGTATGAGTTAACAGAAGACAAGGGCTTCCCTGATGGCTCAGATGGTAAAGAACTGGCCTGCAATGCGGAAGACCTGACTTTGATCCCTGGGTTGGGAAGATTCCCTGGAGAATGAAATGGCAACCCACTCCAGTATTCTTGCCTGGAGAACCTCATGGACAGAGGAGCCTGGCGGGCTTCAGTCCCTGGGGTCGCAAAGAGCTGGACACAATTGAGCAACTAAACAAATAATAGCAGAAGATAATGGGGTCCTAAGAGCGGCTTTGTATCAGTCTGTTGCAAAACAGCACGTCATGTAGCCCGCAGGAAACGTCGCAGTCCTCTCGTGACAGGCGGAAAGCTAAACGTCATGCGGCCCACAGGAAACGCCACAGTCCTCTCGTGACAGGCGGAAAGCTAAGCGTCATGATCATGTGGCCCACAGGAAGTGTCGCAGTCCTCTCGTGACAGGCGGAAACTTAAAAAGGCAGACGACTTCTTTGGATTATTATGAAGTTTTGACTTTGCAAACCTTCTGAGAGAATCCTGGGGACCTTCAGGGAACAGACGTTGAGAATGGCTGGTCTAGAAAAGTCCAAGGCCGACAAACAGAAAAAAAAAAAAAAAAGAAAAGCTGAGATCTTAACTAATAATAATTGAACCTTTGATTTCAAGGGAAAGAGTACTGCTCTGTGAGGAAATGTGAACACTGGCCCCATTTGGGGAGTAAGAGGATGATCCCTTAAGGAACTGATGTTAGAAGCCGGGCCCTGAGAAGGAGTTAACCAGGCAAACCAGCAGGAGAGGCGGAAGTCCCCCATCCTTCAGTGTGTCTCCTAAGGAAGCCGGGTTAGGCTTCAGAGAAGGCTCAGAGATGAGGATTACTTTCCCATGACTCCTGCCCTTGGGCTGAGGGACCAAGTCAGAGATCTGTCCTGGGAAGCGGAACCCAGGGGCCTTCTGACACTCCTGGAATTTACCCCAGCGACAGGCGAAGCCCTAATCTCTCTGGGAGGAGGCTGATGTCCTATGGGTGGGGCACCGCAGGGAGGCCCAAAACCCAGGGAGGACTAAGTATGTCTACCTGCGGACAGTTCTCCAGGTGGTCTGGGTGCAGCATCCCACGAGGACACACGCAGCAATATAAACCCTTAGCCAGCCGCCTTACTTCAAGGCAGCAAGGAGCCAACCTCATCCACGTGGTTGTCAGCTCTCATAGCTCTTGGCCGAAGGAACAAGAGCAGCTACTTTTGCACTGGATTCCCAGGAACAGTCCCATTTCCTGTCCTCCGGATCTGCAAACACTCATTCTTAAAACCAGATGCTGCCGAGTTCCAGGATGGATTTCCCCCTGACATGACCAACCTCAAATTCCAGCTGCCATCTCCCCTCAGACTCCCAAGGTTCCCACTTGGAAAAGACTAGGCAGAGGGGAAAACCAGCCCTGGAGGAGCGACGAGCGACGGATGCTGTTCTTCACTCAGAGCAACGAAGCCCAGCACTCAGCAGACACCTTCAGCCGGGCTCGCGCTTCCCATGAGACCGATCTGCATTAGATCACAGAATCCTCCCAGCAGCCCTGTGAGACAGCTTGCTGACCACCCCATTTTACAGATGAGAAACTGAAGCAGAGAGACATACTGCAAGCGACCTGCGGTTACGATCAGAAAGAAGCGGAGCCAGCATTAAAGCAGGGAGCGTGGCTTCTCAGATTCAGCGCTTGAACTGTACATTTTACTGCCTTTAGCCTTGAAATACTGGGCTTTCCTGGTGGTTCAGACGGTATAGAATCTGCCTGCAACGTGGGAGACCCCGGTTCAATTGCTAGGTTGGGAAGATCCCCTGGAAAGGGGAATGGCAATCCACTCCAGTACTCTTTCCTGGAGAATCCCGTAGACAGAGGAGCCAGGTGGGCTACAGGTAAAGAATCTGCCTGAGTGACTAAGCAGGCACAGCCTTGAAATGACAGGAGAAGTTAGTTTTTTAAAGCAGTATCTGTGTAGATGCTCAGCATCACTAATCATCAGGGAAATGCAAATCACAACCACGAGATAGCATGTCACACCCATTAGGATGGCTACTATCAAAACCGAAACAAAAACGGACATGAACAATTGTGTTGGTGAGGGTGTGGAGACACTGGAACCCTGTACACTGCTGGCGGGAGTGGAAAACGGTGCAGCCACTGTGGAAAGACGTGCAGCAGTCCCTCAGAAAATGAAAACTGGAACTACTGTACGATCTGATAGTTCCACTTCTGGGTGTGCATGCACAGGACGCAAAGGCAAGTATGCAAAGCAGGTATCTGCACACCCATATGTATAGAGGCATCATTCATGCTAATCAGAAGGTGAAAGTGTCCATGAATAAATGAATGGATAAACAGAGCATCGTGTAAACATACAACAGAAGAGCATTCAGCCTTCAAAAGGAAGGACATTCTGACACACGCTACAGCGTGCAGTGGGAAAGAATCTGCCTGCCAAGGCAGGAAAAGCAAGAGACCCGGGTTCGATCCCTGGGTCGGGAAGATCCTCTGGAGAAGGAAACGGCAACCCACGCCAGTATTCTTGCTTGGAAAATTCCATGGACAGAGGAGCCTGGAGGGCTACAGTCCACGGGGTCGCAAAGAGTCGGACACAACTGAGCACAACGCGTACGCACACACACGCAGGATGGATGGACCTGGAGGACATTATGCTAAGTGCAATAAGCTGGTCACAAAAGGACAAATCCTGTATGAGTTCATTCATATGAGGCACCTAGAGCAGTGAAGGCAGAAAGTAGAATGGTGGTTGCCAGGTGGTTGCCAGGGACTGGGGGAGAGAAGAGAAGGGGGGAGTTAGTGTTTAATGGGGATAGAGTTTCAGTTTTACAAGAAGGAAAAGAGTTCTGGAGACTGATGGTAGTGATGGCTACACAGCGATGGAATGCACGTACGGCCCCTGAACTTAAAAATGGTTAAAACGAGACATTTTGTTATGTATGCTTTACCCAGTTGAAAAAGAAAACTTTTGGAAAAAAAGAATAAGAAAAAAAAATTTTTAAGTGAACTAAAACAAATCTCTACATAACAAACCTCAGAATGTTTAATTATAATTATAATAAGAATTATCCTGAATAATAGTCTAGTTTTTGAAAAAAAAATTGGGGCTGATGACACTTTTGAATTTCTGGACCTGAGAGAACAGATTACAAGCCATGGCTTTTCCTTGGTCCACATGCCAAGCTAAAGAGGTGATTAGCAGGCTTAAACTACTGATTGTTAATCAGAAAGTCTAAAAAAAAATCATTCTGTGTCAAAGAGAACAGGAACAAGGGGCCAATAAACTCGGGGTTATACAATAAAAGCTGGATTATACCAGGTAACCAGGCCCTTCCATCTCCTCATCGTTGTATTCTTGCCTGTGAACATGTTCTCTCCCAAAGTTGGATTTTCATGATGTCATCGGGCTATTGCATTGCACTGATAACACATCACTCAGCATGGCGTGGCCCCTCACAAAGGCAGGCGGGCACCCCTGACTGCAAATGGGGACATTCAGGAGACAGACCCTCTTCTAGGATGATGAACAATCGGGTCTAAGTTGTTCCCATACACTTGGCTCTCGCTCCCACACAATCCTGCTTTTCTTTCTCTTTCTCTCAAGTGAGCTAGGCTACCAGGACACTGGGAGAACTGGATTCTTTCTGAAAACTTCTCTGTGCTCACCTTTCCAAACAGCTGTCGAACCCAGGAGGGCAGGTGGCAAAGAGGGAGATAGGAGAGGAGGTGCTGGAAGGCGGAGGGTACCTGGGAAGCGACAGGGAGCACGTGGCCTGTGGGTCATCATGACCTGGCTGCTGGCTCCCCCAGCCACAGGCACAGGTCTCCCATCCTCACCACCCTACCAGTTAGAGTCTATGGGATCTGACTGCCTGTGGACTCTAGGAAGGAGGCAAGGAGTCTAGCCATTGCTCCCTGGAGAGTGTGAGAGCTTAACTAACCCTCTGACCAGGACGTGTACACAGGATGCTGTGAGAAATGGTGGAGAAATGATTAGTGATGTTACATCCCCAAGCACCAATGACCTCTATGAGACAACCATGCAGCAATGACAAGCACGTGGGGATGTGGAGTCACAATGCCTGCATTAAAATCCAACTCTCTCACTAACTTGCTGTGTGACCTTGATAAATTCCCCAGCTTCTCTGGGCCTTAGTTGCCTCCTTGGGAAGGGAGGCACAAGTCAATCAGTAAAATTCCTTAGTAAATGGCAGCCGTCCCAACCTCCAGCTGGGGTGGCAGGTGGAGCGATTCCTGTGGCATCAAACAAGATTTTTGAACTTGTATCATTTTTTGAATGTGAACAAACAGTAACATCATCCTGTCTTCTTCCTGGAAGCTATCCAAGTGTAATCTGAGGAGATGAGAAGAGATAGAGAGGGGATTCAGAAATAACATCCTTCTGGGACTTCCTTGGTGGTCCAGTGGCTAAGACTCTGTGCTCCCAATGCAGGGGGGCTGGGTTCGATCCATGCTCAGTGAACTAGATCCCACATGCTGCAACTGAGTTCGCATGCCTTGACAAAAGATTCCTCATGCCACAGGAAGACAGAAGATCCTGTGTGCCGCAATTAAGATGCAGTGCAGCCAAATAGATAAATAACATTCTTTTAAAAGTATGAAAGAAATTCAGTAATGGACTAAAAATCCTATCATACTGATGCCCTCATGGAATTTCAGTGTCGACTTAAGAAAATATTTACCACCTAAAAGTTGAGAGTTATGTTTCATTCGGTGGGAATTTTTAGGACTTCAAGCCCGGAGGATGACATCTCAAGTAACCCTGAGAGAGCTTCTGCGTGAGGTGAGGAGAGAAGCCAGGTCATACAGAAGCTCTATGACAAAGAACAGGTAGTCTGAACGTTGAAAGATTACTGTTAACTAAAGAAAACCAGATAATCCAGATTAAGGAATTGAGTGCTTTTCTACGCAAGGGAAGATGCAAGAATCTGGGCTGAGGTGCACATGAAACCAGTCCTTTGATGTGCATCTCGGCTATCTGGAGCCAGTATCTTGTATTTTTCACATCCTGAGCTTCCTTGGGGCTCACCGAAGGGAATGGCTATAGTCTGATGGCTGCCAGATGGCAGATATCCTTTTCCTTTCTGTGTCCCCTTAGGGCTCAACGGCTCACACTGGAGGGATACTATTGCTGAGACTGGACATCTTTGTTGACTGATATGGCAGAAAATACGCCGTGTCTCATCGTCAACTGTCTGAAGTATTCCGAAAACCCACAGTTAACACTGGGTGCTCCTCAGCTGCTCTGCCCAGTCACCTACAATTCAGCCAATCCTTTCCCTTCAAAGAAAGTTCCAACTGGACCGTGCCTCCAGGGCTGAGGTCCTCTGTGGTCACAGCCGTCTGGGCTGACCCCTAGAGTCTCACCAGGCCAGGCCTTTTTCCAAAGCCACCCTGTTCCCCTCCCTACCCCACATATACACAGAGAGGCAGAGATCAGAGGAGGTGCCCTGGACTGGTAAAGCAGGTTTTCGTGGTGCTCAAGTTGTTAAGAATAAGGAAATGCATTTTGTTTTTCAGAGCTAGGAGATGGGCCACATTCTTCAGCTCACAGGTGCCCGGCTCTCCCTTCACCGACTCCATGAAGGCAGCCGGTCCCAGGCCTCTCCTATCTTTGTGCGATTTCTGCTGGGTCAACATTTCCCAGTTTGGCAAGTGGCAATTTGGAGCTTCATACTGAAAACGGTGGTAGTGATCTCTGAGAAAGGCTAGGGGAAAGAACTGACTCTTCGGCGTTTCATGGTCTGATAGATCTGTTCTTTGACCCGCCCTGCCTGACAAGGCGAGGGGGTGTTGAACATTCTAGAGGCCTGGGTTTTGGGGTCAGGCTTGGGGCTGGCAAACCATCCTTGAGTCATTTTTCTTCTGCATCACCCCCCTCCCTTTTTTTTTTATCTGCTGGAGTTCTTCTAAAATGTAGATAGGGAGCTTGGCTTTCACTGGACACCTCAGGCCTGGGGGGGCTGTGCCCCAAGCCAGCCCCTGGACTCTCCTTGGGTCCAATACTTGTTCTCTGGCTCCAAAACTTACCTGAGGACTTCAGATTGACTGAGAGGAGAATCGGAATATGGCAGCCTACTATTGGGAAGCGCTGACTTCACCCTCTGCTCTGTGGCTTCATCATTCCCTCTCAGCTGCCTTCACGTATATTCAGGCATTTATCAGTCCTAATTATGCACACAGCTTTGTGTTGAGCCTGGAGAGATTTGACGAAATGCTTTATCATTCAGTAGAGAACACAGATATGAAAAAAACGACACCGATGTGGTGGCACAATGGCCCTCCTACATGATCTGGGACAAAGATAGCAAGGTGGGCTCCCAGGAGGAGGTGACCCTGCATCTGGATATAGCAGCACAGGAAGGGAGTACCACCAGCAGGCAGAGAGAGGATCTGGTTTATGCAAAGGAAACATAACCACTGCCTCACAGGCGGTGGGAGGAGAGGTTTTCAAGTTTAAGGTGGATTAGAATTGGCTGGGGAAGCCTATTGAGAACACAAATTTTGGGAAACCTGATTGAGATTCAAATTCAGTTGTTTTCAGGTGGGGGCTCAGGAATCTGGGTTTTATAAGCTTCACAGGGGAGGAAGGCAGGGAGATTTGTGGACCACACTCTGAGAAACTCTGCTTTGAAGGAACGCGGCATCCATGGCTTTGATGGGATATTGGTTCATTTTTCTGGAATGTCCCCAAAGGGACTTTGGACAGCTCACTAATGACTCGTTCTTCAGTCATCTTACACAGACACACAGACAACATCCAACAAACTGGAGATGAATGCAGGGAGGGCGTCAGGGGCCTCGCTCACCCGGAGGCACTGGCACTGTGCTCCCAGGATGCTGGTGGGCGGTTATCTCAGGAATGTGTCAGGGCAAGGTCCACGCTTAGGCAGGAGCGCTGTTCACAGGTGAAGCTGGGTCAGGGAGCAGCGATGGGAAAGCCCTCTGGGATCCTGCCACACCTCCCCACCACTCTCCTGCCAGAAAGGTGAGGCAGTCCTCAGCGGCCTTGTACAGGCTCCCTGTCCCTCCCACCCCTGGGGGCCCCTCAAGAAGACTGCCTTCTCCAGCGCCACGCCACTCAGGCTGCCCCTGGCTGGGACCAGGGCTGCACCAGGTGGGTTGGGAGGTTGGGGGAATGTGTGTGGAGCGGGTGATGGGCCCTGGCTCAGCTGTCCCCCAGTTTTGGCCATCAGCACTGTTTCTGCTAGTCCCTCCATGGCAGTATCTCGGCTTGTTCAAAGATAGTTCCAGGGACAGAGTTGCGCAGAACCTGCCATTTATTTCGCCGGCTCATGCCCCTGCCTGGGAAGCTTCTCTGGGACCCAGACCTCCTTGCCTTGTCCTTGCCACTGTTGTCTAAGGGCTANATCTCGGCTTGTTCAAAGATAGTTCCAGGGACAGAGTTGCGCAGAACCTGCCATTTATTTCGCCGGCTCATGCCCCTGCCTGGGAAGCTTCTCTGGGACCCAGACCTCCTTGCCTTGTCCTTGCCACTGTTGTCTAAGGGCTAGAATCCTGCCTCTGTGGTTTCTGCCAGGTACCTGCCAGGCCACCTCCTCATTCCTTGTTACAGCCAAGGGACACTGCCCCTGCCACCAAAGTCCCCATCTTCTGACTGTCCCTTGCCCCCTGGGGGCCACAGTGCTGGACTGCCCTATAGCCTGCATCGGCTCTGACCTCTGACCCTGCTAGTGGGCATGCTGCAGGCTCAAGACCTTTTCTCAAGGCCTTTTTCTCAGCAGGTGTGATCCTCTTTCCACTGAGACCTCCCCCACTCCCATTTCCGGGTCCAGCTTCAATCCCTCATCCCAAGTGGAGTTCCAGGATCAGGCTGAGAAGCTCCTGGTCCTTGGTGGTGTTTATACCTGGATGTGAGAACCCACTGCTTACTGATACTACCTGCTATCTGTGTCTGGAGGCAGAGTCAGCTACAGAACAAAAGAATAAAACAGGGCTATGCAAACATCTACTACTATCTACTACTGCTGGCAGGAATCCCTCAGAAGAAATGGAACCGCCATCATGGTCAACAAGAGTCCGAAATGCAGTACTTGGATGCACCCTCAAAAACGACAGAATAATCTCTGTTCGTCTCCAAGGCAAACCATTCAATATCACAGTTATCCAAGTCTATGCCCCAACCAGTAAGGCTGAAAAAGCTGAAGTTGAAGACCTACAAGACCTTTTAGAACTAACACCC
>SJYX01006401.1:936351-954804 GCA_006410675.1 Oreotragus oreotragus
CCCCGGCCCCGTTATTTTGGCAGGAGCTTTGCTGCTCAGGAGCCAGAGGCTTAATGGCCCGCTGGTGAAGGTTAAATAACAAAACGCCACTGTATCCAGTTTCTGAGTTTTCTCTTCTTTTATCTCAGTCTGAAACAGGGATCCAGGGCAGCTGAGAAGCTTGTCAGCAGCAGCAACCAGAGCCTCTAGCTGTTCCACCTAAGGGTGTGTGGCTGGCTGGCTGGACCCTCTGTGCTGGGAGAGGCAGGGCATGTATTTTTCACCCGGACTCAGCCCCTATCCAGCCCTCTGCTCTATCCAGGCGGAAGCAGAAGGAGATGCTACCCAGGCCATTTCTCCAAGGGAAGGGGCTTCTCTTATCCTGGGCCCCTCACTGAGCTGGAGGCAGATCGTCATCGCCTAAAGGCAGATGTGGCTGGAAAGAGAGCTCCAGGTATGCTCAGCATAGACAGGCGAGTGCTGTGAAGTTGGCACCCCTGCAGATGCTGCCAAAATCTGACCAAGGCTTCTGCAGCAGCAGGCCGGCCACCTTCCAACTCCCACTTATTCTAGCCTCGTCTCTCCTTCTGTGCACCTGAGCTTGGCGTTCCAACCTTCCCAGTAACTAAGGCAACCTGACTCTCTCTCCTCTTCAGAAGGGCCGCGTTGCAAGGCTCCCCGGGCTCCCAGGGGAGGGGGGAATCAGGTCAGTTTGTCAAGGCCGAAAGCAGGAGGGGCAGTAACAGGAAGGAGCTGCCTTAGTGGTTACTAAGTCCCTGGCTGTTGGGAGCATTTGCCCAAGCAATTGGGGAATGGCTTTGAACTCCACACACTGCATCCTTCAGAGTTTCCCTGCCTCCGTCTCTGTTCTCTCCCTCCCTCCCAGAGCTCTGGTTGGCTGGCGGCTCCCAGAAGGTAGCCTTTGTGCCCGCTGGTCTCCCAAGCCACCATGTGGATTTCAGTGGCTTTCCTGATCAAGCCTCCTTGCCAGCATCTTTCCCTGAGATACACAGCAGGCTGGCCTCATTTTAGGAGTGAATGGTAACCTTCCAGCCCAGTTTGTCGACAGGGCATCTGGAGTCCTAAAATGGCTACAATGAGGAGGCCATGGCAACCCCTCCAGTATTCCTGCCTGGAAAAATTCCCATGGACAGAGGAGCCTGGCGGGCTACAGCCCATGGGGTGGCAAAGAGTCGGACACGACTGAGCGACTAAGCACAGCACAATCCGAGTGTGGATTCAGGAGTTCAGCCACCTGGGCTCCAATCCTGGGTGCATCCCCTAGTGGTGGTGACCTTGAGCAAATACAGATTCATCACCTTTCTAAGTCTCTGTTTCCTTATCTGAAGATGGAGTGAGCAACACTATTTACCTTATATGGTTGGCAAAAGGATTAAATGAGATCATAATATAAAACACTTTGCGTGCAGCCCAGAGTACATACTAACATTTATTATTATTCATTTGTGGGTTCCAAAGCCTCTCACTTCTTCCTGTTAGCTAGACTAGTGCCTTTTAACCTTATTTCTTTCTTAATGAATGACATAAGATACTCCCGTGCACTGCAGATGCCCATGAGACATGTAGATCATAAATTGAGGCCTTGGAAGGAGAAGAAAAGCCCTCTCATAATTGTAAAGGCCCAAACTAAAGGTATTAGTGGATCATTAAGAGCAGAAGCATGGAGAATAGAGGCTTTGGGTAAATTCCCTGGCAGGCTGGTTATAATTCCCGCTTAAGAAAGCATGTCAGAATGTAAATTGGTGGAAAGTGACATTAGTCTGACAATAACCTTAAATCTATTTAAATTGATTATAAAAATAGTAGTGCACTTGCAATTGCTGTACTTTGCTCGACACATAACACATTCCTATGACACGACTCACACATAATTGTGACGCTATGAAAGAAACTTGCTGGTCATCAGCACAGCCAAAAAGGATTACAGAGGATAAACCACAAGCATAAAATACTCTCAGATTATTACAGTGGATGAGAAGAAACTGGGTCTGGTTTTCAAGGAAAAGTTTACATAAGAGAAAGAAGAAAGGAGACCTTTCCCTGGTAGCTCAGTTGGTAGAGAATTCGCCTGCAATGCAGGAGACCCGGGTTCAATTCCTGGGTCAGGAAGATCCCCTAGAAAAGGGCTATGCTACCCACTCCAGTATTCTTGGGCTCCCCTTGTGGTTCAGCTGGGAAAGAATCTGCCCGCAATGCAGGAGACCTGGGTTTGATCCCTGGGTTGGAAAGATCCCCTGGAGAAGGGAAAGGCTACCCACTCCAGTATTCCGGCCTGGAGAATTCCATGGGCTGTACAGTCCATAGGGTCACAAAGAGTTGGATACAACTTAGCGACTTTCACTTTTCACCAGAGACTCAGGCTGGCATTTGCTGTGTGACCTGGGGCAAGACATTGGTTTCATTAAGTGAAATGAGTGGGCTAGACATGGCCAGAAAGGTCCATACCAGTTGCAAACTGCTACAGAGCTGGAGGGTATTGATATTTCTCTCGGCAATCTTGATTCCAGGTTGTGCTTCACCCAGCCCAGCATTTTGCATGATGTATTCTGCATATAAATTAAATAAACAAGGTAACAATATAAAGCCTTGATGTACTCCTTTCCCGATTTGGAACCTCAGATACACAGATGACACCACCCTTAAGGCAGAAAACGAAGAGGAACTAAAGAGTCTCTGGATGAAAGTGAAAGAGGAGAGTGAAAAAGTTGGCTTAAAACTCAACATTCAGAAAACTAAGATCATGATGGCACCTGGTTCCATCACTTCACGTCAAATAGATGTGGAAACAATGGAAACAGCGAGAGACTTTATTTTGGGTGGCTCCAAAATCACTGCAGATGGTGACTGTGGCCATGAAATTAAATGACGCTTACTCCTTGGAAGAAAAGCTATGACCAACCTAGACAGCATTTTAAAAAGTAGAGACATTACTTTACCAACAAAGGCCCATCTAGTCAAAGCTATGTTTTTTCCAGTAGTCACGTACAGATGTGAGAACTGGACTATAAAGAAAGCTGAGCACCAAAGAATTGATGCTTTTGAACTGTTGGTGTGGGAGAAGACTCTTGAGAGTCCCTTGGACTGCAGGAAGATCAAACCAGTCCATCTTAAAGGAGATCAGTCCTGGGTGTTCATTGGAAGGACTGATATTGAAGCTGAAACTCAATACTTTGGCCACCTAATGCAAAGAGCTGACTCATTTGAAAAGACCATGATGCTGGGAAAGATTGAAGGTGGGAGAAGGGGATGACAGAGG
This sequence comes from Oreotragus oreotragus, assembly GCA_006410675.1. Lineage (NCBI taxonomy): Eukaryota > Metazoa > Chordata > Mammalia > Artiodactyla > Bovidae > Oreotragus > Oreotragus oreotragus. Next base: position 939,608 of record SJYX01006401.1, read on the forward strand.
ATGAGATGGCTGGATGGCATCACCAACTCGATGGACATGGTTTTGGGTGGACTCCAGGAGTTGGTAATGGACAGGGAAGCCTGGTGTGCTGTGGTTCATGGGGTCGCAAACATTCAGACACAACTGAGTGACTGAATTGAACTGAAAAGAACTGGATGGAGACTTGGTCTCCACTTGACTTAAGTATTTTCTAGGTGAAAGAGTTAGTTGCTTAGTCAGTCTGACTCTTTGTGACCTCATTGACTGGGCTCCTCTGTCCATGGGATTTCCCAGGCAAGAATATTGGAGTGGGTTGCCTTTCCCTTCTTCAAGGGATCTTCCCTACCCTGGAAGATCCTGCATTGCAAGCAGATTCTTTACTGACCTCCTTGTAAAAGCTAAAAGATTTGACATTCCCATGCTGCTGTTATATGAGGCTCTGTGATAGTTTCCCTGCCCAATTTAACTTATTTCATGCTCAAAATGCCTCTTGACAGCTGATGTGTATCATCCCAACCTAAAGAAGACAAAACTGAGGCTCAGAGAGAATACATAACTTGCCAACGTCACTCAGGTAATAAGCAGCAGATCAAAGATGTCAGGATTCGAAGACTCTTTCCATTTTTGTTTTTTAATTTTATCTATTTGTTTATTTTTGGTCCTGCCATGTGGCTTGTGGGACCTTAGTTCCCCAACCAGGGATTGAACCCACAACCCCTGCAGTGGACGTACAGAATCTTAACCACTGGACCACCAGGGAAGTCCCCTCTTCCCATTTTCTAGACTGCTCTCTGAATAACTGCGGCCTGGCCACACCAGAATGGCAGCAGGTAAGTGAAGTCATGTCTGTCCGGGCTCCATTCCCCAAGGCTGAATTCCTTAGGCAGTAGAGCAGAGGTTTTTGATTCTGCAAAGGATTCCAGGCAGCTGAGTGGTCAGAAATGTGGGTTCTGAGCTGACATGCCTCGCAATCACATCTCAGCTCCTCAGAAGCTGAGTGGTTTTCTCCGAACTTAGGCCCCCTAAGCCTCGAGGTTTCTCAGGTAGATAATCTACTCCCACGGTTGTTAGGGAGATTAAAAGAAATCCTCCATGTAAAGTGCTCAGCAGACTGCCTGAATACAGTCAGTGCTCAATCATTATGTCTCAGCTAAACAGGAGGGCATACAGGTAGTGATGAGCAGTTTCTAAGCTAATCCATGGCAGGGGTTATGAATCTGGGGTCAGTGAACCCCCTGAAATGATGTGCCAAAAGCCCTGTTCATGCTTTTCTTCGAGAAACATCCTTAACCTCTGTTGGAAGCTTCTAAGGGTCTGTGACCAGAAGGAGATTAAGATCTTTTGCCTGCTGTAAAGCCCAACATCTTACACTATGAATTGTTCCTGTAATAACAGGGTTGGCAAAAATTCCTCTGCATATCATGAGAGAAGTTGCTGGGTTCTCTCAGCAAGGCCTGCCAGCCACGTGGGCCTCCAGCACTGATCACACAGACACAGAAACTGTTCCCACAGAGCTCCCAGGTGAAGAAAGTCTGAACACCGTCCCTCCCTCCCTCCCTCACACAGACACCAAGGAGCAGGAATTAGGCTTCAGGAACCTTCTCTGGCAGGGCCAGTTCCAACAATCCATTCTTCCTCAGAGAACAATCAGTGCGTTTGTTGTTGCATACCACTAAGTTAAATACACCCGGAGTGCTGGCCCTTGGCTGGAAGCTTCCAGAGGAATCCAGGGTTATTCTGCTGAAGGGGTACTGCTCCGTGGCCAGATCAACAGCACCTGATTCCCCATGGACCTGGCACCTTCTAAGACCAGCCCTACCTTGGGAGGAGCCCGTGGAGCTTGGCGGAGCCTTTGGCCTAGTCGGCAGGGCCCCGAGCTGCCCACTGGCCCCTCTCTGGTTGTTGGGACAACCGTCCTCAGGAATTTCGGCCTCCCAGTCTTCCCCTGGGTGAGAAGGGGAGAGAGTTGGCAAGGCTGGCTGCCTGGCTGCTCTTCCAACCCCCTGGTGAAAGGGGAAGCTGAAAACTGGATTCCCTACCCCCAGCAGCCTCCATGGCGGACACACACAAAACAGCTCAGGCCCGGAGGGAAGAATGTGCCAAGACATTCTTCAGGGTTGGTAACCCGAGACGCTATTTTGTTCTCCGTGGCTAAGAAATCACTTTTCTAACTGAAGGACCATTTGACTTACTTCTTTTAAATTCAGGGGAATGGGCAGGCAAATCTCCTTGATTCAGATAAGAAAAGAAAAAAAAAGATAAATGCGTGCACACACAGACATACAGACACACACCCAGCAGAATCTTTTTTCTTTTATGTGATATTTTGTTCCATAGCATTAACCAGCTGCAGAGATGTAACCATCCTGGCAGAATTCACCCCCACCTCCACCAAACCCCACCACCCCAAAGAAGTCTGGCTCTTTTTTAGCTTTGCTCAATTTTTTTCTCCTTACAGCTCCCTCACCTTCCTGCCTACCGCCCTCCTCCCAATTCTGCCAGGGAATCACGGGGGATAAGGTGAGGCCAAAGCCGAGCCCATGAAATCACATTTGAGAACTGGCAGGGGGCCTCAGAGACCATCTCATCAACTCTTATCTCTCACCAAAGGAACACTTGCACCTCAGAGAGGTCAGGAGATTTGCCTGAGGCCACACAGATAGGGTGAGGTCGATCTCTCTTCTGGGGTGTGCGGCAGGGAATTCCAGGGAGGCAGAGGTGGACGCCCTCTGTTCAGCTGTTTCCCCAAATATTCAAAGTTCAGAAACCCTCAGCATCCCAAGATCAGGGGCCCCACCCCAGGCCGGTGCAGGTGGGCTGACTGGAGATACAAAGGCACAGGATAAAACCAGTGAACAGCAAGGCGGAGAAAGTGAGCAGTTTCTTAAGCGCCAGTTATCCTTTTAATTCCTCTCCATTGCTTGCCAATCTGCCTAAAAACACAGGCTGAGGAGGCCTGTTGCTGGAGCCGTGGACTGGCCACAGGACTGAATTCAAATAGTAAGGCACTTTTTTCCCCCCTTCCAATGTACTTTTTAAAGGTTCCTTTCTCTTTGGAGCAATAGATATTGCTAGTTTCCCATTTGCAAAAGTGGCTAAAAAGAATTCAGATTGGGTTGATTCAATGTCAAGTATTAAGTCAGCAATAACACAGGTGATATAGCAAAAAAGGTGGTCTACATAATACTGAAACTTGGGAAATTATGCCGTAGACAAGTCAGTTTTCCATGGAAGCTATACTGCGTCCCCTCTTCCAAGGGTAAAGAATGACCGCTGCTTAAGCAGCTTTCTGCAGCTGTGTTATCCTCTCAGTGCCCCAGAGAAGTTCCCAGATTCAGGACCTGGGGTGAGTGAGCAATGCCCTCGACATTCAACTGCTGACAGCACACTGGGCTCCGTAGCTGCTGGGACCTAAAATGGGGGAGGACACACGAACTTGAACTTGTGTCTGTTTTAGGCGAGGACAAGGGACTGTGGAGGCTAGAACTTCAGAGCCAGCAGAGAATTTGGCAAAAGGCAGAGTGGTGAGAAGATCAAAACCCCCAAGCACATCCCACCTCCGGATCTCAAAGTTTGTCTCATGTTTGAAAATGGGAGCTGGGCCCTGATCTTCCATATCCCTTCCACTTTCAAGAGTTCCACTATCACCCTTTCCCTTCCAAGCAAATCACTTGTCTGACAAACAGGCAAACTGAGGCTCAGAAGTTAAAGCATCTTGCCCGTGGGACACTGAGCTCTTCAGCATTAAAAATGTCTCTTTCGGATTAAATTGATGAGACATTCAGCATAGTACTGAATTCAGAGACAACATCCAGTCCATGTTGAATGAATGAACCAAAGTGCTCACAGAAACTATGAGCAATCTCAGCTCACATTTTCTTTCTTGCTTTTTCTTTTTCTTAACTCTCATCTTGATTACACACCCCATCCTAGACTTCTGGAACCTCCATTTCCACCCCACAAGATGAAGCAGGCAAACAATTTAGCTTCATTGCTTTACAAGCACCTGACACCCAAGGTCACAATTACCAGGTGAAAACTCTGCATTCCTGGGACACTGACCACAGAGATGACAGCAAAGGACAACCAGCGGTGCCAGAGGGTGGTCCTTCCCCTCCCCCACCCAGGATATTCAGGGAGAGGGGGTGCTGTGCGCAAAAAAAAAAAAAAAAAAAGCCAAGCAGCCAAAACCAGGAGAAAGTCTGGATGTTTAAAAGCCTCACCAGCCATCTCACACTCCACCTGCCTCAAAAAAAAAAAAAAAAAAATCCAACCGGCGTGGTGCCCACCANAAAAAAAAAAAAAAAAAAAGCCAAGCAGCCAAAACCAGGAGAAAGTCTGGATGTTTAAAAGCCACACCAGCCATCTCACACGCCACCTGCCTCAGCAAAAAAAAAAAAAAAAATCCAACCGGCGTGGTGCCCACCAAGGTCAGGACGCGCTGGTGCAGCATTGAGGAACCCCCGTCCCCAGAGGAGAGGAAGGCAGGGAGGAGAGGAGGCGATGGGCAGGGCTTTGTGGCGGCCTCTCACCTCCATTTACATCCTAACAGCTTTCAAGTTGCCGTGAGATTCCTGGGGAACCAGTCTCCCCGAACAGCCCTCCCCAGCTCCTTCCTCTCCTTCCGACTGTCGGCCTCCCGGCCCCCAGAACGCCGCTGCGCCAGTCTCTCCGAGCCTTGGGAAGCACCTGTCAAAATTCACACCCTGGGCTGCCTTCCCCAGGACGCAGTGTCCTTCCTCCAGCAGCCTCCCACTGAGTCCTGGGTGCCTACTACCCCCTCCAAACCAGATGCTTTCCCATCCCCCCTTCCCCCCCTCGCTCCACCCGGTGCTGGGGAAAGCCTCCCCGGGAAGCCCCAGCATCACTCGGCTAGATCGCTCCCCCAGCCCCCGCCCGACCTAACTAAGGGGGAGGGGGGCGGCGGGAGGCGGGGCTAGAGCTTAAGGTCAAAACTCCCGGCAGGTGCCGGCGGGGGGCTGAGTCCCCCTCAGAGGACTGCTCGGGGTGAGGGGGTGGCCTGGGCTAACTCACCGGCCGAGCCCTCCTCCCAGCTGCCCGCCGGGCGGGAGCCGGCGGTCCAGAAGGGCACGGGGTGGGGGCCACACTGAAGACAGCGCAGGAGGCCCGCAGAGCTCCCGGGCTCGCCGCCCCGTCCCGGCTGGTGGCCCCTGGGGCAGGCGCGGGATGAGGGTGCACGCGGAATCCTACCTGTCCCGCGGGTCGATCCAGCTGGTGGTGCGGCTCGTGTGGTCTATGTAGTAGACCTTGCCGTCGAAGTCGCGCGCCTCCTCCCAGCCCTCCGGCAGGGGCAGCTCCGGCCGGGGCATCTTCTCGAGCGCGGCCCGCGCTCCCCCATGCAGCTCCCGGCCGCCACGGGGGCCCCCCGGCTCAGCGGCTCCGGCCGGTTCCTCTCGGCTCGGGCGGCCGCCGAGGCACCATGGTCGCGGCGGTGGGGAGGGAAGGTGGCGCCCGCGGGCTGGGGGCCCCTAGTGAGGGCCGGCCGCGGTGGCGGCGCTGTCCATGCGGCCCTGCGGCCCCGGCCCGGCGCCTCCCGCTCCTCCGGCCGCCGGCCTCTCACGCTGCCATGTGCGCCCGCAGCGGCGCGGTGCGGGCCCGGGTGCGCGCCCGGCCGGCGGGGCAGAGCGAGCCGAGCGCAGCTGCCGCCTGTCCTCCTCCGCGGCGCGCGGCGCCCTGCAGCCTCCACGCCGCCGCCGGCGCCTCTCGCTCCCCCGAGCCGGGTGCTGTCCCCGCTCTCCCTCCGCCGCTCAGCGCTCGCTTGGTTTGCGGCTCCTGCCTGCGCCAGGTGCGGCTCGGGCCGTGCAGGTAACCGCGCTGCCCCGGAAACTGGAGGCGGAGCGCCGGGCGCCAGGGTTCCCGCGTCCCCTCCCCGCGCCCAGCGCCGCGAGGGCGGGTCCTAGGGCCCGAGACGCGCCCCCTCGTGGGACAGTCCCAACCGCCGGCCGCCCCTTCGCGGCTCCTGCCGGGAGGAATGGGAGCCCGCCCTTCACCTGGGTCCCGGACCCAGGCTGGAGCCCCGGGAGGCGCGAGCAAGCCCCGCTCTGCCTCGGCTTCCCGGCGCTCCGGGCTGTCTCCACCCCGAGCGGCCGGGTTCTTGGCACAGGTGTCCCCAATCTTGTAACTCCGGGCTTCTCTCTTGTAAAATCAGGAGTCAGGCAAGAAGTGGTTAAATGGAAACATTCTTGCAAATCGGGGAACATAAGTTTTCCAGGATCTCTGATCCCTTCCCCCAACACACACACCATCTGTCTCCTTCTTATTCTATTCTTTCCGCGCGTTGTTTCACCCATCCCCCCACCCCTCGTACTTGCAAGTGTAACTGGCTCTTCCCCGGGTCCCTAAAATGAAGAGTGCTAGGCATCTCCTGCCCCCAGCCCCCAAGGACCTCCAAGTGGGTGTCGAGATGGCACTTTGTAAAAGTAATGATGTTGTTGTTCATTAAATTGAATACGTAACCTGTTCCAGGCAGCTTCACCTGTCCTCTTCGAGATATTAATTGATCTGTCATGGCTTTGGGGGGATAGGGGTTATGAAAAAGAAGGAAGCAAACAAAGCAAAATTCCATGTTGAAAAAATGAGAACTTTTAAAAATCAATATTTCTTGAGAAATCAAAAATTTGTGATTATTTAATTACAGTTAATCAGCTGTCTGTGTCTCCTGAAGGTCTTTAACTTTTTGTTTGTTTGTTTGTTTTGCCCTGGATGTATAGCAGGGAGCTGGACTGGAGGGATGAAGCCCAGCCTGCTGTATCCTTTGTCTGAGTCCCACAGCCTCCCAGAGGAGCCAGTGTCCTGTGCTGTATGGCCCAGGGTGTGCTGAGCACAGGGGAGAATCCCATGTTTCTGGTCTCCTCTGCTCTTGGTACAGAAGACCGATGGTGGCATCTCCTCACCTCCAGATGCCTTCTGTTAAGCCAGTTACTTCCCTAAGGCCAGGCCCATGGACTCAGTATTTGACCTTTCCCTCCCTCCCTCATTCCATAGATGCCATGCACAAAAGACCAGAAACACAGACCTCAGGCTGGCCTCAGAATACCTAGAAGTAGGAGTTCACCCTCCTACTTCTTTTGGGGAGATTCCCACAGCCCTCTACAACTCACTCCTCAACTTCACTGAGTGCAAAATACTCCCATTAGTGATGAGGGCAGTGTGTGCAGGCACGCATGGGGTCGCTGAGTCGATCCGACTCTTTGCAACCCCGTGGACTATAGCCTACCAGGCTCCTCCGTCCATGGAATTTTCCAGGCAAGAGAACTGGAGTAGGTTTCCATTTCCTTCTCCAGGGGATCTTCCCGACCCAGGGATCGAACCCTGGTCTTCGTCATTACAGGCAGACGCTTTACCATCTGAGCCACCAGGGAAGCCCTGATGAGGGCAATGAAAAGTGAAAGTGAAGTCGCTCAGTCGTGTCCGACTCTTTGCGACCCCATGGACTGTAGCCTACCAGGCTCCTCTGTCCATGGGATTTGCCAGGCATGAATACCGGAGTGGGTTGCCATTTCCTTCTCCAGCGGATCTTTCCGACCCAGGGATCAAACCTGGGTCTCCCGCATTGTAGGCAGACGCTTNTGTCCGACTCTTTGCGACCCCATGGACTGTAGCCTACCAGGCTCCTCTGTCCATGGGATTTGCCAGGCATGAATACCGGAGTGGGTTGCCATTTCCTTCTCCAGCGGATCTTTCCGACCCAGGGATCAAACCTGGGTCTCCCGCATTGTAGGCAGACGCTTTACTGTCTGAGCTACTGGGGAAACTACTGATGAGGGCAATAGCTCAGAATTAAAGTCAACATGGTGCTAGCTGCTTCACAAACATGATCTCACATAAGCTCACACCATCACTCTGGAATAAAGGAATGCTACTTATACCCATTTCACTGATGAGAAAAGTGACGGTCCAAAATGCTATATTGTTGACCAGGAATACAAACCTAATAAGTGAACCTAGGTCTGACTTCAGTACTCATGCTCTCCACCATTAACCTATTCTTTCTTTAGGTTTAATTACTCTGAAACTCCTGAACCTACCCAGGGTCTGAATCTGGAATATTATGGATGCTGATGACTGCTTGTCTCTTTGGATGCTTGCTTCATCATTATTTGGCTGAGAAGCTAAAGCGCTGGAATCAGTCTGTTTGGGTCTTAAATCCTCCCTCTTTTCTAACTGTGTGACCTTGAGTAACTTGATCAAATTTTCAGTCTTAGGTCTGAAAGATACCATAATCATATAGACTCTGTAGGGCTTGTTGTAAGGACTACAGATGAGAAATGTAGGGGACTTGACGTGTCACAGTGCATCATCATCGCAGGGTTCTCCTAGTGCCACACATATGCCCTCATGTGAAACTGAAGTATTTTCTGTGCCAAACACAAGCCCATGTCCTTTTCCCTCCTGAAAACTGTGTGTGGGTTTTTTTTTTCGTGTGTGTGACAATCTTTCTAATTGCTGCTTTCATTTTCTGTCTTGTTTTGCAACCAAGACTTCCCACTGGCTGATGTTGGTAGTGAAGGGAAAACCCCTTTTAGACCTCCAAATCCAACTTTCTTGCCCAAGCCCTGGAGTTTCCACATGACTTGTTCCTGCAGGTCTTTTGACTTGAGCTGGAAAGTAGGAAATGGAGACCAGAGCAGGAATGGACTCCTGAAAGCCTTCCTCTGTCTGCCTTACCTCCATCTACCCTCCCCCGCCCCCCAGCCCAGAACAGAAAAATCCTAGGTTATCTCTCAGCAGCTGCAAGCAAGGTGAGGTAATTAAACAGATGACTGTCTGCCCCATGTGATGGTGGGTGAATCATCCCCAGGCATTCTTTGAGGCTGAGCACAAACGTGAAAGGGATTAAAGGTAAAAACCAGCTCAGCCACAGGATAGGGCAAATTGAACATTATTCTACAGGTGAATGAACTGCAGGAATCTGAAGCGAAGACGAGAAGCCCAGCCTTCCTCCTGGGGGTGCGTGAGCCTGCCCAGGAAGCTGGAGGCACAGTTGGTTGTTGGAGCCAAGCAGAAGTGACCACAGGATAAGCCTCTCCTGGTTTGCTCTCACGGCCAGGTTGTCCACCCGCACCTGAGCCTGAAACAGATGGTCTTTTTTTTTTTTTTTAAAGACACCCACTAAAATCCTTTCCCCCACTGCAGCAGCAAAGAAGAAAACACACGCGTTTTAGAGAATTTCAGAGCGGCAGGGTAACATATTTTATGAAGACGGTAGGAGAAGAAATTAGCTTAGAAAAAAGAAAGGAGCAGAAATACCAGCAGTACTTTCCTGTTAGCATCGACATTCTTCAAGGAGATGGAAGAAACCTCTGCGGAGATTTTTTATTTCCTGACTCCATGACTGTTCTCCCTACATCATGCTCTCCCTCCTACGCACCCTGCGGGATGCACAGTTGCGTTTGTGTGATGGAGCCGATAATGTGCCCTTTCTTTAGTCGTGCATTATGTGCGATTCATAATTGGGCCCATGAACTATTTTCTTTCAATAATGGGAAAACATGTTGTAAGCCAGGGAAAATTAGGGTGCAGGAAACCTTGGCAATATGAGAGCTGAGACAGATGTGGAGATAAATAGAGACCTATTTATCTCTAGGTCTTCAGTGTTTCAGGCTTCCCAGTTGGCGCAGTTGGTTAAGAGCCTGCCTGACAATGCAGGAGATGCAAGAGATATGGGTTCGATCCCTGGGTTGGGAAGATCCCCCAGAGAAGAAAATGGCAACCCACTCCAGTATTCTATCCCATGGACAGAGGAGCCTGGTGGGATACAGTCCATGGGGTCAAAAAGAATCAGACATGACTGAAGTGATGGAGCACACACCTCAGTGTTTAATAGCTTGAAAATACATCAAAATCAGTCTAGCACAGTCGATTCATTTTACAAATTGATGGAGTGTCTATGAATACTGACTCATTGCCCTGGTTTCTTATTAGTCCCATTTTACAGATGTGTAAACTGAGACTTGAGAGGCGAAGTGACTTTCCTCTAGTGACATGGTAAATAATAGAGCCAAGAGTCCAACACAGTTCCTCCCAGTTGAGTTTTTTACTTCTGAACTCAGGGCAGTGTGTGCTCCAGAATGTCAGTGAAGAAGGGACTTCAGGTTATATAAACAGTCTAGCTGGAAGGGGGCGGCCAGCAGCCAGGAGACTACTAGTCTCTGCTTTCACTCAGGTTGCATATCTCTTGGAGCTGCGGTTGGAGGTGGCAGAGGGCACCCTGAGGTCATAGCTGAGTTTACAATGAAAGGGCAGAGTTGAGGTGGGGGCTCTGAATTCCAAGCTGAAGACAGACCAACCTGGTTCTCAACCTCCAGCAATGTGTCAACAAGACCCACCTGGGGTTTAGATAGCTGGGGTTTTAACAGAGGAGCTGTCTCCGTGAGTGGAAGGAGGGGCATTTTTCTTCCTAAGCAGCTTGCCTTCCTACCTCCCTGCCTTTTTCTTGCTGCTTCATTCATTAGCTGAACTGTATTTCTTCTGGATGGGAGGTTTTCCTGGGGCCGCCAGGAGAGGTTTCCACTTTCCCATCCCAGAGGCCTCTGCGGCCTGAGGGCTGGGAGCTGTTGTGTCTTTCACCAATGAGAAAATGAATTATGCACCATAGGAGGAGGTGGAGATGAAATCTCAGTTTCAAGGGCGGGGGTGTGGAGAGGAGAAAGAAAGAGTGTGAACAGAGGGACGGAGTTCCTGCAAAGCAGTGCTTTCCTCCACCCCCACCCCAACCTCTGGAGAGGAGCCCTGGTGGGAAACAGGGGTGCGGACTGCAGGCACAATAACCAACAGGCTGGCCGAAAGGAGCCTCTCAGGTATTTATAGAACTTGCATCGCCATGGCACCCAGGCGCTTATAGTCCACCCCAACTGCTAGTGGTAAAGAACCTGCCTGGCATTGCAGGAGACGAAAGAGACACGGGTTCAGTCCCTGGTTTGGGTAGATCCCCCTGGAGGAGGACCTGGCAACCCATTCCAGCATTCTCGCCTGGAGAATCCCCATGGACAGAGGAGCCTGGCGTGTCATGGTCCACAGGCTCGCACAGAGTTGGACACCACCGAAGCGACTCAGCCTGAAGCACAACTGCTTAGAGAATGAAGTACTCTGAACCTGTCCACTGCTCGCGGTTCGATACCTTATTCTCAGAATTCTAGATGAGCAAACTGAGTGAATTTTATAAGATACTATCAAGAAGGGTATAGGTTTGGGACCTAAGCCCAGATAACCTGCCTGAACAGGGTGGTTGGGTGGAGTGGTGGAAAATACATGGGCAGAAAAGAAATATCTGTTCGTGAAATATGGCTCTGCATTGAAATATCTGTTTGTGAAATATGGCTCTGAATCGTGGTGCATGTGTGACCCTGGGTATGAGACGGCACATTTTTTGGGCTTCAGTTTTCTCATCTGTGAAATGAGAGCCACTGTACCTATCTCCCCGTCAACTAAATGAGGTGATGCAAATAAAGTGCTAACTCAATCCCTGAAACATAGTGAAAGTGCAGTCACTCAGTCTTTGAGACCCATGGACTGTAGCCCACCTAGCTCCTCCGTCCATGGGATTCTCCAGGCAAGAATAATACTGGAGTGGGTTGCCATTTCCTTCTCCAGGGGAAATTCCCAACCCAGGGATCGAACCCAGGGATCGAACCCAGGTCTCCCACACCACAGGCAGACACTNTGCCTTCCTACCTCCCTGCCTTTTTCTTGCTGCTTCATTCATTAGCTGAACTGTATTTCTTCTGGATGGGAGGTTTTCCTGGGGCCGCCAGGAGAGGTTTCCACTTTCCCATCCCAGAGGCCTCTGCGGCCTGAGGGCTGGGAGCTGTTGTGTCTTTCACCAATGAGAAAATGAATTATGCACCATAGGAGGAGGTGGAGATGAAATCTCAGTTTCAAGGGCGGGGGTGTGGAGAGGAGAAAGAAAGAGTGTGAACAGAGGGACGGAGTTCCTGCAAAGCAGTGCTTTCCTCCACCCCCACCCCAACCTCTGGAGGGGAGCCCTGGTGGGAAACAGGGGTGCGGACTGCAGGCACAATAACCAACAGGCTGGCCGAAAGGAGCCTCTCAGGTATTTATAGAACTTGCATCGCCATGGCACCCAGGCGCTTATAGTCCACCCCAACTGCTAGTGGTAAAGAACCTGCCTGGCATTGCAGGAGACGAAAGAGACACGGGTTCAGTCCCTGGTTTGGGTAGATCCCCCTGGAGGAGGACCTGGCAACCCATTCCAGCATTCTCGCCTGGAGAATCCCCATGGACAGAGGAGCCTGGCGTGTCATGGTCCACAGGCTCGCACAGAGTTGGACACCACCGAAGCGACTCAGCCTGAAGCACAACTGCTTAGAGAATGAAGTACTCTGAACCTGTCCACTGCTCGCGGTTCGATACCTTATTCTCAGAATTCTAGATGAGCAAACTGAGTGAATTTTATAAGATACTATCAAGAAGGGTATAGGTTTGGGACCTAAGCCCAGATAACCTGCCTGAACAGGGTGGTTGGGTGGAGTGGTGGAAAATACATGGGCAGAAAAGAAATATCTGTTCGTGAAATATGGCTCTGCATCGAAATATCTGTTTGTGAAATATGGCTCTGAATCGTGGTGCATGTGTGACCCTGGGTATGAGACGGCACATTTTTTGGGCTTCAGTTTTCTCATCTGTGAAATGAGAGCCACTGTACCTATCTCCCCGTCAACTAAATGAGGTGATGCAAATAAAGTGCTAACTCAATCCCTGAAACATAGTGAAAGTGCAGTCACTCAGTCTTTGAGACCCATGGACTGTAGCCCACCTAGCTCCTCCGTCCATGGGATTCTCCAGGCAAGAATAATACTGGAGTGGGTTGCCATTTCCTTCTCCAGGGGAAATTCCCAACCCAGGGATCGAACCCAGGTCTCCCACACCACAGGCAGACACTTTAACCTCTGCACCAGCAGGTAAGCCCTGAAATATAGGAGTTCATTTAAAGGTAAGTCCCTTCCCTCCTCAGCTATTTATTCATTCACTCAACAAGACTGTTGTCTGTCAACTGTAACAGACAATGGGTCAAGCCCTCAGGACAGAGGGTGGTTTTAGGTCTCAGGGAGAGTACAGTTTAGTATCGGAGATAAAAAAATTAACAAACAAATATTTGCCTATTGAGACAGGGTGCTATGAAAAAATATAGCATGGTTGAGTGGGTGTTGGGCTTCCTCAGAGCTCAGTCGGTAAAGAATCCACCTGCAATGCAGGAGACCTGGGTTCAATTCGTGGGTCGTGAAGATCCCCTGGAGAAGAGGTAGGCTACCCACTCCAGTATTCTTGGCTTCCCTTGTGGCTCAGCTGGTAAAGAATCTGCCTGCAATGCAGAAGACCTGGGTTGGAAAGATCACCCTGGAGAAGGGAAAGGCTATCCACTCCAGTATTCTAGCCTGGAGAACTGCATGGACTGTATATAGTCTATGGGGTCGCAAAGAGTCGGCAGGACTGAGTGACTTTCACTTTCTTTCTTTCGGGTGGTTGTTAGTGGAAAATCTACTTTAAATATGCCCAGGGGAGAAGGCCTTGCTGAGGAAGTGATATTTAAACAGGCTTCCCAGGTGGCGCTAGCAGTGAAGAACCTGCTTGCTAATGCAGGAGACAAAAGATGCAGGTTCCATCCGTGGGTCGGGAAGATCTCCTGGAGGAAAGCAGGGCAACCCACTCCAGTATTCTTGCCTGGAGGATCGCATGGACAGAAAAGCCTGGTGGCAATAGTCCATGGGATCGCACAGAGTCAGACACAGCAGAAGTCACTTAGCACACACACTGAAGTAGCTGGCAATGTAAACGGGCAAAGAACGTGCATTCCTGGTTAAGGGAGCAGGAGATAGAAAGCATGCAAAGATTTGGTGTGTTCAACACATCAAAAGAATCCTGTTTCTATTCCTCTGTAAACCATGGGAAGTTGTTTTTCTTGAGGGATTCAAGCTACTGGGTGGTTGCCCTAAAATCTTGCAAGGTTCTCTGACACCAATCATGTGTCTTCCAGCACTGTCATTGACATCCTGATTCAGGCTAAACAGAGTCCCTGCTCCCTGGTCCATGTTCTTCAGCTGCAGAAGCCTCTAAAAATTGAAGACAGCCTAGTAAAGGTTGGGTACTTTGCTTTCTCTGTCTTTACTTTTAGACATTGTTATGTATCATGATGTGAATTGGAGCAGGGTTGGGGTAGAGGGACAGTTGTCTTCTTTGGCATTTACAAATCAGCTTTTTGAAGCTGTAGTTTGATGATTCCCATCAAAGTTGAGAAGTCTTCAGCTGTTATTCCTGAGTCCTTTTACAGTTCACCCTTTTTCTCCTCTCCTTCTGGGACTCTCATCTTTTATAATGGTCCCTCAGATCCCTGGGTCTCTGTCAACTTTTTTTTTAAAGTCTATTTTCTCTCTGCTGTTCAGATTAGGTCACTTCTATCGTTCTACCCTCTAACTCACTGATTCTTTCCTCTGTCCCCTCCACTCTGCACACCCCCCTTTAAAAAAATATATATTTGGCTGCATCAAGTCTTAGTTGTAGCACACAGGATCTTTGTTGCATCATTCGAGATCTTTCGTAGTGGTGCACGACGGACTCAGTAGTTACAGCGTAAGGGGTTAGTTGCTCCACAGTATATGGGATCTAAGCTCCTCGACCAGGGATCGAACCCTTGTCCCCTGCATTGCAAGGTGGATTCTCAACCACTGGACCAGCAGGGAAGTCCCTCCACTCTGCTCTTGAGCCCAGCCACTGAGCTTTTCATTTCAGTTGTAATAAATTTTTTAGTTCAAATGTTTCCATTTGGTTCTCCTTTATGTCATTTGTTTCTTTGCTGAGATTTTCTGTTTCCATGCTGAGGGTGTTTCTCCATTTTTGTCAAGTGTGTTGATAAATAACTCATTGAAGCATTTTTATCATGGCTGCTCTAAACTGCCGGATAATTCTAAATCTCTTTTCTGTTGTTAGGGTTGGGGGTAGGGGGTTGATCTATTGACCACCTTTTTTTTTTTTTTTTTCACTCAATTTGAGGTCTTCCTGGTTCTTGGTATGATGAATGATTTTTGACTGAAGTTCAGTTCAGTCGCTCAGTCCTGTCTGACTCTTTGCGACCCCATGAATCGCAGCACGCCAGGCCTCCCTGTCCATCACCGTCTCCCGGAGTTCACTCAGACTCACGTCCATCGAGTCCGTGATGCCATCCAGCCATCTCATCCTCAGTC
>SJYX01006401.1:957183-975866 GCA_006410675.1 Oreotragus oreotragus
GAAGTGGGCGTGGTCATAGGGGGAAGTGGGTGTGGCCATTAAAGGTCCAAATGAGGGATCCCAATGGTCAGGAAACCTGAAACCGTTCTGTAGCTTGACAGAATCAACCTGACACCCTAGTTTTGAGATCATACCAGAGTCTGAACTGGATAAAGGATACCTGGGACCTTGCTGAATTATTTCTTACAAACTGCAGGAGAATCTGCAAGGGCCTCAAGAAAGAGTTCAGAGAAAGGGTGCTAGGAAGGCTTCAAGGAAGAGGTGGCACTTCTGGGAGGATATTCAAGGCGGGGCCCCGAGTCACTAGTAAAGGTGAGACTTAGGTACAGCCTGGAGGGGTGCAGGGGGAGCAGGCGTGCCCTCCCTCGTCAAAGGTGAACTCTGCCGTCCTCCTTCCTATAATTTTCTCAGCAGAGAAGCAGCACAATGGATACTTCCAGAAGCAGAAATTCACTTTATAGAGAAGCATTACGAGTCAGAAAAAGACATGGATGCCCTTCCTCATGGAACCCCTGCTCCTCCAGCGGCTGCCCCAATGGTGCCCAGGCCTGGGGGCTGCACAGAGCTTCCTTCCAGTGCATACCTGGCCACCAGCCTCTTCCTTGCATGTACACAGCGCAGGAGGCGGCCAGGTCCAGAGGACAGAGGAGAGCTGCTGGGTCAGGGGCCTGGGTCAGTCCAGCCTGGCCAGGACTGCAGTGAGGAGGTCATTGACCTTCACTTGCCTCATAGAAAACAGGCAATTTAATTCCTGTCCTGGTTTCCACAAAAATTGCTCCATCCACGGCTAGGCCCAGGGACCAGCACAGCCCCCAGCAGGCCCTCACCCAGCCCTTGCAGCAACAGTGAATCAGCCATTAGCACTACTTACGGTTGTTTAACTGCACACACACCCCCTTTCTTCCCAGACACCAAAACGGTGCCATTTACAGCTGAAGACTCCAAAGCGGCTCCTGCCAAAGCTCCTTGTGCCTGGTGCTGCTGCTCACCCTGGAGCCCCTGAACTCTGCGCCCCCCGCCGGGGGCCCGTGCCCTCGTTGATGGGGCTCTAGTCCAGTCCCATCCCTGCTCTCAGGTGTGGGCAGGACACAGGAAGATCCCTGTGCAGATACTACGCACACGCACACACATGAACACGCACACATACACATATGCCCTATCCCTAACACACGCACGCACCCCAGGCACTTCTCAGGTCTCACATTTGGGAAGAAGACTTAACCAGACAATCTGATTCACCCTGCTCCTCTCTCTCATCCCATGTCACCGCGCTATTAAGGTAGCAGGCACATAACCGGGGTCACTCAGGACACCAGACTGCTCTCCCTGTCCTGCTCTTCAGCTTGTTATCCTCTCCCTGAACTCAGCAAAGGACAGCAAGTGCTGCGTGTTCCCTGAGGCGTCCACACAGCCTGCTTCTCCTCCCGCCCATTGCCAAGGAGGCAGGGCCGAGGCCTGAGCGAAGCCACGGAAGCCGGCGACAACCCGGCCAGGGTCTGGGTGGCACCCTGGCATGAGGACTCTGCCCAGAGATGCTTCACACAGCCTCACCCACGCACATCTTTTCCTTACAAGGGGGACCATGAACTCTGAGACTACAGACAATGCTATTTCATTAAAGCGTAGCATGAGACCAATAAAACCATTTATTATGTTCATACACCTTTGTTTCCAGACTTTACGGCTGCCTGAGTTTATTAGGACACAGAGAAAAGTCCTCACCTACTGGGTGAGAGAAACGAGAAAGACCATCATAGTCCATTCGGGCTGCTCTGACAAACACCCAAAATGGGGGGATCTTGGAGAACAGACGTTATTTCTTACAGTCCTGGAGGCTGAGAAATCTAAGATGCAGGTGCTGCCAGATTCGGTTCTGACGGGGACCCACTTGCTGATTCATAAGACAGCTGAGTCCCCTGTGTCCTCACATGGTGGACAGGAGAGGGCCCCTGGATGAAGCCCCTCTGATGAGGACTCTGATCCTTGGAAAGTGGGTGGGGCTCCGCTCTCATGACCCAGTCACCTCCTGAAGGCTCCACCCCCTCATAGCATTAGATTGGGGATTAGGATTTAACCTGTCTAGGGGTGACACAGACATTCAGCCTATAGCTGACACCCAAGAGAAGACAGTGAGGCGGAGGCAAGACGTGGAGAAGCTATTGCTAAGGAAAGGTTCTGAGGTCAGCGGGGGTTGGGGAGCCACAGAAAGAGGCAGGGATACAAGGGATGGGTCAGGAGACGGAGGACACATGGGATCGTTCTGGGGCCCCAGGGCTGCAACCCAGGCGCTTCCGCTGAACCCTGAAGGGTCATATCCTATTTTGGCAACACGGCACAGGGAGCAATCGTGAGCCCTGCCCCTCCAGTAAACAGCTCAGAATGCTGGAGAAAATGTAACGAGCAAACATTTTTGCACAGCTGAACTCACACACACAAAGAAGAAGATTCCCCAGTGTCCACAACGCCCAAGGGATAACCAGAGCATGAGCACAAGGGTGTGTATTAAGGGGGAGGAAGGGAGGCCGAGAGTTACCAGAAATAGGCCAGGGGCATGAGAAGAGAACTTTGATCAACGCGCCCAAGCAACCCACTGCAGAGACGCACCCTTCCTGAAAGGAAACTAAAAATCACCCGGGATGGGGACAGTAAGCTTCTGCTCAAGACACTGGATGGTGGGGGGAAGGTCTATGCCACATGCAAGTTCAGTGTTCAACTGACACACCCATTTGGTACACAGATCCATGAGGCCAAAATTAAGAGTTGTATTTGGACCAATGATACCACCAAGGCCTCCAAAAAAGATCAACGTTAAAACTCACTAGGAGGACATTTCAACAAACTTTATGGAATTCCCACTCAGAAGGGCTCATAATCCACGTAAGAGTCACCAGATCTAAACTGAACACTTAGTAACACCAAGAACTCAAGATAAACAGAACTAACTGAAAAAGACTATGACTTTAAAGTGTTTGAAGATTTAAAGCAAGAACTACGTGCACGTGTGTGCTCAGCTGTGTCTGATTCTTTGCGATCCCATGGACTGTAGCCTGGTAGGCCCCTCTGTCCATGAAATTTTCCAAGCAAGAATACTGGAGTGGGTTGCTATTTCCTTCTCCAGGGGATTTTTCCCAACCCAGGGATTAAACTCTCGTCTCCCACATCTCTGTATTGCAGGCAAATTCTTTTCCACTGACCCACCCGGAAAGTTCAAGAACTGTGAGATGATGAGAAAAAGATAATATATGAAAAAGGTCAAGCTTTTTTACACTTCTGGAATGTAAACTCACTGAAATGAAAAGTTAGTGGATGAATACAACTAATTATTATGTAAAGAAGAGAATTAATAATCTGAATAAGAAATGAAGAAATTATCCAGAATGTACCATACAGAGATAAACATGTCTTAAACATATAGGTGGGTAAGATGGAGGATGGAATAAGGTTGGCCATCGTAAGAAAGTCCCACAAAGACTAATAGGAAGGAATTCTAGAAGAAACACAGAGAATGGCAAAGAAACATGATTCAAAGAGAGAGTTTCATTACAGAGCACTATTCAAAGAGTGAGAACTTTCCAGATTTTATGAAAGCCACACACTCAGAATGACAAAGAATGTTGAGCCAAATAAAAATAAATCGAGACTCATCTGATTCAAACTGCAGAATACCAAACACAAAGAGAATAGTATAAAAGTAACCAGGAAGCAAAGACAGGTTATCTAGCAAAATGACAGTATCTGACAGCAGATCCCCTGATAGCAAAATAGAGTCAAAAGATAACAAAAATATTATCTTCAAAGTGTCAGCATTCTATACCCAATTAAATAGCTTTCAACACTGAGTGTGAAATAAAAGCACATTAGACAATATCGTTTACTGAAAAAGGAATGACTAAAAGATATATTAATAGATCGGTGAGAAGGAAACTGAATTTAGAAGTAAGGAGCAACACTCCAGAAGCAATGATAGCAGGTTGGAAAATGTGCAAATGAATCTAAATAACAGCATGAGCTATTAGTCAACTTGGGGGGAGCTGATTTTTAAAAGATAAAACCAGACTGGTACTAGACAACAACAGTATGAAAGATAGGAATTGACTGGAGTTGAAGCTTTCTAAGATGCTTGTATTATTCAGGAAAAGAATATGGATACTGATTAGTTTGGGATATTAAGACGAACACGCATGTTAAAAATATAAGTATCATCAAAAGGGTGATATAATGTATGGTTTCCTAACAAAGAGAGAGAACATGAGGATTGCAAGTTTAATTAAAGAGAAGTCAATATTAAAAATAGAAAAAAAGATGGTGAGCAGCCTTTCCCTGCACCGGCACCACTCAGGCCCCTCCCTAGTCCATCCCTGCCCTCCATCCCCCTGGGAGCAGCTGGGATGGGGTCCCCTGGGTCTTCCCTACCCCTCCCCTTTCTTTCTGCTCACTGTTGTTGCAGCTGGCTGTAATGCTTTTTAATAAAAATGTTTTTAAAAAGAGAAAAAAAAATAGAAAAAAGAAAAGGCATGGAAGATAGCATAAAATACAATGACAGAAATAAGTTCAAACACATTAACAGCCACAAAAAATGTAACTGGATTAAATTCACAAGTTTTGAAAAAAGAGATTCCCAGATTCCAGTTTTTAAAAGGTAGCTGTAGTCCATTCACAAAAAAATACACCTAAAACATAGTGGTGCAGAAACAACAGATGAGAATCACCAAAAAGTCTATATGAGGTAAATACTAACTAAAAGAAATTTGGAGTGGATGATAAAAGCAGACAAAGTAGGCGTAACAGGAAAAAGCAAAACATTAGAATAAAGAGGTCATTATGAAATGATAAAGGGAACAATTCATTACCAAATAAAGGTTCTAAATCTTTATGAATTCATATTCAAAATCTATAAATCAAAGTTTGACAGAATATAAGAAGAAAATTTAAATGTAAAATTATAATGGGTGATTTTAATATATCTTTATCCTAAAGAGATATTTAACAGACAAAACTATAAAGGATATAGAAAATTTGAACAACACAATTAACAAGTGATCTGATGCACATTTTTTCCCAAATTGTGGCAATCTAGTAATGGATTTGAACTTACAAATACCATTAAAAAAAAAATGATATCTATAGGACATTTCACCCCAAAACAATGAATTTCACCTTTTTCTCAAGTGCTCACGGAACCTTCTCCAGGATAGATCACATCCTGGGACATAAATCTAACCTTGATAAATTCAAAAAAATTGAAATCATTCCAAGCATCTTTTCTGACCACAATGCACTAAGATTAGATCTCCATTATAGAAGAAAAACTATTAAAACTTCCAACATTTGGACGCTGAACAACATGCTGCTGAATAACCAACAAATCACAGAAGAAATAAAACTAGATATCAAAATATGCATAGAAATGAATGAAAATGAAAACACAACAATCCAAAACCTGTGGGACACTTTAAAACAGTGCTAAGGGAAAGTTCATAGCAATACAGGCACATCTCAAGAAACAAGAAAAAAGTCAAGTAAATAATCTAACTCTACACCTAAAGCAACTGGCTTCCCTGGTGGCTCAGAGGTTAAAGCGTGTGCCTCCAATGTGGGAGACCTGGGTTCGATCCCTGGGTCGGGAAGATCCCCTGGAGAAGGAAATGGCAATCCACTCCAGTATTCTTGCCTGGAGAATCCCATGGACGGAGAAGCCTACTAGGTCACAGTCCACGGGGTCGCAAAGAGGCGGACACGACTGAGCGACTTCACCTTCACACCTAAAGCAACTAGAAAAGGAAGAAATGAAGAATCCAAGGGTTAGTAGAAGGAAAGAAATCTTAAAAATTAGGGCAGAAATAAATGCAAAAGAAACAAAAGAGACCATAGCAAAAACCAACAACGCCAAAAGCTGGTTCTTTGAAAGGATAAATAAAATTGACAAACCATTAGCCAGACTCATTAAGAAACAAAGGATGAAAAATCAAATCAAGAAAATTAGAAAAGAAAATGGAGAGATCACAACAGATAACACAGAAACCCAATGTTCATTGCAGCACTCTTTACAATAGCTAGGACATGGAAGCTGCATAGATGTCCATCAGCATATGAATGGAGGGGAAAGCAGTGGTACATATACACAATGGAATATTACTCAGCTATTAGAAAGAATTCATTTGAATCAGATCTAATGAAGTGGATGAAACTGGGGCCTATTATATAGAGTGAAGTAAGTCAGAAAGAAAAATACCAATACAGTATACTAATACATATATACGGAATTTAGAAAGATGGTAATGGTGATCTTATATGCAGGACAGCAAAAGAGACATAGATGTAAAGAACAGACTTTTGGGCTCTATGGGAGAAGGCGAGGGTGGGATGATTTGAGAGAATAGCATTGAAACATGCATATTACCATATGTGAAATAGATTGCCAGTTCAGGTTCCATACTTGAGACAGGGTGCTCAGTGGTGGTGCACTGGGATAACCCTGAGGGATGGGATGGGGAGGGAGGAGGGAAGGGGTTCAGAATGGGGAACACATGTACACCCATGGCAGATTCATGTCAATGTGTGGCAAGAAACACTACAATATTGTAAAGTAACTAGCCTCCAATTAAAATAAATAAGTTAATTTATTTTAATAAAACAATTATTAAAAAAACTATCTATGGAATGCTCTTGGCTATGTCTTGTATTACAGCAACATACAGCAGAGCAGAAAGGAACAGGGTACAAACATTTACGCAAGTGAAAATGTGCATGAG
Source organism: Oreotragus oreotragus (assembly GCA_006410675.1). NCBI lineage: Eukaryota > Metazoa > Chordata > Mammalia > Artiodactyla > Bovidae > Oreotragus > Oreotragus oreotragus. The sequence continues at coordinate 963,936 of SJYX01006401.1, forward strand.
AAACAAGGGGTATATTACCCAGGGAAGTCTCTGTCTCTGGATGATGTTAGGAAAAAGGGAAGACATATTGTTCTCTGTGGTAGTTTGAATGTCAGCTTGAAGACTGGGAAAAGCATGAAGTCATTTCTTAAGAGCTTTCATAATCTCCAAATTTTATGTAGCACCAGACTCTGGTAGATTTGAGCAGCATTTCTATCTTGTGGCTCAGCTGGTAAAGATTCTGCCTGTAATTCAGGAGACCTGGGTTCAGTCCCTGGGTTGGGAAGATCCCCTGGAGAAGGGCAAAGCTACCTACTCCAGTATTCTGGCCTGGAGAATACAATGGACTATATAGCCCATGGGGTCGCAGAGTCGGAAATGGCTGAATGACTTTCACTTCACCTCACTTCACTTCTATCACCTAGAAGCTGAAAAAATGTGGTAAAGGAGAAACAGGCATGTGATATATGCCTAAGAACCTCTGTTGGAGAAATGACTGGGCAACCTAAAACTGTTAAACCTCAGTTTCTTCTCTGTAAATAAATATCAACTTGGTTGATTTAACATTTCCACACCCTTATTGTTTCTCTCTCTTAAATTTCACATAGAAGTTTATACATAGGGAAAATTATGTCTTGGAAAACACAGAATCACCGTTTTTAGTATCATTTGACTCTGGGTATTTTTTACCCTGGCCTCCCATTTTAAAAATTCATTTTCTTAAATATTTGTATTATCCTGACAAGGCAACCGGCAGCAGGTGCCTTGAATTAGCTCATTTTAGGCATTCTGAGTTTCGAAGTTAAACTGCTAGTGGGACCCCATCTGCTTAATAACATTCCGTTTAAAATTAAACTGGGAAAAAAATTTTAAATGTTTACAACCCTGGGAAAACTTCAACAGAATTTCTTGCTCCTAGTCCATCATTTAGAAGGAGCTCCAGGGGATTAGAAGAGCAACTCTGGTCTTGTTGCTTTCTATAAAGTTTGAGACTTTTACTTCCTATTCAGATTCCCAATTATAGCATTGCACGTCCTTAAGACAGTCATGTTTCCAAGATTCAGTCGACTATCACAATTCTGAGCAGCACTTAACCAGAAAAAGCATGAGCTTTGAAGCAAGCAAAAATAGATTTAAGGCCTGCATCTGCCACTTATTTGCCATGTGATATTATACCTTCACAGTTTTATAAGCATCAGTTTCCTTGTGTGTAGAATGGAAATAATGTCCTTTAATAACCTTCTAGAAACCTTGTGAACACAAACCTAAGATAAAAATATAAAGCAACATCAAAATACCTGAGATGTAAGGATCCTTCAACTGATATTAGTTAAGTATAATATGGGATGTAGCTGTGATAATCCTCACTTTTCAGATAAAGAAAAAGGCTCAGAGACATTAAGTTACTTGTCCAAACTCACACATTTTCTTAGGGCATTAACCAAAGAATTATGTTTGACTTCTCTTTTCCCCTCAAACCTACTCCCACCCCTATCTAATTAACAAGTTCTACCTAACAAGTTCTATCTAATGAGTTCTACAAGTTCTAATTAACAAGTTCTCCATTAACAAGTTCTACCTTAAAATTTGATATTTAATTCTGATATTTTTCATCAACTCCAGCAGAGCTATCTTAAACTAACTCTCATTTTATCTCTTGGTTTATTTAAACAGTCTCTTAACTGGTCCCCCAGATAAAACTCTTATCTCTCCTACTATCTGTTATCAACAAAAAGTAAGAATAAAGCATACTTGAGACCATGACACTTCCCTGTTTAAAACTCAACAATAATTTCTACTGTGCATGTATACTATATCACTTTAGTTATGTCTGACTCTTTGTGACTCTGTAAGCATTAGCCTGCCAGGCTCTTCTGTCCATGAAATTCTCCAGGCAAGAATACTGGGGTAGGTTAACATTCCCTCCTCCAAGGGATCTTCCCGATCCTGGGATTGAACCCGTATCTCGTGTCTCCTTCATTGGCAGGCAGGTTCTTTACCACTAGGGCCACCTGGGAAGCCCAGTTCCCACTATACTTAGAATGAAACACGAAACCTTTAGTAGAGCCTTCAGGAATCTGTGTTCTCTGATGTTTGTCTACATCTCTAATTTAGTCCTTTACCACTTGTCCCCTTGTTCACTGTTTCAATAACACAAGCCTAATGATAGCTTCTCTTATAGCCGAACTTCTTTTCTGCCTGGGAAATTTTACACTTGCCAGTCCTCTCATTTGATCTGGTTCAAACTAGTCAATCCAAAAGGAAATCAGCTGGTGAATATTCATTGGGAGGACTGATGCTGAAGCTGAAACTCCAATACTTTGGCCACCATATGTGAAGAGCTGACTTATTGGAAAAGACCCTGATCCTGGGAAAGATCAAAGGTGGGAGGAGAAGGAGACGATAGAGGATGCGATGGTTGGATGGCATCACCAACTCAATGGACATGAGTTTGAGTAGGCTCTGGGAGTTGGTGATGGACAGGGAAGCCTGGCGTGTTGCAGTCCATGGGGTTGCAAAGAGTCGAACATGACTGAGTCTCTGAATTGAACTGAGTCCTCTGATTGGAAGGTGTTCCCTCAGAATGTCTCCTTCTCATCATTCAGGTCCCTGATCGGATGCCATCTCCTCAAGAGGTCTTTTCTGACTACCTGATCTACAATAACATCATGTTCCCATTCAGTCATTGATTTTTAATCTGGCCTCATCTTCTCCTAGCCCTTACCACTATCTAAAATTACTATATTTATTTATTTAAGTTTTTACTTGTTTATTTTCAGTCCCACCTGACTTTTAAAAGCCATACCTTCTTATGTAAAACATGAAACAAAATAAAATCAATTGCAATTTTTTAACTCATTTAAGTGGAAGAGGGAATCAGTTAAATCTATTTAATCTTTTAAACTTATCTAGCAAATCTATCTGATACCAGCCAACTGTTAGATTCCCATTTTAGACCTAGACTAAGGCAGGCATTTGTATAAAGCATTCGAACCCTCAGGATACTATTTAGCAAAGGGAATTTCAGCCAGCCTCAGCTCACTTGGAAATCAGGTGTAGGAATAGTGTAAATGATTCCCTTTAATTTTTTTTTAATTTTTATTTTTACTTTATTTTACTTTACTGTACTGTATTGGTTTTGGCATACATTGACATGAATTTTAACCATTGCTTGTGAACCCTCCTCCAAGTCTTTGCCAGACCTGCTAATAAAAAGACAAATTGACTAATCTTCACCTTCTCCCTCCATCCCTGAGCAGTACACATTGGAGGTATTAGTGAACAACAAAGGGGCTCGATGAACAATTGCAGGTGGTCACAAGAGGAGCAGAGCAGAGTTTCCTGAACTTCTTGACTAATAAGGTTTATGCTTCTTATTCACTTCTTCACCAGGAATGTGAAGATGTGAGGTCACAGACTCAACCCTTAAATTGAAAAGTGACCAGCCCAATGGGAATCAGCAAGAAATGAGAATGTGACTCAGGGCTAGCCCAGCCATCTAGAAAACAAAAGAAAGCCAACTGTGTAAGTTTAGCATCAACACACTTTACACACAAGTGACTCAGAGCTTCACCAATAACTTAGTCAGAGGTGAATGGAAGTTCACATTAATTTCATACTGCAGTAAGATCTGTACATAACCATCCTTGCTGTATAATATAAACTGCTTAGTATATGCTATTATTCATTTTATAATGGTTTTGTTTGCTTACATAATTCTGAATAAAATGTACCCTGCCAGTTATTGAAGCCATTCCCCCAGAGTGAGGGTATGGCATTGGCAGAATAGTCACTGAGTAGCTTTTTGGATGGACCACCTTCACTTCCTACTGAAGAGATATGCCCTCATGATGAAAGCTCTACCAAAGTTCACAGTAGATGGGGAAGCCTGGCTTTAGCTTATGAGCCTGGAAATGGAATTCTTGCAGCAGCCAAAAGATTTTGAAATGCTGCCTGACATAAACCCAAACAAGCTAGAGCAGTATCAGGGGGAACTTTTTCACCAATAAGGGTGGTTTCCCAGATATAAAGGAAAAAAAAATGATGTTACTTCTTTATTTCTGAATTGCATAGTGCTTGACTCTTAATTGGGCAGCAGTTCTGAAAAGTGGAATGAAAAGTTGGTCATCATCTAATTCATTCGGAACTCTGAGTTTTCCAATTCGGTCACGTACAAGGAGCAAAAGAAATTAATAATAGGTCAGAGTCAGTGCTGTGTTGGCAAGACAGCCTCAGAGTCCCAGATTTCTACCAGGGTAAGATTTATGCTTCTCAGCAAATGCTGTAATGCACTTCTTTTTACATTTCTATTTAAACAAGTATTGGATAAATGCTCAAAATAAAGACTGCTGCAAAACCCGACTGCAAGGATTTGTTTAGCATTCTTTGCATAAATCCCTGCAAAGCCAGCACATTCCCAAGTTATTTCATAGCACAAACTTTCATCACAAGAGAATCATTAGGTTCCCCACACAAATGGGTCATCTCTGGAGCATTTCTTCTTGGCTCCCAATTTGGCATGTTAGAGGGTTAGATCATCATTTCTTTACTTTTCCTGTTGTCTGCTCATCTGTTTTGAGTATGTCTGTCTTTCTTATAATCACTGCCTTTCTTTTAAGAGCAAATATGCTTGCCTTTTCCCAAAGAAGCCATGCCTCCTTTACCAAGAATAAAGTTTAGCTTTTCAATAACCTGCACATCACAATACATATTAATACAAGTAGCTATTCTTTGGGGCTCCTAGTTGGTACTAGGAACCAAAACTGGGCACATCATATACCAGGCCTGATGCAAAATGAAAATATAGAACCTGTACAAAACTGGGAAGAATCTCAAGATGGTGACAACAGAGGATTAAACTAAATGCAGGGCCCTTCAAATTGCAGGGTCCTGGGAAATTGCATAGATAGCATGCCCATGAAATCAATCCTGCTAAGAGCTATTATTTCACTGGTCTCTTGAAGAAAACATAATTATCTCTAATTTTTAAGAGAAGAAATCAAAACTCAGAGGAGTAAAGAAGCATCAAACATTAGGCTGCTAGCAAGTGGTCAAGCCAGCTCTGAGTCAAAAACCTAGTTTCACTTATAATGTGGGTTGGCAAACCATGGCCCACAAGCTAAAAAGTTTTTTGTTTTTTTTTTTTACATTTTAAATGTTTTAAATGTTTCAATAAAACCAAAGGAATAATACTTCATGAGAGTTGAGAACTACACCACATTCAAGTTTCAATGTCCATGAAGACAGTTTTGTTGTTAGAACAGAGTCACCACCACATTTGCTATGTGTGACTACTTCTGTCCTCAAGGGTTGGGTTGAGTCATTGCATCTGAGACCTAGTGACCTGCGAAGACTGAAACATTAACCCTTTATAGAAAAATTTCTCAACTCCTGCCCTAGAACATGCAGCAGTGAGCACAGAATTGTTTGACAGAAAAATAAATACACATGCATAGACTGAATGGGATATTTTCTCATCCTTAGGGTATTCATTTCCTAGGGCTGTCATAACAAAGGAACAGTAAATGGATGACTTAAAACCACAGGAATGTTATTTTTTTCTTACAGTTTTGGAGGCCCCTGAAATCAAAGTGTCAGTTCCTTCTGAGGATTCTGAGGTAGAATATGTTTCAGGCCTTTCTCTTGGCTTCTGCTCACAGCAATCCTTGATGTTCTTCCTGTGCCTCTTTGTCTTCATATGGCCACCTCCTTATAAGGACAAGAGTCATGTTGGATTAGAAGTCCATTTTATTCTAGTATGACTTCTTCTTAATTAATGGCATCAGCAAGGACTGTGTTTCCAAATAAGGTCACATTCATGGGTACTGGAGGTTAAGGGCTTCAACACATCTTTTGATTGGAGGACACAATTAAAGCCATAACACTGAGTACAGAAAATAAATAGAAACCATACACATGAAGAGCAAATAACCTACAATCTCACTTCATTCTTCCATCTGATTTCCCCATCCCTGACCAGACTAAGCTATATAGCAATTATTTATAAGATTTCTCCAGATCAGTGTTCTCAGACCTACTTTCGACCTTCATCTTACCTAATCTCTCAGGTCCTGGAAGCATTTTGGATGCCAAGTGGACTCTGCTTGCAAATCCCTTGGTTTTAGTATTTAAAACTCAAGATCAAGCAATGCAGTAGAGGATTTTTACCACATACACCTCCTGAACATTGAAATGTGCACCATGATGTGGATCCTTACTTCATTCATTCTGTCCAGTTAAATCCCCTTGTTGTCTTGAATATGTCTTTCTATTTTTTCAGAGGTCATGTCCTTAAAAACAGAATAATACTTTATTGGAAGTCCAAGACGATCAAGCACCACATTGTATCACTTGAATTTTCAACAAAGGCCTTTTGGCATTATAAACCATTATGGTGTGCCTTTTAGTTCGGGGAGTGTTGGTACAGACTGCATGGGTCCCATTTTAATACTTAGTAACTACTTTCATCTTCAAAGTACTGCCTTCTGACTTCATTAGTCTTTGTGATTTTCTATGACATCTGCTATCTTTCTTCCCACTTTAAGGGGCAAGAAAGTAAAAAGAAGAAAGTAACAAATTCTTATAAGAAAGAAAAGTAATAATCCATTATGAAGCATTGCACATCTTTCTTAATGAGTTAAGAACTAGTTAAGGTGGCCTGAGTTTTGACATAACAAGGAGGGTTTTGGTGTCATGAGCAACAGCAGAGACTTTCTAATTTTTCTACATGGATCTTCTACTCATTATACCACAAGCTAGCCAAGAGTGGCTGGTTAATAAATAGTGAGCAAATGAATGAAAAAAAGGAAATAAGACACATTTTAATATCTAAGATACATAGAGTTCTAAGTGAAGTCTTGTACATTCTCAGTTTAGTTTTTTGTTTTGTTTTGTTCTACTGAAATGCCAGTATGCCTGTGCCAGTACTTTGTAAAATGATATCCTCCCACTGCCCACATGTCCTCTGCTGCTTCACTACTTCAGTCTCTGACACAACCACATTGACATTTCAATAATTGTGTGCTATGTCCAAAGTGCCTTCAATACCTTAAGCATATAAGAGAAACCACTCAATCCAATTTTTGCTGAAGTTACAATCCTAGGTAGTCGTAATTGTTATCCCTGCCCTGTCCTTCCATGTCTGCCCTCTAGCTACAGTTAATCAGATCAGAAGCTGAAACATAACCAAAGGATAAACTATGATGTGGTCAGCCAGAGAGAGAAAAAAAAAAAAAGACCACCCAAACAGGGATACGCTGAGCCTATCAGTTTCTTGTTCTTAGGAATTTGAGCTGAAAAACAATGCAGGGAATGAGGCCTTTAATATGAACTAAATGTGGAAGGCTATACAGAGAACCCACGTACTGGTGAGAGGTATGAGATTTATGCAAAAGCAGATCTGTAAGTAAAGAAGAGTTACAAAGTAACTGGAAATACATGAGACCAAATATTTAACCCCTCATTCACTTAATGTCTTAGATTTTAGCACCTGAATCTCTATGTTACATTCTTGCCCTATGTTTGTCATCAATTTGACAATTTCAAAGTTTATGTAGATAATCTTTTTATACCCTGACCTCTAAGTTTCTTGACTTTCTCATTCCTAATGATCTTGGCTTCCATTTCATTTTGATCACTCATTGCACGATTCTAAGAGTGGTGTCTCCATGGGAGCAGAAGAGCCTAGAGGAGCCATCCCATGTTGAAGGTCAGGAAGGGCAGCAGTGAGAAGATACCACTCATCCAAGGTAAGGAGCATCGGCTGTGCTTTGCGGGAGCAGCTGTGAAGAGATACCCCACGCCCAAGGTAAGAGAAACCCAAGTAAGATGGTAGGTGTTGCAAGAGGGCATCAGAGGGCAGACACACTGAAACCATACTCACAGAAAACTAGTCAATCTAATCACACTAGGACCACAGCCTTGTCTAACTCAATGAAATGAAGCCATTCCTGCAGGGCAACCCAGGGTGGGTGGGTCATGGTGGAGAGGTCTGACAGAATGTGGTCCACTGGGGAAGAGAATGGCAAACCACTTCAGTATTCTTGCCTTGAGAACCCCATGAACAGTATGAAAAGGCAAAATGATAGGATACCAAAAGAGGAACTCCCCAGGTCATTAGGTGCCCAATATGCTACTGGAGATCAGTGGAGAAATAACTCCAGAAAGAATGAAGGGATGGAGCCAAAGCAAAAACAATACCCAGTTGTGGATGTGACTGGTGATAGAAGCAAGGTCCAATGCTGTAAAGAGCAATATTGCATAGGAACCTGGAATGTCAGGTCCATGAATCAAGGCAAATTGGAAGTGGTCAAACAAGAGATGGCAAGGGTGAACGTCGACATTCTAGGAATCAGCGAACTAAAATGGACTGGAATGGGTGAATTTAACTCAGATGACCATTATATCTACTACTGCGGGCAGGAATCCCTCAGAAGAAATGGAGTAGCCATCATGGTCAACAAAAGAGTCCGAAATGCAGTACTTGGATGCAATCTCAAAAACGACAGAATGATCTCTGTTCGTTTCCAAGGCAAACCATTCAATATCACAGTTATCCAAGTCTATGCCCCAACCAGTAATGCTGAAGAAGCTGAAGTTGAACGGTTTTATGAAGACCTACAAGACCTTGTAGAACTAACACCCAAAAAGATGTCCTTTTGACTGAAACCAGGATATTTTTACATGTTCTGAAACTCTGAATCTTATGCAAACCAGTTTTAGCTGGTTTGCTCTGATACCATCCCAGCAGGGGAATGAAGGGTTGGGGGAGGGGCACCTCGTTACTGCCAGGTAGAGGTGGTAGTCACGGTACCCACTTGGGCCTTGTTGACGCCTGGAGGTGGGGTCCACACTGCTCACGGGCCTTCTCCAACGTCATCCAGGGGAATGTAGGGCACTGCATCACAGCCTCTTGAGGGTGAAAGTTTAGGGTCCCTCCCAGCCTTGGCCTATGTGGGCGAAAGTGTGCCGACGTTTTTTCCCCTCATGGTATTTAGCTAGAGTAGGGTGGCTATTGTCCGAAAGTTTTTTGTCTGCTAGTCCACCTCTTTGCTACGTCTTGGCTAGAGAAAGCAGGCTTTTGTTGAACTTTCTTTTGTTGGGACTGTTGGTGTTTGTGGGTTTCCATTTCTCCAGCGCTCAGTCTGGGATATGTAGCAAAAAGAAAGCCCAGAAAACTGCCCACCATACCATTCATCAGATCCTGAGGTCCCTAGCCGTATTGCCTTCCTTTCTGTACTTTCAGAGTCTTCTTGTGTTTTTGTATAATGTCCAAAGTTCTTGGTTTTACTTAGTGGGAGGAATAGGAAGAAATATGCCTACTCCATCATCCTGGAAGCAGAATTTTCATTGTTTACTCTGAGCCAACAAAACCCAGTGTACCTAAGCTGGAATTCACTTTTTCTCAAGCCAGCATCTCTTCCTCCTGTTCCTCCTCCACTCTGTGTCTCCTTATCTCCATTCACATTCCTCACAGCTATCTAATATTAAACTGAGGATCCTGCCTTCATGGCCTCACTTATGTCTCTTCCTTCCTTATTGATGTGAGCCCTGGTCCAGATCCTTTTATCTGATTCTTGTCATTTTAATGGTCTCTTAACTGGTCCTCTCATCCATCTTTACCATTTCAGTATAGCTACTCATCTTACTTTTTAAAAATTTATTTTAATCTTAAAACTTTTTTTAATTTAGTTATTTATTTGGCTGTACTGGGTCTTAGTTGCAACATGCCGGATCTTTTTGTTGTGACAAGTGGGATCTATTTCTTTGACCCAGGATGGGACCAAACCTGGGCCCCCTGCGTTGGAAGCTTGGAGTCTTAGCACTGGACCACTGGGGAAGTGCCCCTCCTTGTCTTCCTCAGGGGCTTCCCTGGTGACTCAGTGGTAAAGAATCCACCTGCCCATGCAGGAGACACAGGTTTAATCCCTGGTCTGGAAAGATCCCACGGGCTGAGGAGCAACTCAGCTGTGTGCCAGAACTACAGAAGTATGTGCACCTGGAGGCCCTGCTTCCCAGGAGAAGCCACTGCAACGAGGAGCCCACACACCGCAGCTAGAGGGTAGGCCCTGCTCGCCGCAACTAGAGAAAAGCCACGCAGGAACGAAGACTCAGCCCGGCCAAAAATAAGAGAAATAAATTTTTAAAGCAAGCGTCCATAGGTGCATTCTTCAGAGTCAAACAAAAGAACAGTCTGACAGCAAATGAATTTGGGAAATGTTGACTTTAATAAAGAGGTTTCTTTACTATGAGGCTTCTCAGAGCTCTCAATGTACCTACATCTCTGGTAAATAGTCAAGAAAACGACACGGAATATGAATGGCCTAAACTTATTTGACTAAAACATCTTTTTTGCTTCCTGAGGCATCTCTGGAACGCAATGTTTATAAAGCAGGGGAATGCAAACTTTTTTTGCAAAGAACCAGACAATACACATTTTGACTTTGCAGGCCATATGCTCAATCTCTGTCAGAAAGACTCACTTCCTCCGTTGTAGCTGCAAGCAGCCTTAGACGACACGTAAACAAATGGTGGGGCTGTGTGCCAATAAAACTTTATTTCCAAACAGGCCACTGGCCCTCAGGTTTTAATTTGCCCACCCTTGTTTCAAAACATCATTTGAATTACAGAGTAGGCCTTATCCTATATTTCTTACTTGTCTTTGCTCTCTATGTGCATTCTATCTATTCTGTTTGGATCCTATCTCCAAAATATTCATCTGTTATCACCTCACATCAATCAGAGTGGCCAACATCAAAAAGTCTACAAATAACAAATGCTGGAGAGTGTGTGGAGAAAAGGGAACCCTCCTACACTCTTGGTGGGAATGTGAGTTCGTGCAGTCGCTATAGAGAATAGTATGGAGGTTCCTCAAAAAACTAAGAATAGAGTTACCATATGATTCTGCAATCCCATTCCTGGTATATATCTGGAGAAAAATCTAATTCAAAAAGATACATACACCTCAGTGTTCATAGCAGCACTATTTGCTACGGCCAAGTCATGGAAGCAACCTGTGTCCCTTGACAGAGAAATGGATAAAGGAGATGTGGTATAGCGGTATACATACAGAAGATTACTCAGCCATAAGAAGAATGGAATAGTGCCATTCACAGCAATGTGGATAGATTTAGAGATGGTCATATCAAGCAAAGTAAATCAAACAAAGACAAATGTCATGTCACTTATATGTGGAATTAAAACAGAAGAATGATACACATGAACATTTTTACAGAACAGGAATAGACTCATAGACATAGAAAATGAACTTATGGTTACCAGAGGGGGTGGCAGGGGTCAGGGGGAGGGAGAAATCTAGAGTATGGGATTAACATATACACACTACTATTTATAAAATTAGGAACAAAGCTAGTGGAGATGATGAAATTCCAGTCGAGCTATTTCAAATCCTAAAAGATGATGCTCTTAAAGTGCGACACTCAATATGTCAGCAGATTCGGAAAACTCAACAGTGGCTGTAGGACCAGAAAAGGCTCACTTTAATTTCAATCTGAAAAAAGGGCAATGAAAAAGAATTTTCAAACCACCATACAACCACAGTCATTTCACATGTGAGCAAGGTTATGCTCAAAATCCTTCAAGCTAGGCTTCAGCAGTACATGAACTGAGAACTTCCAGATGTACAAGCTGGGTTTTGAAGAGGCAGAAGAACCAGAGATCAAATTGCCAACATTCATTGAATCATGGAGAAAGCAAGGGAGTTCCTGAGAAACATCTGCTACATTGACTATGCTAAAGACTGACTGTGTGGATCACAACAAACTGTGGAAAATTCTTATAGAGATGAGAATACCAGCCCACCTTACCTGCCTCGTGAGCAACCTGTATGCAGGACAAGAAGCAACAGTTAGAACTGGACATGGAAGAACTGACTAGCACTAAACTGGGAAAGGAGTACGTCAAGGCTGTATATTGTCACCCTGCTTATTTAAC
>SJYX01006401.1:979257-1022575 GCA_006410675.1 Oreotragus oreotragus
TTAAGCCAACTTTTTCGCTCTCCTCCTTCACTTTCATCAAGAGGCTTTTTAGCTCCTCCTCACTTTCTGCCATAAGGGTGGTGTCATCAGCATATCTGAGGTTATTGATATTTCTCCCGGCAATCTTGATTCCAGCTTGTGTTTCTTCCAGTCCAGCGTTTCTCATGATGTACTCTGCATATAAGTTAAATAAGCAGGGAGACAATATACAGCCTTGACGTACTCCTTTTCCTATTTGGAACCAGTCTGTTGTTCCATGTGCAGTTCTAACTGTTGCTTCCTGACCTGCATACAGATTTCTCAAGAGGCAGGTTAGGTGGTCTGGTATTCCCATCTCTTTCAGAATTTTCCACAGTTTATTGTGATCCACACAGTCAAAGGCTTTGGCATAGTCAAGAAAGCAGAAATAGATGTTTTTCTGGAACTCTCTTGCTTTTTCCATGATCCAGCGGATGTTGGCAATTTGATCTCTGGTTCCTCTGCCTGTTCTAAAACCAGCTTGAACATCAGGGAGTTCACGGTTCACATATTGCTGAAGCCTGGCTTGGAGAATTTTGAGCATTACTTTACTAGCGTGTGAGATGAGTGCAATTGTGCGGTAGTTTGAGCATTCTTTGGCATTGCCTTTCTTTGGAACTGGAATGAAAACTGACCTTTTCCAATCCTGTGGCCACTGCTGAGTTTTTCCAATTTGCTGGCATATTGAGTGCAGCACTTTCACAGCATCATCTTCCAGGATTTGAAACAGCTCAACGGGAATTCCATCACCTCCACTAGCTTTGTTCTTAGTGATGCTTTCTAAGGCCCACTTGACTTCACATTCCAAGATGTCTGGAGTCATGTGCAAATGTGAGAGCTGCACCATAAAGAAGGCTGAGTGCTCAAGGATTGATGCTTTCGAATTGTGATTCAAGGAAAAACTCTTGAGAGTTCCTTGGACTGCAAGAAGATCAAACCAGTCAATCCTAAAGGAAATCAACTGTGAATATTCATTGGAAGGACTGTTGCTGAAACTGAAGCTCCAGTACTTTGGCCACTTGATGCCAAGAGCTGACTCACTGGAAAATATCCTGATGCTGGGAAAGATTAAAGGCAAAAGGAGAAGTGGGCAGCGGAGGATGAGATGGTTAGATAGCATCACTGATTCAATGGACATGAATTTGAGCAACTGCCAGAAGAGAGTGGAGGACAGAAGAGCCTGGCGCACTGCAGTCCATGGGGTTACAGAGTCAGACAACTTAGCAACTGAACAACAGCAATATGTTAAACAGCTAATCTCTCCAGATAGCTCTGGTGGAAAAGAAGACACAAGAGATGCGGGTTTGATCCCTGGGTAGGGAAGATCCCCTGGAGAAGGAAATGGCAACCCATTTCAGGATGCCTGCCTGGGTAATCCCATGGACAGAGGAGCCCGGCAGGCTACAGTTCATAGGGGTCACAAAGAGTCAGACACAACCGAACATGCAGGCACGCATGTGACGCGAGAAAATAGTCTAAAAAAGAATGAATATATGTATAGGTATAACTGAATCACTTTGTTTTATGCCTGAAACTAACACAACACTGTAAATCAACTATCCTCTGGTAAAATTAAAAAAAAAAAAAGATAATCAACAAGGACCTACTGAATCCAGAGGGAATGGTATTCAATATTTTGTAATACCCTATAATGGAAAGGAATCTGAAGAAGAATATATATATATATGCATAAGTGAATGACTTTGCTCTACATCTGAAACTAGCACAGCATCATAAATTAACTATAGTTCAATTAAAAAATATTTTTTTTAAATACAAAATCCATTTCCCTCTGTCCATCTCCATTTCCGCTGTCTTGACTGCAGCCGCTCATTGCCTGTTCCTGGTACAGTTCCCCAGCTGTGGTTTTTCTGCCCACTTGCCCATCATCCTAGACAGTGAACCAGGACATCTGGTCGTGTTCCACCCCTCAGTGGCACTTGACTGGTCTTAAGATAGATTCCAAGCACCTTACTAGGTCTTGTAAGGCCCAGTTTAGGTGGGCCCTCGTCCCCCCCCACTCCTGCCCCTGCTTCAGCTTGTGGCTTAGATGAGACCTTTTCCCCACCATCCAGCCTTGAGTTATGTGTTCCTTCATCTACTTTACCCAGAAATCCAGCCTCATCATTTTTCTCTCTCTCTCCATATTGTTTTTCCTTTCCCCAGCTAGACCTGGGAGGCTTCCCTGGTGGCTCAGATGGTAAAGAATCTGCCTGCAATGCAGGAGACCCAGGTTGGAACCCTGGGTTGAGAAGATCCCCTGGAGAAGGAAATGACTACCCACTCCAATCTGCTTGCCTGGAGAATTCCATGGACAGAGGAGCCTGGTGGGCTACAGTCCATGGAGTTGCAAAGAGTCGCCGGTCACGGTCACAACTGTGCAACTCACATTTTCACTTTCAACTAGACCTGAAACCCTGTGAGAGCAGGCCTGGTCTTTGTCTTTCCCACCTCTCCAGTGCCTACTACAGGCCCACAGTGACACGGGCTTGTGTGCCAACACAGGCTAAACCCTGATCAAGACCTAAGACTCCCCGACACCACATGTGAAGTTTTTCCTCCTCGTAGGGAGCAGATGGCATTAAACTGTTGGAATAATTAGGAGTCCATATGCCCCTCTAAGAAATGATCTGCCCATCTGTGGTGAAGAACAAGAATTATGCAGCATCCAAGGGTCCTTATGGACAGATTTGTCTTTTTAGTTGGAGTCTAAAGTTTTTTTCTCAGAAGTCTTTATTGGACAGCTCTAACTCTTTCTTTACATCTATCAAAACATTAGGAGGAAGCCAAATGTAGTGCATGATCCGTGAGCATATCCTGAATTGTTTAAAAAAAAAAAAGAAAAGCTGCAAAGAACAGTCCTGAGACCCTTGGGGAAATGGGAATACAGAGAGCATTTTAGACAATATTATCATGTTGGTGTTAATGGTCTCAGGATGACAGTGGTACTGTAGTTATTGCAGAAGAATAATCCTGTTCTTAGGAGACAGAAGCTGAAACATTTAGGGATTAAGTGTCATGATGTCTAGCTGCTGCTGCTGCTAAGTCACTTCAGTCGTGTCTGACTCTGTGTGACCCCATAGATGGCAGCCCACCAGGCTTCCCCGTCCCTGGGATTCTCCAGGCAAGAACACTGGAGTGGGTTGCCATTTCCTTCTCCAATGCATGAAAGAGAAAAGTGAAAGTGAAGTCGCTCAGTCTGTCCGACTGTTAGCGACCCCATGGACTGCAGCCCACCAGGCTACTCCGTCCATTGGATTTTCCAGGCAAGAGTACTGGAGTGGGGTGCCATTGCCTTCCCCGCATGATGTCTAGAGCTTACTTCAAATGGCTCAGTAACTGAGGATTTTGGAGGGAAGGAGGGATGAAGAGAATGGAAATGTGGCAACAATGTTAAAAATCAGTAAATAATAGAAAAAAAGGTACTATATTTTATGTTTTATTCAACTCATCTCAATACAGTGTCTGCCGTGGAAAGTTGTTGTTGTTTAGCTGCTAAGTCATGTTTCACTCTTTGCGATTCCATGGCTTGTAGTCGGCCAGGCTCCTCTGTCCATGGGATTTTCCAGGCCAGAATACTCGAGTGGGTTGCCATGCCCTCCTCCAGGGGATCTTCCCGACCCAGGCCGAAACCAAGCCTCCTCTTGCCAATCAGATTCTTGACCACTGAGCCACCCGGGAGGCCCCTTCCGTGGAGGATACCTCTATATAAGTGTTGGCTGAACCACGAACAAAGCTAGTGGAGGTGACGGCATTCCAGCTGAGCTCTTTCAAATCCTGGAAGATGATGCTGTGAAAGTGCTGCACTCAATATGCCAGCAAATTGGGAAAACTCAGCAGTGGCCACAGGACTGGAAAAGGTCAGTTTTCATTCCAATCCCAAAGAAAGGCAATGCCAAAGAATGCTCAAACTACCGCACAATTGCTCTCATCTCACACGCTAGTAAAGTAATGCTCAAAATTCTCCAAGCCAGGCTTCAGCAATACATGAACCGGGAACTCCCTGATGTTTAAGCTGGTTTTAGAAAGGGCAGAGGAACCAGAGATCAAATTGCCAACATCCGCTGAATCATGCAAAAAGCAAGAGTTCCAGAAAAATATCTATTTCTGCTTTATGGACTATGTCAAAGCCTTTGACTGTGTGGATCACAATAAACTGTGGAAAATTCTGAAAGAGATGGGAATACCAGACCACCTAACCTGCCTCTTGAGAAACTTGTATGCAGGTCAGGAAGCAACAGTTAGAACTGGACATGGAACAACAGACTGGTTCCAAACAGGAAAAGGAAGTACGTCAAGGCTGTATATTGTCTCCCTGCTTATTTAACTTCTATGCGGAGGCCATCATGAGAAATGCTGGGCTGGAGGAAGCACAAGCTGGAATGAAGATTGCTGGGAGAAATATCAATAACCTCAGATACTCAGATGCCACCACCCTTATGGCAGAAAGTGAAAAAGAACTAAAGAGCCTCTTGATGAAAGTGAAAGAAGAGAGTGAAAAAGTTGGCTTAAAACTCAACATTCAGAAAACGAAGATTATGGCATCTGGTCCCATCAATTCATGGCAAATAGATGGGGAAACAGTGGAAAAAGTGGCTGACTTTATTTTTCTGGGCTCCAGGATCACTGCCGATGGTGACTGCAGCCATGAAATTAAAAGACGCTTACTCCTTGGAAGGAAAGTTATGACCAACCTAGACAGCATATTAAAAAGCAGAGACATTACTTTGCCAACAAAGGTCATCTAGTCAAGGGTATGGTTTTTCCAGCGGTCACGTATGGATGTGAGAGTTGGACTATAAAGAAGGCTGAGTGCTGAAGAATTGATACTATTGAACTGTGGTGTTGAAGACTCTTGAGAGTCCCTTGGACTGCAAGGAGATCCAACCAGTCCATCCTAAAGGAGATCAGTCCTGGGTGTTCACTGGAAGGACTGATGTTAAAGCTGAAACTCCAATACTTTGGCTACCTGATGCGAAGAGCTGACTCATTTTAAAAGACCCTGATGCTGGGAAAGATTGAGGACAGGAGGAGAAGGGGATGACAGAGGATGAGATGGTTGGATGGCATCACCGACTCAATGGACGTGGGTTTGGGTGGATTCCGGGAGTTGGTGACGGACAGGGAGGCCTGGCGTGCTGTGGTTCTTGGGGTCACAAAGAGTCGGACACGACTTAGTGACTGAACTGAACTGAACTGCAGTAGCAACCACTACTAGGTCATCTGATGACATACATTGAGTTGCCTAAGGTGATCTGTTCACTTCCTCACTTTGAACTTCTGATATTGGGCTTTGACAACTTTATAATGAAAAAGCCCAGCAAACAGCCATCTCTTTCCTGGTGAGGTGAATGGCTTGAATTTCAAATAGGTTTCATATAGTTTATCATTTTTATTATAAAGTCTTTATAAAGGAAAACAAACAAAGTTGGGGAGAAACTTGCTCACCATATTCCAAGTAAGGAAAAAGAAATCTGGGTTTGGATGTGACTGTGGGACACCATGTCTCACCTGATTCAGAATACGGAGAATGGGGCTTCCCAGGTGATACTAGGGGTAAAGAACATATCTGCCAATGGAGGACACATAGACTCAAGTTTGATTGCTGGGTCAGGACAATCCCCTGGAGGAGGGCAAAGCAACCCACTCCAGTATCCTTGCCTGAAGAATCCCATGGACAGAGGAGCCTGGTGGGCTATAGTCCATAGGTCTGCAAAGAGTCCAACACACTGAAGCAACTTAGCATGCACATATGCACACAGGATACAAAATTAATATGCAGATTACAGAGGATGGAGATGCTCTCTGGCTCATCTTCCAGGACAGCTCCCTGGAAGTCCCTTTAAGAGCTTGGCTGCTGGTGCACTGCAGCCTCTCTGATAGCCTAACAATCCAGCTCAGTGACTGAAATTGCCTGGAAGGCTGAAGATTCGCACCTGGATGAAGTTAACAGGGATTCATGGGCCTTTCTCGGCCCGAGGCTCTTGGTATCTTATGTTTTCATTTCATGGCGGTCAAACATAAGGTCAGCTCAGAAAGGGAAAGCCCTCACATATGCCAGCTCTGAAGGCAGAGGGTCAGGGGCCAGAGGATGGCCCAAGAGCAGGTGGATGATGGGTTTGCCCTATGCATAGCCTCCAAGGGGGCTCATCTCGTAGACAGGAGCTTCCCTGGGGTCGGCAATAGTACTGGCAGTGGCTGCGGATTGACTGAGCGTCCTGAACCAGGCACTGAGCTGGCACTTCCCACACCCAGCTGGGGCTGGGGGTTGCAAAGGGTCAGACACAAGTGAAGCGACTTAGCAAGCATGCATATGGAGATCCTAAGGACCTGTAGAGCTGATGTAGTGGCTTCCTTGGAAGAGATGCCTTGCAGTGTGTTTTGCTGGGGGGCAGTGGGAGAAATAGGGGAAGGAATCAGACCCAAGCCTGCCTGACATTAAATTCCAGGCTGCAGAGTAGATAGTGTTAACATAAGACTTCCCACCCCTGGGAATACAGAAGATTCTCCCAGCACATGAGATCTGGCATCTGAGTGCTTGGTGAAGTTCTAGATTTATCTGAACAGTGAATGGCATGACTGTTACCCTAAGGGCACAAGGACCCAGAAGCCTTGCCCTCCACAGGTTTTCCTCCTCATTTCATCTTCAGCACCTCAGAGAAGTCAATTTCCAATCACCAAGTTAACGAGTAACACGGTTGCCCCCACCAGGGGCAAGGTTCAGGCATGTGCTCTCACTGAACGCTGGATTTGGCAGGAGGATTGTGGGGGAAGGTGGGAGGCGAATTCTGCCTCTGCGTGGAGCCACCAGCGTGGACACGGTCCACTGCCTGCAGTTTGTTCAGCAGAGCCCTCTCGTCAGCAGGGAGGCCAGGAACTCCCTTGTTCCAGGTGGTGAGGAGGCTCCCCATCTGTGTAGCATCCTCTTTTGGAGAGTGAGCTGGGGCTCACCTCACGCAGGGAGCTTCCGAGCCAGCAAAGATGGCAAACAGTAAGTGCAGCGAGTCTTTGGGGGAAATGAATAAATGGACTCGTGCAGGTGCGAGTGACATGTGCTAGAGGCTAGGATTTACCTGTGACCAGGAGCTGATCCCAGGACCTGATTCTTCAGCTTCACCTCTTGCACTCAAGGTGAGGTGGGCTGAGTTCTTTCCATTGCCACTGAAGAACCAGGACCGGGAAGGTGGGCTGTGTGTCTGGGGCTGCGTGTGTTTTGTGCCTGCAGGTAGAGAGGGTGTGTGTTTCTGCACACTCAGATGTGTTGTGTAGTTAGCAGAGCAGGTGGCTGTTGTCTCAGAGGTCCTGGGTGTTGCTAAACTCAGCAAGCAGGTGGCATTCTTTTGCCTCCCCGCCCCTTGCCGTGCCCTTCAACAGGGGTGGAAAACAAACAGCAGCAAAGGTGTGCACACACACACACACACACACTCACTCCATCATGTTCCTTCCCCTACTTCCCCCACCCCACCCCCCAGCAAAACACACTGTGAAGCACCTCTTCCAAAGAAACCCCCACATCGGCTCTACAGGTCCCTGGCATCTTTATGTGCATGCCTGTTTCACTTCAATCATGTCCGACTCTTTGCGACCCCGGGGACTGTAGCTTGCCAGGGTCTTCTGTCCATGGGATTCTCCAGGCAAGAACACCGGAGTGGGTTGCCATGCCCAGGGAATTTTCCCAACCCAGGGATCAAACCCTCATCTCTTATGTCTCCTGCACTGGTCGGCAGGTCCTTTACCACTAGTGCCGCCTGGGAAGCCCCTGCACTTGTGCCTGGGGCAGCCATGAAGCCGCGCACAGGTCCTCACTGCAAAGAAGCACCTGGGGTTGAGCATTAGCTCTCCTGGGCAGTGGTCTCTTTACAGGGAACTGGGTAGGGTGCATTTTAGGATGAGTTCCCTGGGAAAACATTCTGGGCTGAAGATGTGAGTGCAGGAAGCTTCTTAGCATGCCAGGAACACCTGGGAGGGAGGGAGGGATGCAGGGTTGCCTGGAGGGGGAAGCTGGGCTGCAGTGCCATAGGAGCAGTGGCCTGGGCCAATCCCGTTGGAGCTCTGGAGCTGGGATAACTCTTCAGAGATGCAGCTCACCCAGGGGAGCAGCCAGGCCTTTGAAGCTTGGGGTGGACTAGTTCCTGGATGTGAACTCCCCACCGGGGTAGGGGATGGTGTGAGCTGGTGCCCCGCAGGTCCCTTCAGAGAAGGGGTTCGTGAGGCTTCTGCAGGCAAGGTTCCCAGCCTGGGGAGAACCAGTGCCAGGAAGCTGAAGGCAGGGATCTTCGCCTGCATCAGCAGGTGGCCTGCACCACGGTCCAGACTGTATCATGGTCGACTGGTTGCCCACACCCTGAAAATGTGGAAGAAAATGTCCCTGTGCTGCTTCTACCACAGTTGTTATCAGTAGTTAATTGCTGATTTGTTTTAGAATGCTGCCAGGCCTGAGTTCTTCGCCTTGGGTGTCCAAGTGCTATATCTTTGAAGTCAAAGGAGAAAGCTTTCACCTAACCTTTAGGCATGTTCTCTACCCCCTTCCCTCTCTCTCCCTTTTATTTTTCATGTTGTAAATGGTAGGGCTTCCTTTTTCCTGTTTTTAAAAAGTAATTTTTATTGGTGTACAGTTGCTTTACAAGGCCGTGTTATTAACAGTGGGTTTCCACTGTACAGCAAAGTGAATCAGCTATGTGCACACCTATATCCCCTCGTCTTTGGATTTCCGTCCTATTTGGGTCACTGCAGAGTGCTGAGTTCCCCGAGCTGCACAGCAGGTTCTCCTTATCTATTTTATAGTCAGCTGTGGGCCAGGTGGGCTCTTTACCACTAGCGCCCCCTGGGAAGCCGCATCAATAGTGTCTATGTGTCGGTCCTAATCTTCCAATTACTCCCACTCGCACTTCCTCCTTGGTATCCATATGTTTGTTCTCTTAATCTCCCTCTCTCTCTTTTTTATTTTTGGCCTGGCCACATGGCTTGTGGGATCTCAGTTCCTCAACCAGGGACTGAAGGTGGGCCATGGAGCGAACCCAGAATCCCAACCAGCTGGCCACCAGAGGCGCCCTGCTCTTTGATGTCTTTGTCCTTTCTTGTGTTCCGCTACCCCAGCCCCACCCCAGTCTCGTGGAAACATCCTATTTGGGTCACTGCAGAGTGCTGAGTTCCCCGAGCTGCACAGCAGGTTCTCCTTATCTATTTTATAGTCAGCTGTGGGCCAGGTGGGCTCTTTACCACTAGCGCCCCCTGGGAAGCCGCATCAATAGTGTCTATGTGTCGGTCCTAATCTTCCAATTACTCCCACTCGCACTTCCTCCTTGGTATCCATATGTTTGTTCTCTTAATCTCCCTCTCTCTCTTTTTTATTTTTGGCCTGGCCACATGGCTTGTGGGATCTCAGTTCCTCAACCAGGGACTGAAGGTGGGCCATGGAGCGAACCCAGAATCCCAACCAGCTGGCCACCAGAGGCGCCCTGCTCTTTGATGTCTTTGTCCTTTCTTGTGTTCCGCTACCCCAGCCCCACCCCAGTCTCGTGGAAATTTGCTCACGTGCATGGTGTAGCTATCCCCTCTATGGCCCCTGCCAAACTACCAGTGTGATGCCACTGAACACGGGGTTGGGAAGGACAAGTCATCTCGGGAGCAGGTTCCAGCACCTCCCTGAGTGCAGGAGCAGAGGGAAGGGGCTGGGGTGGGGGCCCTGGGGCCACAAGCAGAGGCCTGGAAGAGCTGGCCCGCTTCTCTCTGCTCTGAGGGCCTGAGCCTGCCTGGCTGTGCAGTGGCTTAGACTTGGTCCCCGCCCTGTTTCCCCGGTGCGTTCCCGTCCACGGGGCGTGCTTCTGAATGGGACTCCGTTTCTGTGCTGGTCCTCAGTACCCCCTCTGCCAGATCGCCGCCGGGACGACACAGGGGTTTCCAGCAGGAGTGGGGGTTGCAAAGCAGGGGAAAAGGGCCTCCAGGGTGACGCTTCTGCCTTCGGGTAGGACAGCTGAGCCCCTGGCAGAGTCCCGGTTCTCTGTCCTGGCATTGTTGAGTCTGTGCTAAGTGCTGAGTTGGGCATTGTTACAGAGTTGGTGCTAAGTGCTATCTTCCCACAAGAGCCAGCACGTGGGACTGCGGCATCTCCGCGTAAGTGCTTTACACAGAGTGCGTGTCAGTGGAGTGATAACTCTGGTAGGAGACGTGGAGCATCATTTTCTCCACTTCACAAAGGAGGAAGCCGGGTCTTAGGGAGCTTGTCTGAGGCTCAGGGCAAGTACATAGTAGAGCAGGGTTCAACCTCAAGTCACTGGTTCCAAAGCTTGTGCCAGAAACCCTTTCACTGCACACCTTGAGTGTGGAGACTGTCAGATGTCCCATCCTACAAGGTCAGAAGAGGCGCATAAAGTGGCCATCCCACTGTACTTCTGTATACAGAGTCTACATCTGTGCAAGAGTGATGCCATACAAACTTCTTATCTTTCCATGCCAGGGGTTCTGGGACTAAGGACTGGTCTCTGCCCTGAGTCTCCCCTTCTGGGATCCACCACCGAGGAGATACTGCTCAGTAGCTAAGTTCATGAGTCAAGTACGGAGAAGAGGATGGATTAACGCCGCACCTCCCACACCCTCCCTTGCCCCGCTAGCTCCCCCTGCTGAAATGGAGGCAGCGACCTGAACACTGCAGATGGAGTGGCAGCAGGTCTGTTTGGGTGAGGCGTAGCTCCCAGGGTCCATTCCAGTGAGGAACATCAGAGCCATCCCAAAGAGAAAGTGACATGTGGAGAGGGGCAAGGGAGCGCTCAAGGGCCCTCCTTTGGGATCTAGGCGGGATGCTGGGGCCTGAGATGACTGGGTAGTGTTGTATTTCCTCCTTCCTCCCCTGTCCTGTTCCAGGAGTCCCTTGAAAAGGGGCCTCTGATGGTGACTGATGATTTCCAGTGTCCTCTGGAAGGGGCTGGGCATGGTGCCATGGCATCCATGGCATTTCTAGAGAGAATATGAGTCAGTGTCCATCTGCGCCAACCTGTAAGGCTTCTAGGGCGGCTTGCAGGAGGTGGTGTTTTTCTCAGGAGCACTAGTCTGCCAAGCTGTTGTCCTTCCGATTATTGTGGGAACCTCCAGTGGTTAGGTGTGTCTTGACTCTTTCAGCTCTGCGGGTATACTGGACATTGTGATGCCAGTGACATTGGCATGAAGAGCGAGAAGACGGGTTAGGGAGAGGCATGTCTTACTTAGTTTGCCCAGAAGTGTACAGCAGACCGTGTTTTGAGCAATGGGGTAGAAGGCCCGGGGTCTGCACCGGGTGCTATGACCTGCATGTGTGTGTCTGTTGAATTGCAACACACATTGTGTGTTTGCCCGTGTGCAGGGGGTCACGTGGTGTATGCTCAGAGGAGCACGGGTCTGTGCACTCAGGCATGATTTCCAGTGTGGGCCGCATGGAGGAAGGTGTGTGTGATACACTGCAAGGAGCTGGGGAGGACTGCACGGGTGCCAAGACACTGGGCATGAGCGAAGGAACCACACAGCGCGGTGGAGCGGCGACCTGCACTGTGCAGGGAACGCGCGGAACTTGTGAGAACGTGGGAACAGTGGAACGTGCAGAGCAAAGCGGTGCTTGCAAGGGAAGCAGCACACCCTGGATGAACTTGGGTGGGTGCTGACAAATGTCTGCTTAGGGGGAGCTGGCCTGCCTGACCAGGGGGCTGGAGTCTGGGGTGGAGGAGAGACGGGGGGCTGTGAGGGGAGGCACTGAGCAGCACTTCTCAACTGAGGGCATTTCTCCCGCCTCCAGGGGACAGCAGGCCGTGTCTCGAGGGGTTGTCACAACGAGGGAGGTCTTCCCAGGTGGCTCTGACGGTTTAGAACCCACCTGCTAATGCAGCAGACTTAAGAGACGTAGGTTCGATCCCTGGGTCGGGAAGATCCTCTGGGAAATGAAATGGCAACCCACCCCAGTATTCTTGCCTGGGAAATCCCATGGACAGAGGAGCCTGATGGGCTACGGCCCATGGGGTTGCATAAGAGTCGGACACGACTGAAGCGGCTACCAGGCATGGGGGGGGTACCTAGTGCACAGAGGTCCCGGATGTTGCTCAGCCTCCTACATGGACAGGGCCGCCCCACGACAGCCCGGCCAACCCGAAGTGGTGCTTGGCAGGAGACCCATGTAGTATAGCAGAGGCTGGTCTGATGGGCAGAACCACCTCTGCTGACAACGCAGTTGACACTAAGGGGAGGTCCAGCTCCCCATGTGCTGGGGGCGGGAGAGAGGGAGTGAAGGGGCAGGAGGGATGTCCAGCCCTTCCACATCCCCAGTTCTGCCCAGTGACAGGTTCTCTAGGCTGGTGTTGGGAGGAGGTTCCCTGCCTTCACGGAGGACTAGAAAGGCCCATGGTGGGCGGTGGCAGGTGCTGGAGGAGATGGATAAGAACCTTAGCAGGAAGACTTGATGGCCTTGGTGACTTTTTGCCCATTAAGTTTCAACATAGATCTTCCCCATGTGATATCCGTGCACGTGTTTCTTTCTTTTTAATATTCACTTATTTGGCTGTGCTGGGTCTTAGCTGCGGCATGTGGTCTCTAGTTCCCTGACCAGGGATTGAACTTGAGCCCCCTGTACTGGGAGTGCAGAGTCTCAGCCGCGGGACCACCAGGAAGTTCTTAGGTCCTTTCTTCCAGATCCCCATCAGTGCTGAATTAACTGCTGCTCCGCGTGTTCCCATCATGCCCTGCGGTTCTCTCCCCGGCGCTTCTGTGTGGCATTGAGACTGTTGTTTTGTAGGTTGGCATTCCCCACGGGACTACTCCCAGATGGCTGTGTTCATCCTTGGAGCCCCAGCCCCTGACCTCGTCCACCGAGCACCTGAGCTGTGTGGGGACGCTTTGTTGACAGAATAGACAGATGCGTGGCTTCAGTGGATACATCAGCAGCTAACATATTTTTGTCTAAGCACTTGTCTTTCCTGGGGGAAATCACCTTTCCCCACTCTTTATGGCCCCAGAGTTCTAATTTTTTTCCTGCTGAAGTATAGCTGATTTACAATGTTGTGTTAATTGCTGCTGTACAGCAAAGTGACTTAGTTATATACAGATATATGCATATGTACCTTTTCATATTCTTTTCCATTATGGTTTGTCACAGAGTATTGAATACAGTTTCCTGTGCTATACAGTAGGAACTGTTGTTTGCCCATTCTATTAATATATACGCCAGTTTGCCTCTGCTAAGCCCAAACTCTCGCTCCATCTCTCTCTTGCTCCCGCTTCTCCTTGGCAACCACCCATCTGTTCTCGAAGTCCCTGATTCTGTTTTGTAGTGTGTCATATTTCTGCTCATTTGTGTCATGTATTAGATCCCACAGATAAGTGATATATGATATTTGTCTTTCTCTCTCTGAGTTACTTCAGTTAATATGATAACCTCTAGTTTCATCCATGTTGCTGCAAATCCATGGCCCCCAAGTTCTGGTGGGATCTGGGCCAATTCAAGGTCTTCTGTGGGTAGAGGGAGGCTTCTCTGCTGTTTCCACGGGTACTGCAAGGATATAGGTTTGGGGTTGTTAGCAGTCATGGTTCCCACACATGGAGAAAGCCTGCTTGGGAATAAGGCCACTTCCCACGGGCAGCAGAGGTGGAGGCGTGGCAATGGCGTCCTTTGAGCCCCCGCTTCCGGCCGTGTCGGAAGTCAGCCATGCCTTTGGAGCTGCCAGTGTTTGCTTGGTGTCAGGGTTCTGACACTTGGCATCACAGGTGCTCTGAGGAACACAGTGACGGGGCCTGGGGGCAGGGCCGGTCTGGGACCTTCCTCTTATGTCCCCCCACTCCCCTCGAGCCTCCTGAATGACAGATGCTGACTTCAACCCATGGGGCAGAATCCTTCTGGCCAGTGGCTCCTGCCTTAGAACAAATCCGTGTTTGACTGAGGTCACACTAAGGTGAGGGGTTGTTGAGGGAGGGGCCTGGCAATGAAAATAATGAACCATAATATAGTGAGACCGTAGACTGAGAGCAGGAGGAGGATTTCCAGACACTAGGAAGGGTCTGTTGTGTTGTGTGACTTCATCTGGTCACTTCCTCTCTTCAAGCCTCAGTTTCTCAACTGCTCCTGACTGTCTCACTGGGTGAATGTAAAATTCAGATAAGATCAATTAATTTGGGTGAAAGTTTTTTTTTTTTTTTTTTTTTTTAAGGTGGACCATTTTTAAAGTCTTTATTGAATTTGTTACAGTATTACTCCTGTTTTACGTTTTGGTTTTTTGGTCAAGAGACATGTAGGATCCTAAGTTGCTAAGCTGTATCTGACTCTTTGCAACCCCATGGACTNTTTTTTTTTTTTTTTTTTTTTTAAGGTGGACCATTTTTAAAGTCTTTATTGAATTTGTTACAGTATTACTCCTGTTTTACGTTTTGGTTTTTTGGTCAAGAGACATGTAGGATCCTAAGTTGCTAAGCTGTATCTGACTCTTTGCAACCCCATGGACTGCACCAGGTCAGGCTTCCCTGTCCTTCGCTATCTCCCAGAGTTTGATCAAACTCATGTCCATTGAGTCAGTGATGCCATCCAACCACCTTGCTCTCTGTCCTCCCTGACCAGTGATCAGATCCATACCCCCTGCATTGGAAGGGAAAGTCTCAAGCACTGGACTGCCAGGGAAGTACCAGGTGAAAGCATTTGATAATTTCATTGGGTTTAGAGAGTGAAGGGGACCAGAGATTCACTGGAAAGGACAGATGAGCAATTGCTAAGGGGAAAGGATGGAAGAGAATGCTGCATGGAAGTGGCCACCCCCACCGAGGACTAAAGGTGGGTCAGTTCAGCTCAGTCGTGTCTGACTCTTTGCGACCCCATGGACTGCAGCAAGCCAGACTTCCCTGTCCATCACTAACAGCGGGAGCTTACTCAAACTCATGTCGATTGAGTCAGTGATGCCATCCAACCATCTCATCCTCTGTCGTCCCCTTCTCCTCTTGCCCTCAATCTTTCCCAGCATCAGAGTCTATTCCAATGAGTCAATTCTTCACATCAGGTGGCCAAAGTATTGGAGTTTCAGCTTCAACATCAGTCCTTCCAGTGAATATTTAGGACTGATTTCCTTTAGGATGAACTGGTTGGATCTCCTTGCAGTCCAAGGGACTTTCAAGTCTTCTCCAACACCACAGTTCAAAAGCATCAATTCTTCGGCACTCAGCTTTCTTTATAGTCCAACTCTAACATCCATACAGGATCACTGGAAAAGCCATAGCTTTGACTAGATGAACCTTTGTTGGCAAAGTAATGTCTCTGCATTTGAATATGCTCTCTAGGTTGATCATAGCTTTTCTTTCAAGGAGCAAGTGTCTTTTAATTTTATGGCTGCAGTCACCATCTGCAGTGATTTTTGGAGCCCCCCAAAATAAAGGTGGGTGAGGCAAAAAAAAGAGGTGGTCTGTCCTGCCCAGGCTGGAGCCCTGATGAGGACTGTGAAGCTGGCCAGGTGCCAGGTGATCACCCCCTACCTTCACTACCCTCCCAACTGAGAACGCTGGTAACAGGCCCCCACCAAGATCCTTCTATTTCGTTCTCTGAGAGGGTGACCACTGGGTAGACTGTTCCTAAGGGGGGTGCAGGCATAGCTTCTTTTCCTCTTGCCCCAGGGTCTGCTAGCTGAGCATGTGCTTACTGCTGTCTATAGTTTATGTGTGGGGCGGATGGAGAGGGAGTGGTGACCTTTGCTTTCTGACAGGTCAGGCTTCAGGACTGGGACCCTGTCTAGCTAATCTCGGGACAGGGGCTCCACCTTCTGTCCTCACAGGCTAAGAGTAATCATGTTTTGTGTTGGACGAATGCTGCTGCTGTTGCTGCTGCTAGGTCGCTTCAGTCATGTCCGACTCTGTGTGACCCCATAGACAACAGCCCACCAGGCTCCCCTGTCCCTGGGATTCTCCAGGCAAGAACACTGGAGTGGGTTGCCATTTCCTTCTCCAATGCATGAAAGTGAAACGTGAAAGTGAAGTTGCTCAATCGTGTCCGACTCTTAGCAACCTTGTGAATTGCAGCCTACCAGGCTCCTCCGTCCATGGGATTTTCCAGGCAAGAGTACTGGAGTAGTTATCCCCGAAATGGCAACCCACTCCAGTGTTCTTGCCTGGAGAATCCCAAGGATGGAGGAGTCTGGTGGGCTGCCGTCTATGGGGTCGCACAGAGTCTGACACGACTGAAGCAACTTAGCAGCAGTAGCAGCAAGCTAGGTGTTAGTTACAGCATCTCCCTGTGAGTTGGGATCATCATACCCATTTCAGAGGGGAGGAAAGTGAGGCTTCAGAGGTTAGGTAAAGAGCCCAGGCTTAGCTAGAAAGGGGGGGCAGTGGGATTTAAATGGTAAAATGCTGTGAAAGGAAAACAGGGCATCATTTTGGGGTTATAGTCTTTGGAGTAGAAAATAAAACTTTAGAGCGTCCCTGGTAGCTTGGTGGTAAAGATGCTGCCTGCTAATGCAGGAGACATGGGTTCCACCCCTGATCTGGGAAGATCCCACATGCCATGGAGCATCTAAGCCCATGTGCCACAGCTACTGAGCTTGTGCTCTAGAGCCTTAGGGCTGCAATGACTGAAGCCCATGTGTCTAGACCCTATACTCCTCAGCACAAGAAACCACTGCAATGAGAAGTCCACATACCACTAGAGAGGAGTTCCCACTCACTGCACCTAGAGGAAAGCCCGTGTAGCAGCAAAGACCCAGCGAGCCAAATAAATAGATACATAGCATTATTTTAAGAAAAAAGAAAAATTTAAATCCTAATTTTGTACTTGCCAAGCACTTCATATTTATTATTTCTGTTACTCTTTTCAAATAATCCTATAAAGTAATTTCCCCCGGCTTTGCAGCTGAGAAAACGGGTTTCTCAGGAAGGGGAAGGTTTGTATGAAAATCTACTCAGGAAATTCGTGGTGGAGCTAGACTCTGAATCCAGTCTGGCTGTTCCCAGGGCTAATATTCCTTGGAATCTTGCTTCCTGGAACCGATTCCAGGGGCCTCTTTGAGGGCACAGGACTCTTCTCTGGGCCCAGGGCTTTTTTGGCTGTCTCTCGATTCTCAGAGTGGAGCTGCCTAACATTTTCTCTAAATCAGTCCCCGGTGCCCAGGCCCAGATCCAGGAAGATTTTGTGGGAAAGGCTGCCACCTTGTGGCCAGACAGCAAGCATGTACCAGGAGGAAGCAAGGGTTTAGGAGGGTGGGGCTTGGGCAACAGGTGAGGTCAGTCTCTGGAAAGACTGCAGCTGGTGCAGACTTGGTTTTGGAGGGCTGCCCCGCAGTTGGAGGGCCATCTTGGGCCTCAGAGGGAGGGTTCAGGCTTCCCAGCAGCGTCAGGATGGATGGCGGGGCTTGGCTGTGGGCACACTGGATCAGAATTTTCCTGCAAAGTCCTGATGTGAGCCCATCAGAAGAATCCTGAAGGTAAGCCTAGGTTAGACTTGTCCTTAAGCCTTTCTGAGGCATTGGTTCTTTTACCTGTGTGGAGAGGCCATGTTGGTGTCTGTGACACTTCCCCTGCAGGACACCCTCGGAGCTTCTGGACTGAATCCTGCCTGAACTCAACCCTGAACCGACACTGTCCCCAGCTCTGAGGGAGATACAGAGTCTCCTCCTCCCCCCCAAAACCTAATCCTGTGTCTCCTCATCATCTGGGCTGTTACACGGGGGCTGATGCAGCCTCCCAGACTCTGTTCTCTCTGCTCCTCTCCTCTCTCCACTTTGCTAGTCAAAGGATTTCCTAGTAATATTTCTCCCCAGGTGCAAGAGCCTTGTGCTTCCCTGGTGGCTGAGACAGTAAAGAATCCTCTTGCCAAGCAGGAGACGTGGATTCAATCCTGGAGTCGGGAAGATCCCCTAGAGAGGGGAATGGCAATCCACTCCAGTATTCTTGCCTGGGGAATTCCAAGGACGGAGGTTCCTCGTGAGCTACAGTTCACGGAGTCGCGGAGAGTCAGACATGACTTAATGACTAGACAACAAGAGCCCCGCTGCACACTCCTCGCGGTATGGAAGAGGACGCGCGGCTTCTTAGCCTGGTCGCCTTCCTGCCTCACTCCGACATCGATGTCTGAGGCCACGTACCTCCTCCAATCAGTACTTCTGCCCTGGCTGCAGGTTCGCATCACCTGGGAACTTCAGGATCTGCCCCCTGGCAGCCACGCCCCCTCGAGATCCTGCTCTGATTGGTCTGGGCCCTGGAGGTTGTGGGCGTGCTCAGAGCTCCACGTGGCCGGGAGGGGTCCTCGTGCGCAGCCATTGCTCTATCCTGTGGCAAGTTCTCCGCGGTCAGCTTATGACTTTCTTCTCACTCCTGCCACCTATTTCTTAGTCCGGGCAGCCCTCTCACCTTCTCTTCCCCACGTTCTCGTCCCTTTGAGTACCCAGCTCTAAGCTCGTGGACAGAACTTGTGGTCCTCTTCCCCGCCTTCACTGTTGGGGGCATCGCTTCTGTGCCAGCGTCGAGCCCGCTCTGTCCCACAGATTGACTTGTGAGTTAGTCCTCACGCTTTAGACGGTGAGATTTTGGACCACGTTTTATTTCTCTTTGTAGTCCAAGCTTCTGACGGTGCCCGGGAAGACCCTGTGCTTGGTGACTGGGAATGTCGACGAATGACTGACTGGACAGCCAGACTCCATCTTGCTGAGATCTCCGAGCCTTTCCGAAAAGCCGTGAGCAGTGCTCTGGTCCTGAGGTACATGTTCTTGTGTCCTGGGCCTGGGAGGGAGGAGGGGCACCCCCGAGCAGGATTTGAGGGCCAGTTTTACCGTCTTCCTTCACAAGCTGCATAAAAATCTCTTTCCCCTGATATGAACAGGTCATGCCTCAAGTTCTACTTTTAGAAACTCTGTGCTTGGAGGAAAGATTTAGAAATCATAAAAGCTAGCATTTACTGGGGGGAAGGCAATGGCACCCCACCCCAGTACTCTTGCCTGGAAAATCCAATGGACGGAGTAGCCTGGTGGGCTGCAGTCCATGGGGTTGCTACAGTGGGACAGACTGAGCGACTTCACTTTCACTTTTCTCTTTCATGCATTGGAGAAGGAAATGGCAACCCACTCCGGTGTTCTTGCCTGGAGAATCCCAGGAACGGGGGAGCCTGGTGGGCTGCCGTCTATGGGGTCACACAGAGTCGGACACGACTGAAGTGACTTAGCAGCAGCAGCAGCAGCATTTACTGGGGACTTACCATGTGTTGGTGATATATGCAATTTCATTTAATCATGCAAGCAGCCCTGTGTTTATCAGCCCTGATTTATGGGTCAGGAAACAGAGGCTCCTAGATGCTGCCTTATGTGGCAATGACTGCTTAGACTCATGAACATCTGGTCTCCCCTTCCTGGATTCCTAGTCAGACTACATTGTCTAAGTGCCCTTTGCAGTAGGAAGGTCCATGGAACCCCTCATGGAATGTGAGTGGAGGGGATGAGTATACGGCCAAGTGTGGCCCAATAAAAATAAAGTAGTTACACATATGCTCTTGGCGCTACTTCAGATTCTGAGGACATAGAAGAAGGTGGAGCCACAAGATGGAAGGCGCCTGGGGCGCCCATTGGGGCAGAGCCATTCCCACTGCTGGCCCGCAGTGGACAACTGCACAAGTAAGGATTCAGCATTTTCTGTGCTAGCTTGTATTGGGTCTCTCTCTCTCTCTCTTTTTGAACTTATTTGGCTGTGTCAGGTCTTAGTGGTGGCATGTGGGATCCCTGACCAGGGACTGAACCCGAGCCCCCTGCATTTGGAGCACGGAGCCTTAGCCACTGGACACCGGAAGTTCTTGGGTTTATCCCTTAAAGCAGCTAATGCTATTTACCCCAGTTAATACATGTAATTTCCCAAAGGGCTTTCCTGGTGGCTATGATGTTGTTGAATGACAAAGAACTAGGACTGAATGATAATATCATGTGTAGAGCACATAACACTGTTCTTGGCATGTAGCTATAAAGAATCTGCCTGCAATGCAGGAGACACGAGTTCCATCCCTGGGTTGGGAAGATCCCCTAGAAAAGCAAATGGCTACCCTCTCTCGTATTCTTGCCTGAGAAATCCCATGAATAGGAAGCCTGATAGACTATCATCCAAGGGGTTGCAAAGAATCAGACATGACTTAGTGACAAAACAACGTAAATAACCCTTCCTAAGCCCTGTGTTTCATGAGTGGTCAAGTTAGGATTTGCTCCCATCAAGCTGGCTTCAGAGTGTACACTCTTGTCCCCGGAAAGGCCTTTCTGGAATTGTCTTTCATTGTGAAGATACTGAGTTGGCTGAAAAATTTGTTCAGGCTTTTCTGTGAGATGTTATGGAAAAAGTATGGCCAACCCATACTTTTGGAAGAGATGAAACATTTTATGCTGGTCATTCTAGGTCTGGCTCAAGGAAAGACAGAAGTTTTTGTTTTTTGTTTTTTGTTTTTTAACTCAAGACCATCTCCTTCTCCTGTATTATGAGTGTGCATGTTGTGAGGGGCTGGGCTTGCCTGGGTATAACAGAACACTGATGGATAATTCAAAGATGGCTGGCATAGAAGAGGAGAGTTTCACATTCAAGGGAGACTCTGGTGACATGTGACTGCCTGTGTGCTGTGCTGTGAGCCCACCCTCTTTGGTCTGCCTGCCCCCTCCCCGCCCCCTGCCCCGCCATGAGGCTGGTGAGGTTGGGCAAGCTCCCACCACCTTGTTGCCTGAGATCCCCCCGTCTTGGTGGCCCCACTGGCTGCATCTTCCCTGGAGAGACAGGGCACAGCATTCGGTCCCCATGTGGTTGGAATTCAGCCTGGCTTTATGACCAACTGGAGGCTGTTCTATGGGCACCGATCCAAGGGCTCCTGGCACCAGTCAGATTAAACAAGGCAGCTGGACCAAGCACACAGGAGGACCTGTGTCCTGCTTCCTGTTCTTCTAAAAGAAAATAGGGAAAGAAAGCTTTACCTGTGCTTCTTTTTTAAAGATATTTTTAAAATATTCATATTATTTGACTGCTCTGGGTCTCGGTTATGGGATGTGGACTCCTGGGTCACGGCATGTGGCCTCTAGTTCCCTGATCAGGAAGTCAGACTAGCCCCCCTGCATTGGGAGTGCAGTCTTAGCTACTGGACCAGCAGGGAAGTCCCTACACGTGCTTCTGAGAAGAAAATTCTCTGCTGTACTTTTGTTCTGTTTGATTCACTCATCACAGCTTGCTCTGCTGATAAGAGGGCCATGGGATCTGATACACCATGGCCTCTCTAGCTTGGCCTCTCTTCCCGTCTCCTTCCACCTGGGGAAGCCACCCCTGGTCAGGCTAGAAAATTTATAGGCAGTGATGGTTCTGAAACCTTGGAGGGCTCAGGGTGACATGCCACCCGGATGTGCTGGAGAGGTTTGGGAATCAGCCGCAGCTGGGCTTCAATCATTCCACCACCTCCCAGCTTGTGACAAGCAGCCTCAGTTTCTCCACTTGCAAAGTGAATGATACTAGGAGCTTGTCTTTGCAATCTGTCCACTCAAATTTGTTTCCTCCTTGATGGCCAGCAAACCTTCCTTGTTATCTCACATAGATGATTGCATCAGCTCCCCTGCCTGGTCACACCACATTCAGAGCACTTGTTGATGAGATTAAAGCAGACTCCCTGTTTGTAATAGGAAAAAAAAAAACCATCCAGTCTTTAATCAGGGTGTTTTCTGAACCTTGAAAGCCTCTTCTGTTTTCTGGCCTGACTGTGTGACTACTGTCCCTTTGTACTCTTCTCTGGGTCTGGGATGTGTTCACTTCTTTTCATCAGGCTAACTCCTCCTTAACTTTCAAATCTCAGTAACTTCCTTTGCATTCTCAGTCTAGGCCACATCCCCAGTTAAGTGCTTTTATAACTTTGTAAATCTCTCCTTCTTGGTATTGACCCTGTCATTTTACTTTATAGTGTAACTTCTTGACTGTTGTCTGTTTGCATCCCCGACTGTAAGTTTCATGAGATTAGTGCCCCTATTCATGTCACCAGAATTTAGCATAGGGCCCAGCATATAGTAAGCTCTCAGAATAATGCTGTTGAATGAAAAAAAAAAAAAAAAAAGAATTGAATGAAAATATTGTGTGTAGAGCACTTAGCTCTCTTCTTGGCATGTAGTAAATATCAAAAAATGGGGCTCCCATGTTGGCTCAGACAGTAAAGAATCTGCCTGCAATGTAGGAGGCCTGGGTTCAATCCCTGAGTCAGGAAGATCCCCTGGAGAAAAGAATAGCTGCCCACTCCAATATTCTTGCCTGGAGAATTTCATGGACAGAGGATCCTGGTGGGCTACCGTCTCCGGGTTTGCAAACACTGTTCTTGGCATGCAACAAGCATTAATAAATATGAGCTGTTAATGATAGTATTATTATTCCTGTCTCTTATACACATCTAGATGTGTATAAGAGACAACCTGGGAAGTCCATGTATGTATATAAAAATATACAAAATTATGAAGTCTTATCGCCATATAGTCACCTTGTCTCCTAGGCTGACCTTACAAGCTGACTCTCCAATGCAATAGATTGTGCTCTTTATTGTTTTTGTTGGTTACTGAGAGTTACCACAGTGGCCCAAAGAAGAGGGTTTGTTACATGAAGACCACTAGTGGAGAGTTTGGGATCTTACTTCTTCATTCATGGAAATAAATGACAAACATTTCCTAACACATTAAAGTAAAAGTGCTTATATATCCCATGGTCATAGAAAAGTTATTTTCACGTTTACAAATGTCCTTTAGTTGAACATCCATATTGTTTGCATTTTTAACACAATATAGAAAAATTAATGGATGACCATATTCCATTATTTGTTTAGAGTTAGATGTTGAATTTAGTCAATTTTTCATCATGGTAAATAACACTGTGAAGAGCATTCTTTTCATAGAAGTTTATGTAATCTTTAATTAAATTATTAGTAAAACTCACTCTTCAGAATTGACTCTATTAAAGGGAGTGATATATTTTTAAGGCTGTTGATACTCACTATAAAAACCACCCTATATAAGGTGGTACTGATTTACACTTGCATTAACGTGTTGGAAAGTGTTGGAAAGCTGCTTCTCCAGAATTACTATTTATGAGTAATCTGGTGAAATGCATTATTTTTAAAAATATTTTCCATTTAGGTATGTAAAAGACCAGAAAAAAAAAAAAAAAAAAGAATTGAATGAAAATATTGTGTGTAGAGCACTTAGCTCTCTTCTTGGCATGTAGTAAATATCAAAAAATGGGGCTCCCATGTTGGCTCAGACAGTAAAGAATCTGCCTGCAATGTAGGAGGCCTGGGTTCAATCCCTGAGTCAGGAAGATCCCCTGGAGAAAAGAATAGCTGCCCACTCCAATATTCTTGCCTGGAGAATTTCATGGACAGAGGATCCTGGTGGGCTACCGTCTCCGGGTTTGCAAACACTGTTCTTGGCATGCAACAAGCATTAATAAATATGAGCTGTTAATGATAGTATTATTATTCTGACTGTGGGACTGGTGGGGAAAAATTCATCCAAATCATAAGTGTTCTTCTGATGTATATGTATGGCTGAGTCCCTTTGCTATTCACCTGAAACAACCAAAACATTGTTAATTGACTATAGCCCAATACAAAATAAAAGTTTAGTTTGGGAAAAAGAAAAAAAAATAACTTTTATTTTAAAAACGGTCTGACTTCGGTTGCCCCAAGTTTGCAAGTTCTGGGGTAAAGTGATCTAGTGTGGAGGAAAATATACACTTATGCGCACACACAGAGCCACACTGACACCATGCACGTCACCCACAGGGACAACTGTGTTTGATTTCAGTTTACTGGCAGCACCTTCTAGAACTAGAATGTGGCAGCAGGCAGCAGGCTGACTGTCCCAGGAGTACTGGAGGAACCATCCAGGCACCAGTGGGCCTGAGGGTCTTCAGCACCCACTGGTCCCAGGCCCACACTCTCCTTCTCATCTCTGCTCCATGCAGAGTGGGGCTGCAGGTGTTGCGAGAGCTCACTCTAAAGAAGCTTGGAGAACAGGGGATGCCTCTAACGAAGACTCCCCCAAAGTTCAAAAGTCCTATCTGCCTGAGCATCTTGACAAGATCCCTCTTTCCTCTGGCTTTTCTAGTGGCTCAGATGGTAAAGAATCCGCCTGCAATGCAGGAGACCTGGGTTCAATCCCTGAGTCGGGAAGATCCCCTGGAGAAGGGAATGGCAACCCACTCCAGTATTCTTGCCTGAAGAATCCCACGGACAGAGGAGCCTGGTGGGCTATAGTCCGTGGGGTCTTAAGTGTCGGACATAAAAGCGACCAAGCACGCACNGGTTCAATCCCTGAGTCGGGAAGATCCCCTGGAGAAGGGAATGGCAACCCACTCCAGTATTCTTGCCTGAAGAATCCCACGGACAGAGGAGCCTGGTGGGCTATAGTCCGTGGGGTCTTAAGTGTCGGACATAAAAGCGACCAAGCACGCACACGTACCCTTTCCTCCAGAACTTCTGACCTTGCCCTCACCGCAAAGCATTTCCACAGAAGACCAGTGTCCACAGGAGTTTTAGAGACTTTATTATGTATAAACAATTTAAACACTTTGCCATAAATTATCTTTGCCTGTCCCTAGTTTTTGCTTAGCAGCAAATTAAAATTAATATAAAAACTCGATGAACAAGTCATACATGTATATTACAAAAAAGTTCCTGTACCAAAGTTCTTATTAGACATTTTTTATGTTTTTTTTTTAAACTTTTTTTTTCTTGTTTTTTGTGGGTTTTTAAAATTTTTTATTTTCTCTCCTCGTGGTGACTGTCATGTGATTGTCTCAGTTTCTGGACCAAACAAACACACTAATAATTGTAAATCTCAAACAGTGATTGTGCCTCGAGGCTTAGGTATGTACAGGGTGATCTGAAGTGGCGCCCGTTTAGCAAAAGAGTGTCACGATGCCCACACCTCTACTGCAACTGATACCCACGAACTACAGAATCTAAACAGACTACACCCTGTAACTGCGTATTACTGTCCACAATGGAATCTTCAAAGACAAAAGAGTATGAAATTGATCTGTAGTGATTATAGCCACCCTTGGAATTAAATTTTACACTCTGCGCTCAAATAAATTAGCTCAGGCCAGACTAAATCAGGACCTGAGAGTTAAGTGCTGAACGGTATTATTTCGCTTCGATTTTTGATATTTCCTTTTTTTTTCTTGTGTTTTTCTGTTTTTTTTTCTTTAAAAAGTTATTTCCGGTGCTCACTCTTTCACTTTTACCCCCCCTCCCCAGTCGCTACACACAAATCACCCCCAAAGTCATGGTTTAAATGCACCTGTATTTGTTTAAACGAAAACGTCTGTAGTTATCTATTCAACGAGCAGTCTGAATCACGGTCCTTAGCTGGTCCTGGGATGCTGGCCCTCACAGATATCTGTGTGTCGCTCACGTGTGAATGAGTGAGGTAATAGAACATGAGGCCTTCTCATCTTCACGTCTGTTTCTCGGTCGGTGTGTTTTGTTTTTTTTGTGTGTGTGTGTGTGAGTGTGTTTTGTTTGTTTCCTGTGAGCACATGTATGTTCTCTCGTTTCTTTTGAACATTTTGCGTCTCTTTCCATCTCTTGGCTGCGTAGACCCTGAACAAGTGGGTCATTATTTTAGGGGAACTTGGAACATGGTTGTGTGTTCGTCCATTCGTCTGTTTTGTGTTTTGTTTGTGTTTTTTATTTTTCCTCAGGAATTTTGCCGCCGGGCTTTAGTCTACTCCAGGAGGTGGGACTTCGTGTGTGGACAGTAGCATTTGAACTCAAAAAATGTGAGCTTTCTTGCCACTTGGTCTCCTAAAGCAGCCCGGCCTTTAGGGCCCCAGTTAGGTCTTCATCTCCTTAGGAGAGGAGATAACAGTGACTCCCGCTGAGCCATCCAGGCGAGGAATGGCAGCAGACGATTTTGTTACCTCTTTCCCATCTCGTTCTGTCTTAAAAACTGGATGTTGCTGCTACTGTCCGCCAGCTCAGGGTACTGCTCGACGGGAAGCACGTAATAGCCCTCGTAGCCCTGCACGCGGCCTGTGCTCAGCAGCTGCTGCTTCTCGCCCTCCGTCCACAGGCGGCTGCCCTCGCGGCCGTCCCTGGCTTTCTGCTGCTCCTTGGCCCAGGCCGTGCCCAGCGCCCTCTGCCTGGCCTGGTCCAGGACACGGGCCTTCTCTTCGTCCAGGGTGTCGGGGGTGAGGCCGTAGCGGATGCTGAGCAGCAGTGTGGAGTACTGGAACTCGATGTTGGTGAACCTTCGAGTCCTGCCGTTGACCAGCAGCGTGGGCTGGGACACGGTCACGTTCACCCCGCTCTCCAGCACCTTGCGGCCGATTGTGGTGCCCAGGGTGACTAGGTCGGCGTCGGCTGAGCCGATTTTCACAAAGTAGTGGGTGTCCTTGCCCTCGATGCTGTAGTGCATCTTGTCCAGGTAGTAGGCGTTGTTCAGCACAGACGCCACTTTGCGGCTGTCCTCGCTGGCGATGCTGGACACGCCGGTGGTCACCCGCCCCTCCTTGATGGCGAACATGATGCCTTTGCCGATGATGGGCGTGGTGGTGGCGAACCAGTGGCCTGCTTTCTCGCGGATGCTGGCGTGGAGCTTCTTAGAAATGACCTGCCCTTCAAGAGCCAGGAAGGCCTGGTTGTGCCTCTCGGTTGTCTGCTGGACACCTGTAATGAGCTGTGGGCAGAAGAGACACAGAGAGCTGAGGGAGTAAGCTGGGCCAGAAAGAGGAAGGCTGAGACACCCCTGCAAGGATATCTCTTGGTCTGTCATGATCAGAACTAAGAGAGCCCTACCTTTTGGAACTAGGACAGGCTGACTTGTTTCCAGTGCTCTGATGGTATGGCCTTCCCACCTTGTAACTTATAAATGGGGGTGCAGAGGTATAATACCTGACTGGTATCTATACCCAGGCTTACCCACTTACCGTGTCTCTCCATCATTGGAGAAGAGAGAGTCATTTGGCCCGCTGATGGTTTAGCAGCTGCCTTATACATATATAGGGGCTTCCCTGGTGGCTCAGGTGGTAAAGAATCTGCCTGCAATGCAGGAGACCTGGGTTCGATCCCTAGGTTGAGTAGGTTCCCTGGAGGAGGGAATGGCTACCCACTCCAGAAGGGGATGTTCATTAACTTCCTTGAGTTGGCACTGTGCTACTCCAAGTACGGCTAGGAGCCGAGGCATCACCAGGAGCCTCCCTGTTAGCAAAGACTAGAATCTTGGGCCTCCCTCCTGACCCAATGTGTCAGAAGCTGCATCTTAACAAGACCCTCTACCTGGTCTGCATGCATATGAATGTTTGAGAAGCACCAGGCTAAAGAGATTTCAGCTTTGTGGGCCAGAGGGAATATCCCTAGGCTTTTTGAGCCATTTGCTTTGGATCCTAGCCCTGCTTCTGCAGGGGGACAAAATCCCCATTATCTCCTTGGCCTCGAGTTTTCTACTCACAAATTACAACTCATCTCAATTGGTGGTTGGGGGACAGGCTGGGATAATGGAGGAGGCTGTGCTGGGGAGGTAACGGCACTTAGATAAATGAGCGAAATGATGGCTATTCATCCAGTGAGTGGTCCCCACGGGGCAGAACTGTGAGAACGCTGTTCTCAATTACCCGGCAGTTCCTCCTGGTCTCTCTCTAGTGACACAGTCTGGACAATTATTCAGAGCAGCTGAGACCTTTCAGAGGTTGACTGTGCCAAGCATGGGTTCTGCATCAAGAGAGATCCAAACGCAGATGCCCACCCCTTCCATCCAATTGTGGCCGCAGTCTCAGCTGCACCCAAATTGAAACTGACCACCTCTCGGTCATCACCAAGAAACCCAAGCACAGATTATGTTCTGAAAACTCATGTTTGGGCCATAAAACGCTGAGATTTTATGTGAGGCATAAAAATGTTCTTTAATGGGACAGAAACTGCAAACCACCGTTTTATTACGTCCCATAAAAGCCAAAAGGGTTATGATCTTACAGGCAGTGCAGATGGTAGGTTGCTGCTAGATTTCTCAGTGCTATTGTTAATCAAGGAGTGACTCAAGGGTATACACTGAACAGATAATGATACCACAATTAAGGTAATAATTGAGGTTGGGAAGAAATATGTGCTGAGCCAGACAAGTAACAGCACGGATGTCTGCTGTCTTGTGAAGCCACCAGGTTTCATGTCCCTTTTATACCCAGCTTCAATGTTTTCTGCTGCTACTGACATGTCCTTGGCCCCGACATGGTTCTGTTTGCCAGAGGGAATGATGACAGTATTTCGGATTCTTGGCAGGGACCTCCGCTTACCTGTCCGCTCTCACTTGCTTGACTCTCTGACAATTCATAGGGTGGAGGCACGAAATACANCAATGTTTTCTGCTGCTACTGACATGTCCTTGGCCCCGACATGGTTCTGTTTGCCAGAGGGAATGATGACAGTATTTCGGATTCTTGGCAGGGACCTCCGCTTACCTGTCCGCTCTCACTTGCTTGACTCTCTGACAATTCATAGGGTGGAGGCACGAAATACATTTTGGCTCTTGGGAAGCCAGGAATTATGTTGCTGAGCTGAAATCCAAACATCACAAGCCAGCTTTTCACATCTATGGTGGAAACAGAAATAAAGACTTCTGAAATCACGATGGGTAGAAAGCCAGAGGGGATCTTGGAGAGAGAATGGAATAAAGTGGGATGTTGAGTATGGAGTCCAGCAGGAGAGGGAGGCAAGATCCTGTGAGGGTGTCCTGGTCTGGACCTAGAGCGGCTTTACCTGGGCTCTAGGAAACAGATGTCCTTCTAGACTTGGTCAGTTGACCCCAAGCCCCCCTCCACGTGGTAATTTAGGACAGTGCTGGAGTAAGCTAGATCTCCCTTTGGATGCCCGTGTTGTGTGACCTTTGGCAAGTTCCTGGCCCTCTCTCAACTTCAGGTTCATCAGATATAAACTACTAATGTCATTGGGTTGTTGTGAAGGTTGAGGGAGAAAATTCACGTGGAGGGCTTATCATGGTGCCTGGCACGTGGCTTGTTCAGTCACAATGAATTCCTTCATTTGGCAAGTACTTCAGTATTGATGGGCCAGTCAATGTGCTTAGAAGCTAGAGATACAATGATCGGAAACATGTAGATGTGATTATTAACACTGTTCAGGACCTCCAGGCAGGGGCTGCTGCACTGAGCCTGGCTCATTATGAAAGGGGGGGTCTCTGAGTGTATGCAATGCAGAGAGTCACCTGGCTCCTGAGACCCTTTCCTCAGGTGTCTACTCTTCAAAGAGAGGTCGAGAGAGCTCTTGTGTGCTCAGAATACAATTGCCCTTTCCTGCTAAGGCCCAAGGTTGGGTTGGCTCCATTGTCATACTCCATCTCTATTCCTGAATTCCTTCCTCGTGATTTCATTATACAAGCAGTCAAGCCTTCCAGTATCCTGGCCTCTTAGTTTTTTGGTGATTCTCCACTTACTAACTCTCCTGCTCATCCTTTGGAGCTTGTGATCATCAGCAATTCTACCTCAATTTCATAGGCATCACCCTCTGACCACCTCCTGGACTCTCTCTAGTTTACTCTTTTTTGTAACCTCACCCCCCATACTCCCAGAACGTCTCCCTTCCCTAGGACCTTCAACCCAACCTAAACTACTTTTCCCATCCCCCAGCTTCATCTGTCTTCTCTTCTTACCTAGCATGCATTCCACGGTCAGTCATTAGAATCATTCCCTTGTGTATATTCTCAGATCCTTTGCCTCTTTCTCATTTCATCACACTTGCTTGGTGAAATCATGGAAGGCTCCTGTTTGTCCCTGAGCAGCTGAATGTGGCAGCAGAAATGAACGAAGCCACACTGACTGGTGTTAAATTCCTGACCGTGAACCCCAACTGTGCCTTCCTGATGCCTGGTAATCTGACCATATCCCCTTTTTCCATTCAGTCCTCCCATTCTCCCGAGTGATTGGCTACTTTTCATCTCTCCTAAAACATCCCACACCTTCCTCATTCTAGCAGCTGACCTTTAATTCCTATCTGAGAAAACTGATGCTGTCGGGGGGAATTTCCATAAACGCTCATCATATTTACCAGCCTACCAGCATTAGTACCAATATTCTCACTTTCCTTCTGCTACTCCACATGAGCTGCTGGAAAAAACCCTCCACTGATGTAACAGGTCACCCCATCAACAGGTCACCCCATCAACATACAAACATGCCACTAAATACACACCTTTAAAATTCCTCTCTTGTCCGTCCTTCTCCCTTTAGCCACCATACGTGTCTCACCCCCTTTATAAGAACTTCTCAAACTCAAAATAATTCTCTAGACATAGGAACTCCCATTTCTCTCCTTTCAATCAGGCTTTGCTCCCAAAGATTCATTAAAACACTTGTCAAGGTCATACATGACCTCCATGTTGCTGAGTCCAATGCTGACTGTGGTCTTCATCTTACTTTGACCTATGAGAAGTCGTTGACAAGCTGAACGATCCTGCATCTCTCTCTGTTTTAGCCTTGTGGACAACACACTGTCTTGCTGTCCCTCTCTCACCTCTGTGGCCACCTCTTGTCCCTCTTTGGTTCCTCCTCATCTCTCTGCTCTGAATGCTGGGATGTCCTAGACGCAGTCTGCGAACTTCTTCTCCACTCTATCTGTTCTTCCCAGACACGGTGATCTGATCCAGTCTCAGGGCCCTCAAAACCATTTTTTTTTTCCTTCCAAGTCCGAGATAATATTGACATACAGAACCATATAATTTTATACAGCATGATTTAACTTACATCATGAAATGATTAGTACATTTAGTGAATACCTATTGCCTCATAGATACATAAAATAAGAGAAAAACATTTTTTTCTCTTATGATGGAAACTCCAGGATGGAAAACATACATCAGTTTTAGCTATATTTATCATGTCATACATTCTATCCCTAGCCCCATCTATATTCTAAGCCAGATCACCCTAAATATACTCAGAGTTAGCAAAAATGCACCTTATCATTTTCACATGGTGCCTTAATGGAGAGGAGAATGCCTAATAGAAACACTTGTCCATTATCTGATTTGATTATACACTAAAGGATTCATATAAGGACATGTTTGTTTT
Source organism: Oreotragus oreotragus (assembly GCA_006410675.1). NCBI lineage: Eukaryota > Metazoa > Chordata > Mammalia > Artiodactyla > Bovidae > Oreotragus > Oreotragus oreotragus. The sequence goes on from SJYX01006401.1 coordinate 1,010,311, forward strand.
TAAAGAATTTACTTATTTTTGGCTGCACTGGGTCTTCTGCTTGGGCTTTTCTCTAGTTGTGGCAAGTGGGAGCTACTCTCTGCTTGCAGTGCTCCGGCTTCTCATTGAAGTGGCTCCTCTTGCTGTAGAGCGCAGGCTTTAGGGCACACAGCTCCCAGGCTCTGCAGCACAGGCTCAGTAGTGGTGGCACGTGGGCTTTAGTTGCCTCACAGCATGTGGGATCTTCCTGGATCAGGGTTTGAACCCATGTCCCCTGCACTGGCAGGCAGATTTTTTACCACTGAGCCACCAGGGAAGCCCCAGGACATGTTTTATTTGCACCTCAGTAACACTCTAGTCAAGGCTATGGTTTTTCCTGTGGTCATGTATGGACGTGAGAGTTGGACTGTGAAGAAGGCTGAGTGCCTGAGAATTGATGCTTTTGAACTGTGGTGTTGGAGAAGACTCTTGAGAGTCCCTTGGATGGCAAGGAGATCCAACCAGTCCATTCTGAAGGAGATCAGCCCTGGGATTTCTTTGGAAGGAATGATGCTAAAGCTGAAACTCCAGTACTTTGGCCACCTCATGAGACGAGTTGACTCACTGGAAAAGAATCTGATGCTGGGTGGGATTGGGGGCAGGAGGAGAAGGGGACAACAGAGGATGAGATGGCTGGATGGCATCATGGACTCGATGGACGTGAGTCTGAGTGAACTCTGGGAGTTGGTGATGGACAGGGAGGCCTGGCATGCTGTGATTCATGGGGTTGCAAAGAGTCGGACATGACTGAGCAACTGAACTGAACTGAACCACTTGCATGCTGATGCCAACTCCAGAATTTATGTCTCCATCTAGGACTTCTCTCTTAATGCCCAGCTCTGTCCAAACCTCAGCTCCTTGTCTTCCTCTCCACATCTGTCACAGTAGCCTTCCTTGATTATGGTAACTCCATCCTTTCAGCTACCATCCTGGACCAACTCTTTTCTCACTCTCTATGTCTAATCCATCCATCAATCCTCTACTTTTTTTTAAAAATTGAGGTAAATCTCATGTAACATAAAACTCATCATTTTAAAGTACACAATTCAGTGGCTTCCAGTTTCATTCACAATGTTGTACAATCATCATTTCTGGAGTTCATGAATTCTAAAACATGTTCATCATCCCCTCAAAAACTGCATCACTATTAGTAGGCATTCTGCATTCTTCTTTCCCCTCAGTCCCTGACAACCACCACTGCTTTCTAGTCTCCATGGATTTGCCTTTTCTGGATATTTCATATAAATGAAATCAAAGAACATGTGGCCTTTCACGTCTGGCTTCTTTCGATTAGCACATTATTTTCAAGGTTCATCCATGTTGTAGCATGTATCAGTATATTATTATTACTTATTGATCAATATTCTGTTCATCATTTCAAGGTTCATCCATGTTGTAGCATGTATCAGTATATTATTATTACTTATGGATCAATATTCTGTTCATCATTTTCAAGGTTCATCCATGTTGTAGCATGTATCAGTATATTATTATTACTTATGGATCAATATTCTGTTCACCATTTTCAAGGTTCATCCATGTTGTAGCATGTATCATATATTATTTTTATGGATCAATATTCTGTTGTTTGGACATATCCCATTTTGTTTATTCATCAGTTAATGGATATTTGGGTAGTTTACACTTTTTTTTTTTACTATTATGGATAATGCTATTATGAATATCCATGTACAGATTTATATATTTTTTCATTTATAGTCAGGATTTTATTATTATTTTAGGATAACATTTAAGAAAAATGAAGTATAGTGATTTACAGTGTTGCATTAGTTTCAGGGATAGCAAAGTGATTCAGTTATGTAAATACATATATATTCTTTTTTCACTTTAGTTTTTATTTTATATTAGAATATAGTTGATTTACAGTGTTTCAGATGTACAGCTAACTGATTCAGTTATCCATATGCCATATTCATTCTTTTTCAGATTATTTTCCTATATAGGTTATTACAGAATAGTGAGTAGAGTTCCCTGTGCTATACAGTAGGTCCCTGTTGATTACCTATTTTATATATTAAAGTGAAGTTGCTCAGTTGTGTCCGACTCTTTGCGACCCTGTGGACTGTAGCCCACCAGGCTCCTCTGTCCATGGAATTTTCCAGGCAAGAATACTGGAGTGGGTGCCATTTCCTTCTCCAGGGGATCTTCCTGACTCAGGGATCAAACCCACGTCTCCCCCATTGCAGGCAGATAATTTACCATCGGAGCCACCAGGGAAGCCCATTTTATATATAGTAGTTGTTATTTAGTTGCTAAGTTGTGTCCCCATGAACTGCAGCACTCCATGCTTCCCTGTCCTTCCCCATCTCTTGGAGTTTGCTCAAACTCAGGTCCATTGAGTTGATGATGCCATCGAACCATCTCATCCTCCGTTGTCCCCTTCTCCTCCTGCCTTCAATCTTTTGCAGCATCAGGGTCTTTTCCAGTGAGTTGGTTCTTAATCATGTGGCCAAAGTATTGGAGCTTCAGCTTCAGCGTCAGTCCTTCCAATGAATATTTAGCGTCGATGCCCTTTAGCATTGACTTCCTTGATCTCCTTGCTGTCCAAGGGACTCTCCAGAGCCTTTTCTAGTACCACAGTTTGAAAGCATTAAATTCTTCAGCACTCAGCCTTCCTTATGGTCCAACTCTCATATCTGTACATGACTACTGGGAAAACCATAGCTTTGACTATCAGATGGACCTTTGTCATCTGTCAGCAAAGTGATGTCTCTGCTTTTTAATACACTGTCTAGGTTTGTCATAACTTTTCTTCCAAGGAGCAAACGTCTTAATTTTATGGCTGAAGTCACCATCTGCACTGATTTTGGAGCCCAAGAAAATTAAAATGAAATCTGTCACTGTTTCCACATTTTCCCCCATCTATTTGCCATGAAGTGATGGGACTGGATGCCATGATCTTCATTTTTTGAATGTTTTAAGCCAGCTTTTTCACTTTCCTTTTTCATCTTCATCAGGAGGCTCTTTAGTTCCTCTTCACTTTCTGCCACTAAAGTGGTATCATCTGCATATCTGAGATTGTTGATATTTCTCCTGGCAATCTTGATTCCAGCTTCATCAAGCCCAGCATTTTGCATGATGTCCTCTGCATATAAGTTAAATAAGTGGGGTGACAATATACAGCCTTGACATACTCCTTTGCCAATTTTGAGCCAGTCCATTGTTCCATGTCTAGTTCTAAATGTTGCTTCTTGTCCTGCAAACAGGTTTCTCAGGAGACAGGTATGTTGATCTGGTACCCCAATTTGTCTAAGAATTTTCCAGTTTGTTGTGATACACACAGTCAAAGGCTTTAGCATAGTCAATGATGCAGAAGTACATGTTTTTCTGGAATTCCTTTGCTTTTTCTATAATCCAGCAGATGTTGGCAGTTTGTTTTCTGCCTTTTCTAAACCCAGCTTGTACATCTGGAAATTCTCAGTTCACGTACTGCTGAAGCCTAGCTTGAAGGATTTTGAGCATAATTTTGTTAGCATGTGAAATGAGTGTAACTTTATGGTAATTTAAACATTCTTTGGCATTGCCTTTCTTTGGGATTGGAATGAAAACTGACCTTTTCCAGTCCTGTGGCCACTGCTGAGTTTTCCCAATTTGCTAGCATATTGAGTGCAGCACTTTCACAGCATCATCTTTCAGGATTTGAAATAGCTCAGCTGGAATTCCATCACCTCCACTAGCTTTGTTCATAGTGATGCTTCTTAAGGTCCACTAGACTTCGCACTCCAGGATGTCTAGTTCTAGGTGGGTGAGCACACCATCATGATTATCCAGGTCATTAATGGCTTTTTTTGTATAGTTCTGTGAATTCTCGCCACTTCTAAATCTCTCCTGCTTCTATTAGGTCCTTGCTGCTTCTCTCCTTTCTTGTGCCCAACTTTGCACGTTCTCTTGGTATCTTTAATTTTCTTGAAGAGATCTCTAGTCTTTCCCTTTCTGTTGTTTTCCTCTATTTCTTTGCATCATTCACTTAAGAAGGCTTTCTTATTTCTCCTTGCTGTTCTCTGAAACTCTGCATTCAGTTGGTTATATCTTTCCCTTTCTCCTTAGACTTTCACTTCTCTTCTTTTCTCAGCTATTTATAAGGCCTCCTCAGACAACCACTTTGCCTTGTTGCATTTCTTTTTCTTGGGGATGGTTCTGGTTACCACCTGTACAGAGTTACAAACCTCCATCCATAGTTCTTCAGGCACTCTGTCTACCAGATCTAGTCCCTTGAATCTATTTGTCACCTCTACTGTATAATTGTTAGGGATTTGACTTAGGTCATTCCTGAAAGTCCTAGTGGTTTTCCCTACTTTCTTCAATTTAAGTCTGAATTTTGCAACAAGGAGCTGATGACCTCAGCCATAGTTATCAACAGGTCTTGTTTTTGCTGACTGTATAGAGCTTTTTCACCTTCAGCTGCAAAAAATATAATCAATCTGATTTCGGTATTGACCATCTGGTGATGTTCATGTGTAGAGTCATCTCTTGTGTTGACATCCATAGTTCTTCAGGCACTCTGTCTACCAGATCTAGTCCCTTGAATCTATTTGTCACCTCTACTGTATAATTGTTAGGGATTTGACTTAGGTCATTCCTGAAAGTCCTAGTGGTTTTCCCTACTTTCTTCAATTTAAGTCTGAATTTTGCAACAAGGAGCTGATGACCTCAGCCATAGTTATCAACAGGTCTTGTTTTTGCTGACTGTATAGAGCTTTTTCACCTTCAGCTGCAAAAAATATAATCAATCTGATTTCGGTATTGACCATCTGGTGATGTTCATGTGTAGAGTCATCTCTTGTGTTGTTGGAAGAGGGTGTTGGCTATGACCAGTGTGTTCTCTTGGAAAATCTTTTAGCCTTTGCCCTGCTTCATTCTGTATTCCAAGGCCAAACTTGCCTGTTACTCTAGGTATCTCTTGACTTGCTGCTTTTGCATTCCAGTCCCCTGTGATGAAAAGGACATCACAGGTGTTAATTCTAGGAGGTCTTGTAGGTCTTCATTGAACTGTTCAACTTCAGCTTCTTTGGCATTAGTGGTTGGGGCATGGACTTGGATTTTTGTGGTGCTGAATGGTTTGCCTTGGAAATAAACCCAAGTACTGCATTTCAGACTCTTGTTGACTATGAGGGCTACTGCATTTCTTCTACGGGATTCTTGCCCACAGTAATAGATATAATGGTCATCTGAATTAAGTTTACCCATTCTTGTCCACTTTAATTCACTGATTCCTAAAATGTTGATGTTAACTCTTGCCATCTCTTGTTTCAGTTCAGTTCAGTCACTCAGTCGTGTCCGACTCTTTGCGACCGCATGAATCGCAGCTCGCCAGGCCTCCCTGCCTATCACCAACTCCCGGAGTTCACTCAGACTCATGTCTATCGAGTCAGTGATGCCATCCAGCCATCTCATCATGTCCATGGAATTTTCCAGGCAAGAATACTGGAGTGGGTGCCATTTCCTTCTCCAGGGGATCTTCCTGACTCAGGGATCAAACCCACGTCTCCCCCATTGCAGGCAGATAATTTACCATCGGAGCCACCAGGGAAGCCCATTTTATATATAGTAGTTGTTATTTAGTTGCTAAGTTGTGTCCCCATGAACTGCAGCACTCCATGCTTCCCTGTCCTTCCCCATCTCTTGGAGTTTGCTCAAACTCAGGTCCATTGAGTTGATGATGCCATCGAACCATCTCATCCTCCGTTGTCCCCTTCTCCTCCTGCCTTCAATCTTTTGCAGCATCAGGGTCTTTTCCAGTGAGTTGGTTCTTAATCATGTGGCCAAAGTATTGGAGCTTCAGCTTCAGCGTCAGTCCTTCCAATGAATATTTAGCGTCGATGCCCTTTAGCATTGACTTCCTTGATCTCCTTGCTGTCCAAGGGACTCTCCAGAGCCTTTTCTAGTACCACAGTTTGAAAGCATTAAATTCTTCAGCACTCAGCCTTCCTTATGGTCCAACTCTCATATCTGTACATGACTACTGGGAAAACCATAGCTTTGACTATCAGATGGACCTTTGTCATCTGTCAGCAAAGTGATGTCTCTGCTTTTTAATACACTGTCTAGGTTTGTCATAACTTTTCTTCCAAGGAGCAAACGTCTTAATTTTATGGCTGAAGTCACCATCTGCACTGATTTTGGAGCCCAAGAAAATTAAAATGNGCAAAGTGATGTCTCTGCTTTTTAATACACTGTCTAGGTTTGTCATAACTTTTCTTCCAAGGAGCAAACGTCTTAATTTTATGGCTGAAGTCACCATCTGCACTGATTTTGGAGCCCAAGAAAATTAAAATGAAATCTGTCACTGTTTCCACATTTTCCCCCATCTATTTGCCATGAAGTGATGGGACCGGATGCCATGATCTTCATTTTTTGAATGTTTTAAGCCAGCTTTTTCACTTTCCTTTTTCATCTTCATCAGGAGGCTCTTTAGTTCCTCTTCACTTTCTGCCACTAAAGTGGTATCATCTGCATATCTGAGATTGTTGATATTTCTCCTGGCAATCTTGATTCCAGCTTCATCAAGCCCAGCATTTTGCATGATGTCCTCTGCATATAAGTTAAATAAGTGGGGTGACAATATACAGCCTTGACATACTCCTTTGCCAATTTTGAGCCAGTCCATTGTTCCATGTCTCGTTCTAAATGTTGCTTCTTGTCCTGCAAACAGGTTTCTCAGGAGACAGGTATGTTGATCTGGTACCCCAATTTGTCTAAGAATTTTCCAGTTTGTTGTGATACACACAGTCAAAGGCTTTAGCATAGTCAATGATGCAGAAGTACATGTTTTTCTGGAATTCCTTTGCTTTTTCTATAATCCAGCAGATGTTGGCAGTTTGTTTTCTGCCTTTTCTAAACCCAGCTTGTACATCTGGAAATTCTCAGTTCACGTACTGCTGAAGCCTAGCTTGAAGGATTTTGAGCATAATTTTGTTAGCATGTGAAATGAGTGTAACTTTATGGTAATTTAAACATTCTTTGGCATTGCCTTTCTTTGGGATTGGAATGAAAACTGACCTTTTCCAGTCCTGTGGCCACTGCTGAGTTTTCCCAATTTGCTAGCATATTGAGTGCAGCACTTTCACAGCATCATCTTTCAGGATTTGAAATAGCTCAGCTGGAATTCCATCACCTCCACTAGCTTTGTTCATAGTGATGCTTCTTAAGGTCCACTAGACTTCGCACTCCAGGATGTCTAGTTCTAGGTGGGTGAGCACACCATCATGATTATCCAGGTCATTAATGGCTTTTTTTGTATAGTTCTGTGAATTCTCGCCACTTCTAAATCTCTCCTGCTTCTATTAGGTCCTTGCTGCTTCTCTCCTTTCTTGTGCCCAACTTTGCACGTTCTCTTGGTATCTTTAATTTTCTTGAAGAGATCTCTAGTCTTTCCCTTTCTGTTGTTTTCCTCTATTTCTTTGCATCATTCACTTAAGAAGGCTTTCTTATTTCTCCTTGCTGTTCTCTGAAACTCTGCATTCAGTTGGTTATATCTTTCCCTTTCTCCTTAGACTTTCACTTCTCTTCTTTTCTCAGCTATTTATAAGGCCTCCTCAGACAACCACTTTGCCTTGTTGCATTTCTTTTTCTTGGGGATGGTTCTGGTTACCACCTGTACAGAGTTACAAACCTCCATCCATAGTTCTTCAGGCACTCTGTCTACCAGATCTAGTCCCTTGAATCTATTTGTCACCTCTACTGTATAATTGTTAGGGATTTGACTTAGGTCATTCCTGAAAGTCCTAGNCTGATGTTAAAGCTGAAACTCCAGTATTTTGGCCACCTGATGTGAAGAGCTGACTCATTTGAAAAGACTCTGATGCTGGGAAAAATTGAGGGCAGGACGAGAAGGGGATGACAGAGGATGAGATAGTTGGATGGCATCATGTGTCAATGGACATGAGTTTGGGTAGGCTCTGGCAGTTGGTGTTGGAAAGGGAGGCCTGGTGTGCTGAAGTTCATGGGGTCGCAAAGAGTCAGACATGACTAAGCGACTGAACTGAACTGAACTGAACTGAGAGATATTAAGTAGAACAGCTTTCCCTCTGGGGATTTCTGCCAAGTTCTTCCGTGTTCTTAGACCTTATCATAGTGAGTGGAAGGAAAAAAGAATCCTCAGCCAGGCATGTGCCATTGAGTGTCCAGATTCTTGCCCTGGACCAGCGCCACCACCTGCTGCTCAGGTGCATGCCGCCATCAGCCTTTCTCCTCCATCAGTGCCACATCAGAATGAGTTATCATTTACAGATTAGCAGTTGGTCTCACGAACATGGGGCCCTTCCCATTTGGAATTCCTACTAAAGGCATGATGGTAGAAAAGGGGAGGTGCAGAAAGTTCCTGAAAGAAGAGGTATAAGCTCCCCTTTAAACTAAACTGCCCATCAACCAACATAGCATCTCCCTGGAAAATTCAGGACAGGAGATAAGTAGAGTGACCCCACAGAAAGTGGCGAACCTCAGGATAGGGAGACCACATAAAATAACCCAGTGAGGAAAAACTAGAGATAAACAGAAAAGTATGTGTTAATTATTTATTAAGATGCTGATATGCTAATGAAAGTGAAGAAGAAAGAAATTTAAGAAACAACACGTTAAGAAGAACAAAGCAAATACAGATGGGGTGGCTGGTGTCCTTTTTCTATCAAACCATTTTGTCATAAAGTTTAGAGTCTCCTCATCTTGGTAGCACACGAGGAATGATGAGTAATTCTCTGACACATTTGTTCAAACCCCTAAAACTAATATTTACCATGTACTTTATAAAGCTCTGTTCATATGCATTATTACATCTTATCCTCAAATAATAATATGGGGGCTCCAGTTTCATCCACCTCATTAGAACTGCTTCAAATGCATTCTTTTTAATAGCTGAGTAGTATTCCATTATGTGTATGTACCACAGCTTACTGGAGCCTATTATACAGACTGAAGTAAGTCAGAAAGAAAAACACCAATACAGTATATTACAACATATATATGGAATTTAGAAAGATGGTAACGATGACCCTATATGCAAGACAGCAAAAGAGACACATATAAAGAACAGACTTTTGGACTCTATGGGAGAAGACAAGGGTAGGATGATTTGAGAGAATAGCATTGAAACATGTCTATTACCATATGTGAAACAGATCGCCAGTCCATGTTTGATCCATGAGACAGGGTGCTCAGAGCCATTGCACTGGGATGACCCTGAGGGATGGGATGACCCTGAGGGATGGGATGGGGAGGGAGGTGGGAGAGGGGTTCAGGATGGGGAACACATGTACACCCATGGCTGATTCATGCCAGTGTATGGCAAANCATATGTGAAACAGATCGCCAGTCCATGTTTGATCCATGAGACAGGGTGCTCAGAGCCATTGCACTGGGATGACCCTGAGGGATGGGATGACCCTGAGGGATGGGATGGGGAGGGAGGTGGGAGAGGGGTTCAGGATGGGGAACACATGTACACCCATGGCTGATTCATGCCAGTGTATGGCAAAAACCACCACAATATTGCAAAGTAATTAGCCTCCAATTAAAATAAAAAAATTATAATAATATGGGGGCAATTATTATTATATTTAACTACTACTTGTGAGTTAACTGAGCCTAGTAACACACCATACTCTGTGATAGTGAATTTTATGTATCTACCTGACTGGGTCATGAAATGCCCAGACATTTGGTTCAACACCATTTCTAGATGTGACTGTGACTGTGTTTCTGGAAAAGGTTAGCATTTAAATTATTAGACTGAGTAAAGTAGGTTGTCATCTCCAATGTGGGGGTGCAGCAACATTATCCAGTTTGTTGAGGGCTTGAATGGAACAAAAATAGAAAGGGAGAAATTGTGGTCTTGGCCTGACTGAGTTGGTATATGTCTTTTCCTGCCCTCAGACTGGGACTTACACTTTATTATTTGTTTTCCTGGTTCTCAGGACTTCCAGCATGGACTAGAGCTATATGTGGTGATTGTGTGTGTGTGTATATATATATATTATTAATATATTATTATTTACATACTATTAATGTATGTGGCAGATTATATATATTTATATATATGTATAAAATGTATGTGTGCTGTGCGTTCAGTTGTGCCTGACTCTTTGCGACTCCATGGACTGTTGCCTGCCAGGTTCCTCTGTTCATGGATTGGGATCCTCCCCACCCAGGGATAGACCCGTAACTCCTGCATCTCCTGCATCCTTACCACTGAGCCACATGGGAAGCCCCATATACAATGTATACATATATATTCATAAAACATATACATATTTATCTGTATTTGTTGTGCTCTTTTTGAAATCCCTCAATGTGAGATATATGATATAGATATATACACACACATATCTTTTTCCCATTGATCTGTTTCTCTGAACAACACTGACCAATACACATAGCTGGAGCTGGAATTTGTACACAGACTCTTGACTCAAAATCCTCTGGCACCTACTAAGTGCAATGCACTGCCAGCAAGACATACATAAAAGTCCAAATTTCTTGGAGAGAGTGCATGGAAGTCCAGTGGGGAGGAAGCTATCTTTTCTGTGCTTGGGACAAAAGCCTCCAGCTGTCCACTTACTAACAATACCTAGATAGTAAGTGCCAAGTTCTAATGTGTGTCTAACACTGACCTAGGCACAGTGGAAATTAAAAGAGAAATAGAACTTATCTGAGGAGTCTTTTGCCTAAGCATGTACCTTATTAAAATGCATGAAACAATTATGGAAATTAAGTAACTAGTGTTAGCTAGAAGAATTAATGATACCCAGGTTCAATCCCTGGAAGATCCCCTGGAGAGGGAAATGGCAACCCACTTCAGTATTCTTGCCTGGAGAATTCCATGGACAGAGGAGCCTGGTGGGCTGCAGTCCGTGGGGTCACAAAGAATTGGACACGACTGANGATACCCAGGTTCAATCCCTGGAAGATCCCCTGGAGAGGGAAATGGCAACCCACTTCAGTATTCTTGCCTGGAGAATTCCATGGACAGAGGAGCCTGGTGGGCTGCAGTCCGTGGGGTCACAAAGAATTGGACACGACTGAGCCACTAAAACTTCTTATCTAAGAAAAACAGAAGAGAATGGATAGTTGCCCATGGTAGGTCATAATGAGTAAAGACATGGAAATAATGACTAGCCTCGATGTGAGTGGATGAGGAGGAGGGTGGGGAAAGCTCCTCAAAGATGTTTAACTTGTCTAGTGTTTGTATTAAAAAGAAAGAAATAAAAGTGGGTTGGTAGAATGAAACCAGATTATAGAGGACGACTTAGAAAGTGAGCAAAATCCATCCCTCCTAACAAAAATTTACTGCATGTCTTCTATGTGTTAAGGCCTAGGAATAAATAAATATGAATAAATCATGGTATCTTCTAATCAAAAGTATTTGCTCCCAGTCTTGGTAACTTGGACTCCACACCATAAGCAAGAGGGAGTTATGAAAAGTCCTTGAGTAAGGTAGTGACAAAATAAAATTTTATCTCTACATAGCTATAATCTCTTTAAACTGCAGACAGAGAGAAAACCAATGGGCAAGAGAAATACTATAGACCCCTCATGGTGTCAGAGTGGTTAGGTTAGGGCAGAGTGGGTTAGGTAGCAGAGTGGTTAGAGCAGGTTACAGGTAATGTTTTCAAAAAGAAATCTGTATGAAAAAGTTCTGGTGTGAGTGTCAAGAACTGGCTGTCAAGGGGAAAAATTGAATGTATAGGGAGACTAAGGGGACCAGAATAAGGGGCAGGGAAGCCAAAGTGGAGAGGAAGGATGCTGACATAATCTGGACAAGGCAAGAATCCAGGAGTGGAAAACGGTAGAAACACAAACACTAGGATCAGGGTACAGAGGCAAGTTTCAGAACCAGAAGCAAAGCAAAAGCTTGATGATTGAATCAGTACAAAATCAGGCTGGTCCCAGAAGCATGACTCTTTGTGCCTTGACGTGGGTGAGGACCGAGCCTCTGAGTGGAGATTAGACTAAATTATTGGGGGAAAAAAATCTAATGAGATTCAAGACCCGGAGTCAAACCTATTGTGATGACATCTCTGATGTTTTGTAAAGTGAAAGTGTTAGTATTTTCTAAGGAGAGCCTCTATAATCTGGCTTAACACTGGCTGCTGCTGCTGCTAAGTCACTTCAGTCGTGTCCGACTCTGTGCGACCCCATAGACAGCAGCCCACCAGGCTCCCCGTCCCTGGGATTCTCCAGGCAAGAATACTGGAGTGGGTTGCCATTTCCTTCTCCAATGCATGAAAGAGAA
>SJYX01006401.1:1030718-1231454 GCA_006410675.1 Oreotragus oreotragus
TTGCTCTGTGTTTGTGGGCGGGGGGGGGGGGGGGGGGGGGGGGGGCGGGGGGAATTAGGATAAAGGACATTACCTTTGGCTGTTCCTGAGAATATTCCAATGGTCCTATTTTTTAGAGATTTTACCACCTCACATAGGTTCTCTCCTTTATATTCAAGTGTTTCTGTTATTGAATAGGTTTAGTTCATTTTTGGTACATATAAGCAAACAATAAATATCAACTTAAAGAAAAAATATTCTTAAAACTGTTCACATAAAACATGCTTTTCCTAAAAGATAGAAATACTAATGAGCCTGCATATGTTGAAGCAGAATTACCAGATGTCTACAAACTGATCAGGCAAGAGTTCTTAAGTGTGAGGATAATTTAAGAGGAAAGAGGTGACCTGCTGAACTCTCATTTTGAAAGCTGTCTTGTCTAGAATAGGCATTAGAATGGATTATAACACTTCTGACAGTATGATAGACTAAATACGGGTGACCTTCTCCTTACAAAAACTTTAAAGCTCTGACTACAATTATATTTTTAAATATATTTAAGTATGCTATTGAGCCGATAATAATGTAAGAGAAATCCTCAGAGGCCAAAAACAAAGTAAAAACAGGAAACCGGGAGGGTAAGATAGCTCCAAAGAGACCATGCACTTCTGATCTGACAATCCTCTGAGGAGTAGAGGGGCTAGAGAGAATGCCTAGGGCTAACTTGAGGGGGGTCATTGATAGTAGGTCCCCACATAAAGCCAAAACCACACAGGAGTGCACCTTTTGTGGCAGTAGCCCAAAGGTATGCATATATAAATTCCACTCCAGGGAGAGCAACAGAAAGAAACTTGCTTGTCTTAGCATTGGCAGAGGGTGAAAAAAAAAAATCTCTCTGAGGCTTTAAAACTTCAAGTCCACCCTCATAGGTTGTAGTTTTGTGATCCACGGAACTTTAAATGTAGAAATATCATATACATGCTTATGAAGGAAAGATACTTTCAACCCAGGCCTTAAATATTTCATTAATATGTACTCTAAGAAAACAATAATAATATGCACAAAGAAATGATGCTCCATGCGTGACAAAAGGTGTATCCAAGAGGTGTTTATTACTTCAAATGGTAGAATTATCAGGTAAGAATATAAAATAAGGATGCTTGCTATGTTAAAAGAAGTAACATAGACTAGATCAAGGCATAAATAAGACACTCAAAGAAAAATTATCAGGCACATTAGAAAAAAATTCACATAGTTTTTTAAATAAAAGAAATGCATAATTTTTTATTCTTATAAAAATGAAATATTAAACAGCAAGCTAGACAGGGATGAAGAGAAAATTAGCATACTACAAGATAAATCTGAATGAATTACAGAAAATTTAGTACAAGCGTACCTTGTTTTATTGCACTTTGCTTAATTGTGCTTCTCAGGTATAGTGTGTTTTACAAATTGAAAATGTGTGTCAACCGTGTGTTGAGCAAGTCTGTTGGCACCATTTTTCCAACATTTGTTCACTTCCTGTGTCACATTTTGGTAATTCTCACAATATTTTAAACTTTTTTTATTGTCATATTCTTTGGTGATCTGTGATCAATGATCTTTGATGCTACTACTGCAAAAAATTATAAATTACTGAAGATTCAGATGCTGGTTAGCATTTTTTAGCAATGACGTTTTTCAAAAAAATTTCTATTGGAGTGCAGCTGAGTTAGCTTCACATGTACAACAAAGTGAATCAGTTATATATATTATATGACTGGAAGAAACACAAGCTGGAATCAAGATTGCCGGGAGAAATATCAATAACCTCAGATATGCTGATGNATTCTGTTCCATTGGTCAATGTGTCTGTGTGTATTGCAATATTGTTTTGATGATTATAGCTTTGCAATAGAGTTTCAAATCAAGGATTGTGATGTCGCCAGCTTTTTTCTTCCATCTTAAGACTGCTTTGGCTATTTGGATATCTGTGGTTCCATATCAATTTTAGGAATGTCTGTTCTATTTACATGAAAAATGCCATTGGGCTTTAGTTAGGGATTGTATTAAATCTGTAAGTTGCTTTTGATATTAAGGGCATTTTTCTACTAATCCATGAGCACAGAAAATCCCTTTTTCAATTTCTTTCACTAATGTCTTACAGTTTTTAGTGTACAGGTATTTCATCTCCTTGGCTAAATTTATTCCTAGGTATTTTGTTCATTTTGACGCAGTTGTAAATGTGACTGATTTCTTAATTCCCATCTCTGGTAGTCTGTTATTAGTATACAGGAATGTAACAGATTTCTGTATAATGATTTTATATCCTGCAGCTTTACTGAATTTGTTTGTTCTACAGGTTTTTGGTAAAGTCTTCAGGGTGTTCTTTGTGTGTATGTTCAAACAGTGACAGTTTTACTTCTTTTTCCCATTGGATGCCTTTTATTTTTTCTTGCTTAATTGCTGTCTAGGATTTTCAATGCTATGGTGAATAAAACTGGCAAGAATGGGCATACTTGTTCCTGATCTTAGAGGAAGAGTTTTCAGCCTTTGAGTATGATGTTCAGTTCAGTTCAGTCACTCAGTCATGTCCGACTCTGTGACCCCATGAATCGCAGCACGCCAGGCCTCCCTGTCCATCACCAACTCCCAGAGTGCACCCAAACTCATGTCCATCGAGTCGGTGATGCCATCCAACCATCTCATCCTCTGTCGTCCCCTTCTTCTCCTGCCCTCAATGTTTCCCAGCATCAGGGTCTTTTCCAATGAGTCAGCTCTTTACATGAGGTGGCCAAAGTATTGGAGTTTCAGCTTCACCATCAGTCCTTCCAGTGAACACCCAGGACTGATCTCCTTTAGGATGGACTGGTTGGATCTCCTTGCAGTCCAAGGGACTCTCAAGAGTCTTCTTCAACACCATGGTTCAAAAGCATCAATTCTTCGGCATTCAGCTTTCTTTATGGTCCAACTCTCACATCCACACATGACTGCTGGAAAAACCACAGCTCTGACTATATGGACCTTTGTTGGCAAAGTAGTGTCTCTGCTTTTTAATATGCTGTCTAGGTTGGTCATAACATGAAGTATGATGTTAGAAATGGGCTTATCACACATAACCTTTATTATATTGAGATGCATTCCCTTTATACTCTGTTGAGAGGTTCTTTTAATTGTAAAAGGATGTTGAATTTGTCAAAAGCTTTTCTGCATCTATTGAGATGATTTTTATTCTTTATTTTGTTAGTGTGGTGTATCACACTGATTTATGGATTTGGAACCATCCTTACATTCTTGGAATAAATTTCACTTGATCCTGTGTATGATCTTTTTCATGCATTGTTGAACTCAATTTGCTAATATTTTCTTGAGGATATTTGCGGCTCTGTCCATCAGGGATGTTGACCTATAATTTTATTTCTGGCAGTGTCCTTGTCTGATTTTTGTATTAGGGTAATGCTGACTTTGTTAAATGAGTTTGAAATCATCCCTTCATTTTAATTTCTTTTGGGAAGAATTTGAGAAGGATTGGTATAAATTCTTTGAAGGTTAAGTAGAATTCATAAGTGAAGCCATGTGATCCTGGATTTCTGTTTGGTGGGATGTTTTTGATACTGATTCAGTCTTATTACTAGTAATTGGTCTGCTCAGATGTTTTATTTATCATTCAGTCTATAAGCTCTGTGTTTATAGAAATGCATCCACTTCTTCCATATTGGCCATTTGTCGGTATATAATGTTCACAATAGTCTCTTATCTTTTCATTTCTGTAGTATTGGTTATAATTTCTTCTCTTTCATTTCAGATTTTGAGTCCTCTCTTTTTTTTGCTAAGTCTAGCTAAAGGTTTGTTAATTTGGTTTACCTTTTTAAAGAATTAGCTCTGGGGTTCATTGAATTTTTCATACTATTTAGTCTCTAATTTACTTTCTCTCTGATCTTTATTATTCCTTCTAACTGTGGGCTTCATTTGTTGTTCTTATAGTTCCTTGGGGTGTAACATAAGGTTATCTACTTATGATATTTCTTGTTTCTTCAGGTAGATATTTATTGCTATGAACTTCCCTTTAAGAATTGCTTTTTCTGTGTTCCTTAAGTTTTGGTATGTTGTATTTCCATTTTCATTTGTCTCAAAGTATGTTTTCTTTTTATTTCATTGATGCATTTATTTACTGTGTTGTTCAGTAGCTTAATCATGTTTGACTCTTTGCAACCCCATGGGCTGCTGATAATGGCAAGTTTCTTTGTCCTTCACTATCTGCTGGAGTTTGCTCAGGCTCATGTCCATTGAGTCAATTATATCAGCCAACCATCTCGTCCTCTGTTGCCTCCTTGTCCTCTTGATCTCAGTCTTTCCCAGCATCAGGGTCTTTTTCAGTGAGTTGGCTCTTTACATCAGGTGGCCAAAGTATTGGAGCTTCAGCATCAGTCCTTCCAATGAACATTCAGGGTTGATGTCCTTTAGGACTGACTGGCTTGATCTCCCTGCTGTCCAAGGGACTCTTAAGAGCCTTGTTCAAAAATATCAATTCTTCATAACTCAGCCTTCTTTATGGTCCAGCTCTCACATGGACCTGTACATGACAAATGGAAAAACCGGAGCTTGGACTAGACAGACCTTTGATGGCAAAGTGATGTCTCTGCTTTCTAATACACTGTTTGGGTTTGTCATAGCTTTTCTTCCAAGGAGCAAGCATCTTTTAATTTCATGACTGCTGTCACCATCTGCAGTGATTTTGGAGTCTGAGAAAATAAAGTCTGCTACTGTTTCCATTTCTTCCCCATCTGTTTGCCATGAAGTGATGGGCCTGATATCATCATCTTTTATTTTGAATGTTGAGTTATAGGCCAGCTTTTTTGCTTTCCTCTTTCACTTTCATCAAGAGTCTCTTTAGTTCCTCTTCACTTTCTGCTATTAGGGTGGTGTCATCTGCATATCTGAGGTTATTGATATTTCTCCTGAAGTCTTGATTCCAGCTTAAGCTTCATCAAGCCCAGTATTTCACATGATGTACTCTGCATAGAAGTTAAATAAGCAGGGTGAAAATATATAGCCTTGATGTTTGCTGTTCCATGTCCAGTTCTAACTGTTGCTTCTTGACTTGCATACATGTTTCTCAGGAGGCAGGTAATGCAGTCTGTCCTGAGGCCAAACTGTGGTGGAGGTAATGGTCATCTCCTCCAAGAGGACTTATGCCAGCACACCCTGCCTCCTAGGACTGTTGGTGTCAGTGCTCCTGACCCCGTGGCAGGCCACTGTTGATTCCCAAACACTCACAGGCAAGTCTCGCTCAGTCATTTGTGGGGTCACTGCTCCTTTCTCCTGGATCCTGGTGCACATAAAGTTTTGTTTGTGCCCTCCAAGAGATTCTGTTTCCCTAGTCCGGTGAAAGATCTGTAATCAAATCCCAGTGACCTTCTCAGTTAGATTCCCTGGAGTTTCTCAGTCCCTTTGTCAGATCCCCAGGTTGGGAAGTCTGTTGTGGGGCCTAGAATTTTTGCAACAGTATGAGAACTTCTTTGGTGTATTTGATTGATCTGTAACATGTTGTTTAATCTCCACATATTTGTGAATATTCTAGCTTTCTTTTGTAATTGACTTCCAGTTTCATACCATTGTGGTCAGAAAGGATGCTTGATATGCTTTCAGTCTTATATATTTGTTAAGACTTATTTTGTGGCCTAACATATGATCTGTCCTGGAGAATGTTCCATGGGCACTTGAGAACAATGTGTATTACATTGTTTTTAGATGGAATGCTCTACGTATATCTGTTAAGTTTATCTGGCTAAATTTATGGCATAAGGCCACTGTTTTCTTACTGATTTTCTGTCTGGACAATCTACCTATTGATTTAAGTGGGATATTGTCTCCTACTATTACTATGCTAAATCGCTTCAGTCGTGTCCGACTCTGTGCGATCCCATAGACTGCAGCCCACCAGGCTCCCCTGTCCCTGGGATTCTCCAGGCAAGAACACTGGAGTGGGCTGCCATTTCCTTCTCCAATACTATTACTATGTTTCTGTATATTTCTCCCTTTAGATCTGTTAATATTTGCTTTATAAACTTCGGTGCTCCTACAGTGGGTACGTAAATATTTGTAAACACTATATCCTCTTGCTGAATACACCTTCTTGGCATTATGTAATGCCTTTAACGACTTTCCCATATCATACAACAGTGTTAAATTATGGTCATAATGGTCATTACTCATAGCACTTGTCTTAAAACTGGAAGTTTGTACATTTTAACCGCCTTCCTCCAATTCTATTTCCCTCGTCTCTGCCTCTGGTAACCAAAAATCGGATCTGT
This sequence comes from Oreotragus oreotragus, assembly GCA_006410675.1. Lineage (NCBI taxonomy): Eukaryota > Metazoa > Chordata > Mammalia > Artiodactyla > Bovidae > Oreotragus > Oreotragus oreotragus. The sequence goes on from SJYX01006401.1 coordinate 1,036,991, forward strand.
TTTTTACAGTGAGTTTGGGGTTTTTTGTTTGTTTGACATATTGTAACTGTAAGTAAAATCACGTGGTATTTATCTTGCTCTGACTTATTTCACTTCGCACAATGCCCACAAGGTTCATCCATGCTGTTGTTCCTGGCAGGATGTCTTCATTTTTACGACTGAATAATATTCTGTTGTCTGTCTGACCCCATCTACCTATCTATGTACAGCTTCTTTATATGTTTACTTTCAGTGGACACTTAGATTTCCATATCTTGGCTATTATAAATAGTGCTGTTTGTGAACATGGGAATACAGATAGTTCTTTGGCATAGTGGTTTCTTCCTTCAGACATACTCCTAAAAGTATAATTGCTGGATTGTATTGCAGTTCTATTTTTGCCTTTTTGAGGAACCTCCATACTGTTTTCCATAGTGTCTGTGCCAATTTGCAATCCCAGTAGTGTAAGAGTTCCCTTTTCCCCACATCTTTGCTACTTTTATTATCTCTTCTCTTTCGAGGATGGCCATTCCAATAAGAGTAAGAAGATATCTCATGTGTTTGTGATTAATGGCAACCCACTCCAGTACTCCTGCCTGGAAAATCCCACGGACAGAGGAGCATGGTAGGCTCCTACAGTCCATGGCGCCGCAAAGAGCTGGACACGACTGAGCGACTTCACTCACTCAGTGATCAGTGATGTTGAGCATCTTGTTGAGATGTTGAACACACCTGTTGGCCATCTATATATTTTCTTTGTAAAAATGTCTATTCAGGTCCTTTGCCCATTTTTAATTGAATTGTTTGCCATTGAATCTTATGAGTTCTTTACATATTTTAGATGTTAACCCTTTATCAGATATATGCATGTGTGTGCTCAGTTGCTCAGGCATGTCCAAATCTTTGCAACCCCATGGACTGCAGTCTGCCAGGTTCTTCTATACATGACATTTTCCAGGCAAGGATACTGGAGCAGGTTGTTATTTCCTGCTCTAGGGGATCTTTCCAACCCAGGATCAAACCTGAGTCTCTTGTGCCTCCTGCATTGGCAGGTGGATTCTTTACCACTGTGCCACCTGGGAAGCCCTATCAGATATATAGTTTACAAATACTTTTTTTCTCATTTTATAGTGATTCCACTTTGCTGTTTTTTTTTTTTTTTTTTTTTTTTTTGTGCAGAGCTTTATAGTTGATATGTTCTCACATGTTTATTTTTGATTTTGTTGATTATGCTTTAGGTGTCATACCAAAAAAACCATTATAAACACCCATGTCAAGGATATTTTTCCCTATTTTTTTCCTCTAGGAATTTTATAATTTCAAGTGTTACATTTAAGTTATTACTCCATTTCAAGTTAATATTTGTGAGTGGTCTAAGGGGCCTAGTTTCATTCTTTTACACATGAATATCCAATTTTCACAGAACAATTTATGGAAGAGACTTTCTTTTCTCCATCAAGTATTCTTGGCTCCTTGTTAAATACAGTTGACCATGTAAGCCTGAATTTATTTCTGGGCTCTCAATTCTATTTTATTGGTCTATTTTTATGCCAGTATCATACATGTTGATGACTATAGCTTAATACTAGAGCTTGAAACCAGGAAATGTGATACTTTTTGCTTTGTTCTTATTTCTTAGGATTTCTTTGGTTATCAGGGTCTTTTGTGGTTCCATACGAATTTTAGGAGTGTTTTTCTACTTCTGTAAAAAATGCTATTGGAATTTTAATAGGAATTCCATTGAATCTGTAGAAGGCTTTTGTTCATTTCAGTCACTCAGTTGTGTCCGACTCTGCGACCCCATGAATCACAGCACGCTAGGCCTTCCTGTCCATCACCAACTCCTGGAGTTTACTCAAACTCATATCCATCGAGTCGGTGATGCCATCCAGCCATCTCATCCTCTGTCGTCTCCTCTGTCGTCCCCTTTGTTAGTATTGACATTTTAGTGATCTTAATTCTTCCAAATCATGAACATGAGATATGTTTCATTTATTTGTATCTTCTTTGATCAGTCTTTTATTTTTTAAAGCAGAAATATTTCACCTCCTTAGTAAATTTATTCCTAAGTGTTTTATTGTTTTTGATACTATTGCAAATAGTATCATTTTCTTAATTTCTTTTTCAGATAATTCATTGTGAGTGTATAGCAACACTACTGATCTTTTTATGTTAAATTTTTATCCCAAACTTTTCTCACATTTGTTGATTAGAGCTAGTTTCCTGGTATTCAGGATTTTCTATGTATAACATCATGTCATCTGCAAAGAGAGACAGTTTTACTTCTTCCTTTTTCAATTCTGGTACTTAAAAAAATTTTTTTCTTGCCTAATTGCTCCGGCTAGACCTTCCCAAATTATGAATAGGAGTGGTGAGAGTGGTCACCCTTGTTTTGATCCTGATCTTAGGGGAAAAGGTCTGAACCTTGTGATGTAGCTGTGGACTTGTTACATATGGCCTTTATTATGTTGAGATATGCTCTGTCTACACCTAGTATGTTAAGAGTTTTTATCATGGACAGGTGTTGAATTTTGTCAGATGCTTTTCCTGCATATACTGACATGATCATATGAATTTTTTCATTCATTCTATTAATGTGATCTATCACATTGATTATTTTGCAAATTTGGAGTCATCCCTGTATCCCAGGAACAAATCTCAGTTGATCCTGTGAATGATCGCTTTAATGTGCTCCTGAATTTGATTTGCTAGTATTTCATTGGGAATTTTCACATCTGTTTTCATCAGGGACATGGTCTGTAGTTTTCCGGTAGTGTCCATTTCTGTTTTGGTATCAGGGTAACCCTGGTCTTGTAAAATAAGCTTGGGGGAGTGTTCTCTCCTCTTAGATTCTCTGAAACAGTCTGAGAAGGACTGGTATTAATTCTTAAAATGTTTAGGTAAATTCACCAGTGAACCCATCTGATCCCAAGTTTTTCTTCATTTGGCGATTTCTGATTACCAATTTTCTTCTTACTAGTAACTGGTCTGTTCAGATTTTCTGTTTCTTCCTAATGCAGTCTTGCTAACTTCTGTGTTTATAAGAATTTTTCCATTTCTTTTAGGCTATTCAGTTTGTTGGTGTATAGCTGTTCAGAGAAGCCTCCGATGATCCTTTGTATATTTTCTTCTTCATTTATAATTTTGTTCATTTGGATCCCCTCTCTTTTTTCCTTGGCTGGTTGGTGTACCTAAGGGTTTGTCAGTTGTATTGATCTGTTCGAAGAACCAACTGTGAGTTTGTTTTATATACTTTATATATCTCCTGATCTCCATATCTGCTCTTTATTGTTTCTTCCTACTGGTAACTTTCGGTTCAGTTTGTTCTTTTTCTAGGTACATATACACGTTATCTATTCATTTTCAAATGCTTTCCCCATGTAGGTTATTACAGAATCTTGAGAAGAGTTCCCTGAGCTGTATAGTAGGTCTTTGTTGTAGGACCCTGTTGTAGGACCCACCTGTGCTGTACAGTAGGTTATCTATTTTAAATGTAGTGGTGTGCATATATCAATTCCAGACTCCAAATCTGTCCCCTGCATTTCACCTCTGGTAACCATAAACTTGTTTTCTAAGTCTGTGAACTTATTTGTAAACAAGTTCATTTGTATAATTCTGTTAGATTCCACATATAGGCAATATTATGTGATATTTTTCTTTGTCTGACATTTCAATCTGTATGATAATCTCCAGGCTCATCCACGTTGCAGCAAATGGCATTATTTTGTTCTTTTAAATGACTGAGTAATATTCCGTTATATATATGTACCACATCTTCTTTATCCATTCCTCCTCTGTCAGTGGACATTTAGGTTGCTTCCATGTCTTGACTGTTGTAAACAGCGCTGCAGTGAACACTAGGGTGGCATATATCCTTTTGAACCATGGTTTTCTCCAGATATATGCCCATGAGTGGGATTGCTGGGTCATATGATAGTTCTGTTTTTAGTTTTAAAAAGGAATCTCTACACTTTTCTCCATAGAGTTGGTACAAATTTATAATCCCACTAACAGTGTGGGAGGGTTCCCTTTTCTCCACACTCTCTTCAGTATTTATTGTTTGTAGACTTTTTGATGATGATCATTCTCACTGGTGTGAGGTGTCTTAATTTGCATTTCCCTAATAATTAGACAGAGAATGAGATGGCTGGATGGCATCACTGACTCGATGGACGTGAGTCTGAGTGAACTCTGGGAGTTGGTGATGGACAGGGAGGCCTGGCGTGCTGTGATTCATGGGGTCGCAAAGAGTCGGACACGACCGAGCGACTGAACTGAATAATTAGTCATTTTGAGCATCATGTCATGTGCTTCTTGGCTATGTGTATGTATTCTTCGGAGAAATGTCTATTTAGGTCTTCTGTCCATTTATTTTTTATTTTTTGATTTTGAGCCACATGAACTATTTGTATATTTTGCATATTAATTCCTGTCTGTCACATTGTTTGCAAACATTTTCTTCTGTTGTATGGGTTGTCTTTTTGCTTATGGTTTCCCTTGCTGTGCAAAAGCTTTAGAGTTTAATTAGGTCCCATTTATTTTTGTTTTTATTTCCATTACTCTAGGAGACAGATTGAAGAAGATATTGCTCTGATGTATGTTAAAGTATGTTCTTTCTATGTTTTCCTTTAAGAGTTTTATAGTGTCCAGTCCTACATTTAGGTCTTTAATCCATTTTTAATTTCTTTTCTTGTATGGTGTTAAAGAATGTTTTAATTTAATTTTTTTATATGTAGCTGTTCAGTTTTCCCAGCACCATTTACTGAAGAGACTGTCTTTTCTTCATTGCATAGTCTTGTCTCCTTTATCAATAGATTAATTGACCACAGGTGCATGGATTTACTTCTGAGTTTTCTATCCTGTTCCATTGAGCTGTATTTTTGTTCTTCTGTCAGCACGATACTCTTTTGATGACTGTAGCTTTGGAATACAGTCTGAAGTCAGAGAGCCTGACTCTCCAGCTCTGTGTTTCTTTCTCAAGATTACTTTGGCTATTTGAAGTCTTTTTGCACCTCCATACACATTTTAAGAATTTTGTTCTAGTTCTGTGAAAAATGCCTTTGGTAATTTGATAGGGATTGCATTGACCCTGTAGATTGCTTTGGGTAGTACAGTCATTTTGACAATATTGATTCTTCCAATCCAAGAACATGGTATATCTTTCCATCTGTTTGTGTTATCTTTGATTTCTGTCATCAGTGTCTTACAGTGTTCAGAATAGAAGTATTTTGCCTCCTTATGTAGGTTTATTCCTAGGTTTCTATTCTTTTTGATATGATAAATTGTTTAATTTCTCTTTCTGATCTTTGTTAATGTATAGAAATGCAACAGATTACTGTGTATTAATTTTGTGTCCTGCAGCTTTGCCAAATTCATTGATTAGGTCCAGCAGTTTTCTGGTGGCAGCTTTAAGATTTTCTATGTATAGTATCATGTCATCTGCAAACAGTGACAGTTTTACTTGGTGAGCAAATGCCAGCCTCCAGGAGAGCTCACACCAGTGAGTGCTCCCCAGAACTACTGCTGCCAGTGTCTTTGTCCCTGCAGTGAGCCAAAGCCTCCCCCTTTCTTTGCAGAAGGCCCTCCAATACCAACAGGTAGGTATTCTATGACCAGGCTTCCATGAGTGAGGTCACTGCTTTCTTCCCTGGGTCCTGGCACACACTCACTCCTGTGGGAGAACCTCTGCAATATAATTATTTTCCAGTTTGTGGGTCATCTACCAGGTGAGCAGACTTCCGTGGTGGCTCGGACAGTAAAGAATCTGCCTGCAATGCAGAAGACTTGGGTTCAATCCCTGGGTTGGGAAGATCTCCTGCAGAAGGGAATGGCAAACCCACTCCAGTATTCTTGCCTGGAGAATCCTATGGACAAAGGAGCCTGGTGGGCTACAGTCCATAGGGTCACAGAGAGTCAGACACGACTGAGTGACTAACACTTTCACTTTTCACTTTACCAGGTGGATATGGACTTGATTTTAGTGATTGCATCCTCCTACCATCTTCTTGTGGCTTTTTTGTTTTTGGACACAGGACATCTTTTTTGGTGGGTTCCAGCATTTTTTTGAGGATGGTGGTTCAGCAGCTAGTTGCAGTTTTGGCGTTTTCATAGGAAGAGGTGGGCGCGTGTCTTTCCACTCTGTCTACTTTGTCTCCACCTCCAGACTGTTTCTTTAGGAGCTTTCTTGCTTCCTAGTCTAGGTGGTGGTGATGTGAACTTCCGTCTTAGAACTGCTTTTGCTGCATCCCATAAGGTTTGCTATATTGTATTTCCATTTTCATTTGACTCAAGATTCTTCCAAATTTCCTCTTTAGTTTCTCTTTGATCCACTGGTTGTTCAGGATTGTGTTTTACAATTTCCATGTATTTGTACATTTTCTAGTTCTCCTCCTATTATTGATTTCTAGTTTCATACTACTCTGGTCAGAGATGATACTTGCTATGACTTTAGTCTTTTTGAATTTGTTATGACTTGTTTGGTGCCCCAACATATGGCTTAGCTTGGAAAATGTCCCATGTGCACATGAAGACTGTGTACTCTGCTGCTGTCAGACAGCACACTTGGTGTGTCTGTAGGTCTATTATGTCTGTGGTGGTGTTCAAATCTGATGTTTTCTTATTAATTCTGTGTCTGAATGACACATCCATTGTTGCAAGTGGGATAGTAGGATCCCCCACTATTATTGTATTGCTGCTTATTTCTCCTTTTAGTTCAGTTTTTGTTTTATATATTTAGATGTGCCAGTGTTTGGTGTATAAATATTTATAATTGTATTTTCTTTAATGAATTGACCTCTGTTTCAGTATATAATGACCTTCTTTGCTGTTGTTTTAAACTGTTTTTAAAGTCTTTTGCTTGATAATGGTACAGCTACCCCTTTTCTGGGGGGATTATTTTTTGGTGTACTATCTTTTTCCACCTCTTCACTCTCAGTCTATACAAGCCTTTAAGGCTAAAGTGAGTTTCATATAAGGCAGCATATTGTTGGATTTTTAAAAAATCAGCCATTCTATGTCTTTTAATTAAAGAATTCAATGTTAATGTTTATGTTTAAAGTGATTATTGATAGGTAAGAATTTACTACTGCAGTTTTGTTCCTCATTTTCTGGTCTTTGGTAGGTGTATTGTTCCTTTTTTTCATAACGTGTTGTCTTTTTTTGGGTGTGTTTTGATGTCTTTTGGCACGAGTGCTCTTTGACTTCTTTATCATGTTCTTTGTATAATTACTACAGTTGTTTCTATTGTGGTTACCACTAGGCTTACATAAAATATCTTAAAATTACAATATTCTATTTTAAATTGATAAAAACTTCAATATAACTCCGAAATTTATACTTTAACTTTTCCCATTTTAGTTTCTGGTGTTATGGTTTACATATTTTTAAGACTACATACCTAATAACCTATTAGTTATGATTATTTCTATTATGTTATCCTTTTACCTTATAACTAGAGTTGTACATGAATTACATTACACTCTTACCATATTACATAATATAACTTTCACTGTACCTTTATCATTAAAAGTAAGTTTTACTTTCTTCATTTTTACAATGCTAGTGAGTGTCCTTTTATCTCTACTCAAAGAACTCCCTTTATCACTTTTGTAAGGCAGCTTTAATGGTGACGAACACCTTGCTTTTGTTTGTTCATGAGTCTTTACCCTTCTTTCATTTCTGAAGGACAGTTTATTGTATTTTCTTTAATGAATTGACCTCTGTTTCAGTATATAATGACCTTCTTTGCTGTTGTTTTAAACTGTTTTTAAAGTCTTTTGCTTGATAATGGTACAGCTACCCCTTTTCTGGGGGGATTATTTTTTGGTGTACTATCTTTTTCCACCTCTTCACTCTCAGTCTATACAAGCCTTTAAGGCTAAAGTGAGTTTCATATAAGGCAGCATATTGTTGGATTTTTAAAAAATCAGCCATTCTATGTCTTTTAATTAAAGAATTCAATGTTTATGTTTAAAGTGATTATTGATAGGTAAGAATTTACTACTGCAGTTTTGTTCCTCATTTTCTGGTCTTTGGTAGGTGCATTGTTCCTTTTTTTCATAACGTGTTGTCTTTTTTTGGGTGTGTTTTGATGTCTTTTGGCACGAGTGCTCTTTGACTTCTTTATCATGTTCTTTGTATAATTACTACAGTTGTTTCTATTGTGGTTACCACTAGGCTTACATAAAATATCTTAAAATTACAATATTCTATTTTAAATTGATAAAAACTTCAATATAACTCCGAAATTTATACTTTAACTTTTCCCATTTTAGTTTCTGGTGTTATGGTTTACATATTTTTAAGACTACATACCTAATAACAGATTAGTTATGATTATTTCTATTATGTTATCCTTTTACCTTATAACTAGAGTTGTACATGAATTACATTACACTCTTACCATATTACATAATATAACTTTCACTGTACCTTTATCATTAAAAGTAAGTTTTACTTTCTTCATTTTTACAATGCTAGTGAGTGTCCTTTTATCTCTACTCAAAGAACTCCCTTTATCACTTTTGTAAGGCAGCTTTAATGGTGACGAACACCTTGCTTTTGTTTGTTCATGAGTCTTTACCCTTCTTTCATTTCTGAAGGACAGTTTTGCTGGGTATAGAGTTTTTGGTTTAAAGTTTTTTCCTTTCAAGATTTTAAATATATCATCCCATTTCTCCTAGCCTGAAGTTTCTGGTGAGAAACCTGTTGATAGTCTCATGGGGGTTCTTTTGTAAGGGATGTCTTTTTCTTGTCCTGCTGCTCCCAACTTTATCTTTGACTTTTGACATTTTTTTTCTTCTTTAAAAGAAAAAAAAATCTTTTTCTTAAAATTTAAAATTTCTTTCTTTTTCTTTTACAAATTTGTGTGGAGGGCTGGCTGACTTTCAATAGATTACAGCAAGGGAGCTGCTCTGCTACCTATGAAACCCCGACCCAGAAGCAGGTTGTCTCCGAATGATTTAGCCCCAGGTTCCTCACAAACATGCAGTGTGTGACAGGTGAGGGGGCAGCCACTTTTCCCTCCGTGCCCCATGTCCCAGGATGAAGGGCTCTCCACACTGACCCTGGTTCTGACACCATGGTGGGGACGGTGGGGGACCAACTTTTGAAGATTTTAATTGTGCCCTATTTGGGTTCAAGCTATTTGGGGTCCTTTGAGCCTAATTGATCTGGATGTCCATTTCCCTTTTTTTTTTTGATTTATAAAAATTTCAGCCATTATTGCTTTCAACATACTTTCTGTTCTTTTCTCTTTGTCTTCAGGAATTTCTATAATGCAAATATTCTTTTTTCAGGAGCTGGGGTGAGGTGGAAAAGTGCAAAGCCTTTCATCGGTGTTTTTGTTTTGTTCCTCTGGATAATTTCAACTGCCTTATCATCCAGGTTGCTGATTTTTCTTCTGTGTTGATTCTGCTTTTGAAGTACTTTATTGACTTCTTCAGTGTAGTTATTGTATTTTTTTAGCTCGAGAATTTTTTTCATGGTTTCTATTTTTGCTCAACTTGTGTTCAATAGTTGTTTTCCTCATTTGAGTGTTCTTGCAGTTCACTAGCAGAGAAGGCGATGGCACCCCACTCTAGTACTCTTGCCTGGAAAATCCTATGGATGGAGAAGCCTGGTAGGCTGCAGTCCATGGGGTAGCTAAGAGTCAGACACGACTGAGCGACTTCACTTTCACTTTTCTCTTTCATGCATTGGAGAAGGAAATGGCAACCCACTCCAGTGTTCTTGCCTGGAGAATCCCAGGGATGGCGGAGCCTGGTGGGCTGCCGTCTATGGGGTCACACAGAGTCGGACACGACTGAAGCGACTTAGCAGCAGCAGTTCACTAGAGTTCTTTAAGAGGACTATTCTGAATTCTTTGGCTGACAGCTCACAGATCTTCACTTAAGTAGGGTCAGTTATTGATGCTCTCTTAGTTTCCTTTGGTGGTGTCATATTTCTCTGGGCTTTCATTCCTCATGGTGGTATCTGTGCACCGAAGTGGTCTCTCTTCTAGACTTTATAGGTTTGCTTTGGTTGAGAAAATTCTTCACCAGTTAGCTCAGTTTTGGTTTCTGGATGTATCTACTGATACAGTCTTTGAGCAAGTAGGGCTTGGTATCAGGATCTGTTTTTGAGTACGGTAACTGCCTGAGGCCAGGGGTGGGAGGGTGTGCTGTTCACTGCAAACAGCTGGACAGGGCTCTTGTCCCAGTTTCCTGCCTAAGGGAGGGTACAGTGTGGGCTCTGCAGTTGCCCAGGTTCTCCAGTCAGGCTTTTTAGGCCACTGGGCCAGGTTACTGTACTCAGCAGTAGGCAGCAGAATGGGATCCAGGGGCCGTGTGGCTTTTTGTCGTGGGACTTGAATTTGGGAAGCGCATATACTGAATGCCCTGTCCAGATGGGGCTACTGGCTTTGCTCTGCAGATGGGAAAAGCCGCGGAGTGTTTCTGTTCAAGTGCCACTGTAAGCAGGGCTCTGGTTAGTGTCTTTGGTTGGGTGGGCTGAAGCCTGTAGTCAGCAATGAGTGAGGCTACACATTAGGTTCCCTGCTTGGGCACGGTGGGAGAACTAGCTCCAAGGTTTGTAACGCTATTCGTTTGTGGTCTTGATCCCACAGCTCCCCGATCAAATAGGGCCACTGGCTCTGCTCTAGAGGCTATCAGCTCAGCCTTCCCATCTCTCTGCTTGAGACTGCTGTGTGGTCCACTCTCTGTGTGTTCCTGGCAGTGACCCTGGCCAGTCTGGGTGGGACCCACACTCAGCAGCTGGCAGGCCTATGATCTGCTCCCTGCCTGGATGCTGTGTGTGTGTGGGGTCNCTCTAGAGGCTATCAGCTCAGCCTTCCCATCTCTCTGCTTGAGACTGCTGTGTGGTCCACTCTCTGTGTGTTCCTGGCAGTGACCCTGGCCAGTCTGGGTGGGACCCACACTCAGCAGCTGGCAGGCCTATGATCTGCTCCCCTGCCTGGATGCTGTGTGTGTGTGGGGTCCAGTTCAGGCACCTCCCACATTTTCTGAAGAGGTTTTTCTGGTTTGCAGGAGCTGAGAGCTCCACTTAGCAGCAATGGGACTGTGGATGAACTCTCCCTGTCTGGGCATAGCAGGGGAAGCCTCCATGCCTGACACAGACTGTGCTCTGGGGGCCATCAGCTCTGCCTGCCTGCCTCCTGGCTTGAGCACTGTTGGGCTTCCATGCCTTGGAGAGGGAGGTGGGCAGATCGGGCCCCACCCCTCACTTGAGGACCTGCCTTGCACCCAGGTGAGTTCCCTGGTCAGACTTGGTTCTGCAGCTGAGCAAAGCTGCTGGACGGGATCACTACCTGGGTGCTGCAGGCAGGGGCTTGTTCTGCTACGCTCTTGAGTGTGGGTTGTTGCAGGACCCTCCCCGTTTCCCCTATCACGTCCGATTCCCAGTGGTTGAGCCCTGCAGATTCCCTTGCAGGCCTGGTAGGACAATACAGGTGTAGTGGCTCTCACAAAACAAGTCACATTGCTGGGGTGGGGGCAGGGGGGCCCTGATTGTTGCCCATGAGCTTGCTTTTTCCACTAGTGGAGCTGTGCCGGCCGGCGGGAGCGGCAATGCGGTCCGTGGGCAGCGGCGCCCTTTACCCTTCTGATGTACCTGCCTTTCCCTCTGTGGTGTGTGTGTTGGGGGTTGCCTCAGCCTCGCCCTGTGTTGTAGAATGCGCTCAGTGGTGCCTTGTTGGTTGCTGTGCTTGTAAGGGCAGAGCAGTCAGGAATGACCTGCATTCCCACCTTGGTGATACTGCTGAGTTTAACTTTGGAAATGTGTAATTTCTATAAAAACGTCCAATCCTTCTAATAATTAAGTGTGATAAATTCACTGGAAGCAGAGCCAAGGAGTCTGGGCCAGCCACATCATCTAATCAAACATCTTGAATTGTGAGAGTGCCTTTGCTAAAGAGGAGGTGCCTGGGCTGTGGGGGTCGAAATTGTGGAGAGTTCGACAGGCATGCTCAGCTCGTTGTGGGCACCTGCCCCGCCTCGTCTTCAGAGTGTGGAGGAGTTGTCACTTAGCCATACCGCTCTCTTATTCTGAATTAAATTACCCATCTAACAATATTTAAATTAACCTTGAGGCTTCCTGGAGAACATAAAAGTTATTTTGAATTATTTTCACTGCCAGGATCAGCACAATTCCCTTCCCAGCCAGCTCGGTAGGTATTCAGTGATTGAGAAACCAATTTTTAAATTAATACAATTTTGTGTTTCCAAGGAAGCCATTATTTTTAATTATCGGGAGTTTTCCTCAGCCTGGCTTCCCCAGTTAATAAAACTCAGCTACTTAGCATGGTTTTTATTTTTGCAGAGGGCAGACTTTGGGAAGTAGTTTCCCCATGTGCAATCTCCCTCCAGAATGTTTTGATCTCACCAAGCACACGCCTGTCACAAGGAGGCTCATAAAAAACCCCGAGAAAAGGAAACGCTGTCATCAAAATGGCCCTGCTGGGCCCATAACGGATGACTCTAACTTAGCTTGAGGGGCAGCATGGGGAGCCGGTGAATCGAGAAACTGCAAAGAAGAAATTAACACTGAGCTGGGTCCCCTCCCGGAAGTGGCACTGAAGCACAGGAGGAGAAACTTCAGTTAGACTTAGAGCAGAACCCTTGCCTCTTCTGCTTTAAGTCTGGGAAACCCTGAAAAGATTCGTGAGGGAGGAGGGGGAGAGTCTCCTTGTCTGGCAGCGCTGAAAAGCAGAACTCCCTGCTTGGAGAGTTGAGCTGTTCACCCACCCAGAGGAGAAGCCTGGCCTGGATGACATCTTCATTTCCTTTCTGGGTCAGTCCTTTAGGATTTAAAAAGCAGCTCTCCCCAGCTCCCATACAACATGACACTGTGCTATGCTGGGATCAGGGCTGGAGGAGAGAGAACAACTTGCTATCAATTTAATATTAGCTTAAATAATGCATAATTAGAAGGTTAAGCCTCTGCAAACACGTTAAATAATGTATTCCCCAAGCAAACATGATTTGGTGATGATGTGCTATTTTGGATGGTGGTGAGGTGGAAAGGTGGAAGAGACCCGGATCTGAGTTGCATTGTTGATATGGATCGTTTCTGTCATTACAAAGTAGAGCCTTCCCTAGTCATGCCTTGGTTTCCTTATCTGTCGTGGCCTGTGAACTTCTGGTGGGTGGAGGCTTTAGCTTAAGTTTCTCAGCGTCTCTGTTAGTTTGGAAAGTGCTTGGTGCTCGACAAGGATCTGTGAGCAAGGGGACTGAATTAGACTGAGTTTAAGCATGTTAGATCTAAGGCTCTAACGTGAAAAACCAAGACAAGAAAATGTGAGCAGGACACTTGTGACCTCCAAATATCGGAAAGGCTGTCTTCATTCTAAACAGTGATAGTCATTCTGGGAGGAACCCTCGAGTCCTGGAATGAACACAGACTGGAGGGAGTGGATTTTCAGGATGTCAATTTAAAATCTCATCCATTCATTTAGCGTTTACTGAGCACCTACTATGTATGCTTGTTGATGTGATCAATACTTAAAATAGACCAGAACAGTTAGGGCCCCTGCCCTTGTGAACTTACAGGTCAGAGGAGGATAAAGACACACAAGCCAACAGTGGAAAACGTGTGTGTGGTTATGAGAGTAAACAGAGGAAGGCACTATGGAATGGAGAGGGGACACAGAGTCAGAACTGAGCTGACAGGGACAGCTGCCCAGAGAAAGTGCTGCCTCGGGGGTGGGGGTGGGGTCCCAAAGTATGAGCGTTCAACAGGTGAGGGCAGGAGGTGGGTTAGGGAGAATATTCCAGATGGGGTGGTCAGGAAGTGAAAGCCTGCCCCAGTGTCAGAGAACTTCACTTCTGATGCTTTGGGTATCCTGGTGGAGGCAGGTGGTCCCTGGGGAGGCATGTGGCAGAGAGGAGAGGTGTCTGATGTGGAGGCTCAGCCTAGATGACCTGAATGGGGCTTGTACTTGTCATCCTTCAACCTGAACTTCTGGATGTCAAGTATGTTGTACGGCTCTTTAGCCTCTAAGAAGAAAGGAAGACGGTGCAGCCTATGGATGAATGCTCCTTTGCATTCAACAGAGGGTACGTCTGGTGAGGACCTCTATATTTCTATAGTCACTAAGTCATGTCCAACTCTTTTGTGACCCCCAGGTAGTCCACCAGGCTCCTCTGTCCATGGGATTTCCCAGTCAAGAATACCGAAGTGGGTTGCCACTTCCTCCTCCAGGGGACCTTTCCGACTCAGGGATCAAACCCGCATCTCCTGCTTGGCAGGTGGATTTCTTAGCATTGAGTCACCTGGGAAGCCCTTCCAAGATCCTTCAGTTCAGTTCAGTTCAGTTGCTCAGTCGTGTCCGACTCTTTGTGACCCCGTGAATCGCAGCACGCCAGGCCTCCCTGTCCATCACCAACTCCCGGAGTTCACTCAGACTCACATCCATCGAGTCAGTGATGCCATCCAGCCATCTCATCCTCTGTCATTCCCTTCTCCTCCTGCCCCCAATCCCTCACAGCATCAGAGTCTTTTCCAGTGAGTCAACTCTTCGCATGAGGTGGCCGAAGTACTGGAGTTTCAGCTTTAGCATCATTCCTTCCAAAGAAATCCCAGGGCTGATCTCCTTCAGAATGGACTGGTTGGATCTCCTTGCAGTCCAAGGGACTCTCAAGAGTCTTCTTCAACACCACAGTTCAAGATCCTTACTAGAACAATAAGGTCCCAATCCCTTGACCTCACCAACCCCAGCTAATTTGCTCTAAGCCTTCTGCCTCATCTTCTGCTCAGATAACAAGCAACAGTCTTTTCTGCCTCAGGGCCTTTGGATGTGCTGGTAGCTTAGCCCAGAAGGCTTTCTTCCCATTCCATTACTGGAAAATTCCTACTCTTCATTCATTTTCTTACCCCAAAGGCCGTTTTCTTTGTGTGGCCTTAACCTCAATCAGGTATGCCTTGTTATCTCAACCATGTTCCCTCACAGCATCCATCACCATTTCTTTACATTATTTGTAGTTAATTTGATTACTATCTGTTTTCCCCTTGCTAGAGTATAAGCTCCAGGAGGATATTTTTACTTTTCTATCACAGCACTCAAAATAGCAAGTAATCCAAAAGTAATGCTTGTTTGGGGGATATATTATTGAATATATTTTCAGAGGCTTAGGGAAATGGCAACCCACTCCAGTGTTCTTGCCTCGAGAATCCCAGGGACGGGGAGCCTGGTGGGCTGCCATCTATGGGGTCGCACAGAGTTGGACATGACTGAAGCGACTTAGCACCCTTCTAATTATATATTATGTAAGCTAATGTTAAATTTGTAGCAAGTTCCGTCTGTACAAGCTCTGCTCAGAATTGAGTGTCTTGTTTGTTCACTAATATATCCTCAGTGCATAATACAGTGCCAGGAACATAATAGGTGCTTGGGAAAAAAAAAAAACAAAAAACATTGGTTGGTGCAAAGTGAACGCAGAAAGGGCTGATAAAATTCAGGCTATTGTGATGACAGTGTAGGTTAGCAGACCTACCAGAGTGGGATCCACGTGGAACTGAGTTCACGTGTGTGTGTTCACAGGCACACACGCACATCTGCCTCCCACCTTGTTCCCGTGTCACTGTCATTTGCCACAAAAGTAAAAGTAACACAAGCCAACGTGTAATTGCAATGTCATACTAATTATACAGAAACCAAAACAAAATTACTAACTCCCACTCCTTCTGGGAATACTAATAACACTAATACCAATATCATGATGGAAGATTATCTTGGCAGCAATTTTCCTTTTGTTCTGCTACCTACACATGTAGCTGTTTCGTGCTTTTGCAATCTCTGTGTAAATCATAATCAGGAGGAGATATCCTAGAGGGTGGTTATATGCCTTCCTTATCAGAGAGAATCATGCAGTAAGCCTGTCTTAGCAAAGAGCAGAAGTTTTAAATCGTAACAGGAGGAGTTGGTTTCAGTTCTGTCTTCCAAAAGTATAGAAAGAAGTCTTGCTGGAGGGGAGGAGCATTAAAGCATGAACAAGTCCTCAGGACCAGAAGTTTGTTTTATGATTAGGCTTTGGAAGGATGGACGATGAAGACTAGATCGGGGGTGTGTAAGTTTGAGTGTGATGTAACCATCTCTTCCTCCTTTGGGAGCAGCGCCCCCTTTGCTTGGGGTTTCCCCATCTAGACGTTTTTACCGAGCCATTTGTCACATGGTACATGTGACCCAGCCATGCACAGACCCCTCCTGGAGCAGTGGGACTGGCCCAGGGCTGTGACTGCCATTCCATCTGTGGCAGGCCCTTCAGAGGGCTTCGAAGGGATTTTGGTTTTTAATTCTGTAAGAGATCCCTTTCTCTTCCCTCTGGGTCACTAAGCTGAGCTAATAGCAGCCTGGAGTCATCTTTAGCCAAGCCTGCCTGACCTCCACAGTGAGAAGAGGTCACCAGTTGAAGGTAGGGGTAAATGAGCCCAAGTATCAGGGGGAAACACTGATAAGAGATGGAAGGGGGGGTCCAAGAGAAAGATGTCAAGCTGATGATATCACTTGAGCTGGTGAAGTCACTGGTGGGGAGAAGCAAGGCCACGCACAACACATGCCCTTTTTAACAGCTCATTTGAGTATACATCCTGTTTCTTGCAGTGAAAAGATTCCTGACAGAGGCATTTATGGACTGTGCACATTCCACGGAGGAGCGTTTTAAGGGGGCGTGGGCATCATATCTTCATCACCCACTGCCTGAATGCCCATCACATGGTACCTGTCATCAGGGATACGGCCGTGAGATGGTCCTCATGCCCACAGAGCTTACAGGTACCCTGATGTAATAGCTTCATGAGAAGGTCAGAGGAAACAGGGAAGAGTGGTGGGTGGTGAGGGCTGGAGGCAGGAGGAGAGAGATTCCTGGAGCAATCCTTGGGAGGTGGAAGGAAAAGTCTTCTCCCCTTTGAGTCTAGGCAGTGACAACTGCTCGAGATTTTGCCCAAGTAAAAGAGCCATGAAGCTTTCGGTGGAAGGGAATGGCATGGTCCATCCAGCCACCATTTTACACTTCAAGCTTTAGGTAAGGGCTGCTGGTGCATGCCTCCCCTGAGAGATGCCCTTGGCTAGAATGGTGGAAGAAGGGGGTACCTAGGTGGGTTAGACTTTCACTGGGGACCGTTCTAGGGGTTCTGGTGAACTCCAGGGATGCTCAGAGCCTTTGGCCCTCACTGCTCAACTGGCTAGGCTCTGAGGAGTGGGCCAGCCCCTGGGAAAGGTCAGGCTGTTTGCATCAACAGATCCACGGGGGTGGGGAGCAACGATGGAATGGTGCTGGTTCAGTGGTAGCACCTGAAAGCTCATTCAGTTTCTTCCCCCTCCACTAGGCAGGGCTGGGGCTGCCGGAATCGCACATCGCTGTCTCGGGGTTCAGGTCCCAGCCTCTGTCCCGCAACAGAGCCTGGCAGGCTAGTCCTTGAAGTCTGGAGGACTCCTTGGCTTCCCAGTCTACCTGATCGTGGAAAAGGCCCCTTAAAGGTGAGCCTGATATAGCCACCCTGCTAGCTGCCAAATCCCATTAATTGTGTGTGCTAAGTAGCGCTCAGGTCTCCCTCTGTCTTCTCTGCTAGGGATTTTGTTTCTTGTTTGAATTACCCCCTCCTCCTATCCTGTCCCCATCTGATTTATCTTCCTCTGTACCTAAGGAAGCCTGAGAGGTCTTTCTAACACGACAAACCCCAATACGTCACTCTGCCAACTAAACCCTGGAGCAGCAACCCCACCCTAGCAAAATATGCCCTTCATTCCCTTCCCATCCTAACCCTGACCAACTCACTCTGACTCACACAGTATAAACACAGACCTTTCTCTCCAGCCACACTGAGTTTTCTGAAATGCCATTCCTTTTTTTGAGGTGAGGTGAGGTGGGGTGGGGGCGGGTGGAAACCTCTTTGCCTTTTCACAGGCGACACTTTGATCACCCCTTGCTGATAATCTTTGCCTGGCTAATTCCTCCTGCTCTGTAGAACTGATTCCAACTCTTCTGTGAAGCATCTCTCAGCCCTGAGCTGGAGGGCAGGGACCCTGCTACGTGGTCGCCAAATCTCCTTTCATTTTCTTCTTAGGCTTGCAGAAAGACACCGTTTCCTAGGCTTCCTTGCAGTTCAGTTGAAGTCAACCCACTGTGTTCTCACCAGGGGGAATGGCAGTGATGCCTGCCGCATCTAGCCATGTTCATTAAGCCCCCAGTTTCAGGGCTTATCATCTGTGCCCATTTGTTAACCAACCACAGCTCATCCTCCCCCGACTGATAGTGACGTTCCCCCTTCTTGACATCCTGGCCTCGTTGACAGCTCACAACATCACGTGACTCACGCGTGCTACTCCACCTTCCTCCTCTACCTTCTCCCAACGGCTCCCCAGCAATTTCCAGGAGCTGCTTTTATTTCATTCACTAAACAATTTATGAATTGAATTAAAATAAATGAGATGCAAATAAATTCCAGGCTTTCTCCCTCATTTTCAAATTACATTTTCAGTCCACTCAACCTGTTATAATCTCATAGTGATTTTCATTTAAGAGAGCTAAATGGATATGTGATTATTGTTACAGGAACTAACACCAGACAATTAAATGTTGAGGTGTTGATAGATAAAGCTGTGTTTCGATTTGCATAAACATGATGCCAGCAAATCTAACCCTGGCAGAAATTCAGTTATATATAAGACTTGCGTGCCTAACTTTTGCTAATTATCACGAGTACCATTATTACGACTTTTAATATTCGGAGTTGGGATTATGGCCATTTTATTTGAGGGCTGCATTTATCTTTATTTCAAAAACTCAGTCAAAATGCATCACTGACTTATCAGAGAAAAGGCACGATTACTACTCCTAATCAACTTCTACGGTGCAGTGTATCAAAAATCAATTATACAGCCCCGAAATCCAGTCATTAAGGATTTAGTTACTAATCTCATTTCATTTTTGTCTTTAGGAAGATACTGCAGCTTGCAACTCTACAGATACCAGCAGAGGAAGAAAAACACGGGCGACTGCTGATAACCTAATGTGGAGAATTAAACTCCAACTAAACAAAGGTAGAATCTTAACATGGAGTGGCCTGGTTCTCCAGGGAGTCACCTGGGCTGGGTGGATTTCAAGCCAATAACACAGTAGAAGTTATGACCCAGGTTTTTTTGTGGGGGAGCCTTCTGAGCTCAGGAATTCCAAAGCATTTGTTAAACCCTGCAGCATCGCATTGTTTACCATCTTCCTGGTGAGTATCTCAATCCACAATGATTCTTTATCTGTTAGTTGGCTTACTATCCGCTGCCTCACCTGCTGACTGTATGCCGGCAGGGATCTTGTGCTGTGTAGCGCCAGTGTGTACCACAGTGCCTGGCTCCTCGTTACATGTTCAATAAATAGGTGCTGAATTTGACAAAGACTGCGATCCCAAAGATGTTCCCAGTGAGCATGAAGGTAAGATCCCGTCTCTCTCAACACCAAGTAAATGACCAGAGCAGGACCTAGGCTATCTGGATGACTGTTGATGGAATCAGGAGTTGTGAAGCCTATTGGCTAAGAATCCTAGCATGTGAGACAGAAAGAGAAAACTGGGGCTGAGTTCTGGCCTTGGCATTTTCAAACCATTGTACCCTTGAATTGGTTACTTAGCTTCCCAGAGCCCATGTTTTCTCATCTGAAAAATGGAAATAATACCTACCCCCATTGGAAAGTAAGATAATATAGGCAAAGCATTTAATGTTGTGTCTGCATCATGAAAGTCCTCCATGAAAGTTATATATTGGTTTTAAAAGCTGTAACTTGTGGTGAGTTACCTAGTCTGTGGAAGCTGCTGCTGCTGCTGCTAAGTAGCATCAGTCGTGTCCGACTCTGTGTGACCCCGTAGACGGTAGCCCACCAGGCTCCCCTGCCCCTGGGATTCTCCAGGCAAGAACACTGGAGTGGGTTGCTATTTCCTGCTCCAATGCATGAAAGTGAAAAGTGAAAGTGAAAGCTAGAGTTGGTTAAAACTTCTTGCTGCAGCTTGCTTGTTACTTCCTCTTAGGAAGCCTTCCCTGATGCCTGCAGGGTAGATGAGAGCTCCTCCTCTGTGATCCCATCAAGCCCTGGATGCTCCTCGAGCTTCTCGCTCAACCCACTGGATTATCCTGAGTTCATCTGTTCTACCAGACTGTCAACTCCTTGAGCCTAGAGAGTGTGTTATAAAACTTACTTAGCAAAGCACACAGTAGGGCATAGGCCCCAGCTCATTTGTTAAGTTGGCCAAACAGTGAAAGTTGACAGAGAAAATGGCAAGTGTGAAAAGAACACCAAAGGGAATCTCTACCTTCAGCTGAAGGTAAATCCTCACCTTTTCCATCCTAGAAAATGCAGAACATTTTCCCTGAGTCCCCGAGGAAATGAGACTCACGTGTCTCTTCCAGGGAAGAAAGGCACCATGGAGGCTTGGGAGACGGCCTCAGCTCCTGAGGAAAGGGGGTGTACCCTGCCACTTTGTGGGGACAAGTTGGATGGGATGACCTACCCGGAGCTTCCTGCCAAAGATGGTAACTTTGCCTTTAATCTGTTCCTTTCTTAGGCGCCACTCAATGGAGTTGAGGCCATTCTCCATGGGCAGGGAGATATTGCAGCGCCCGATGGTGGGGGTGACGGTGCCTGCGAGCACGTGGGGCTCGCTGTGGAAGCTCACGCCCATCCCATTGGCGTACATCACCCGCAGGGTCCCGTTGTTGCAGAGCTGGTAGCTGTTCCGCACTTGATCTGGAGAAATGGAAATGGGGGCAGGGAGAGGGAAATAATTATCCATGCTGCTAGTCATGAGAGAACGGAACCCCTATTTTTGTAGGTTTCCATGGTGCTTTGCAGCTGTCAGTCTAAGGCTGCCTTCAATTAGCACACGTGCAACGTTAAGGTGAGTAGCAGAGATGCTACTGATCCGTGGAAAGAAAAACATTATTAATATGTGGCATTCTAGAAATAATTATGCTGTGATATTTTTCTTCTACTCACTGAAGACTATTAATAGTACATTTAAAGACGTATCTTGCCTACACAATTTATGTCAGTCAAATGCCTGATCTTTAACATATATATTTTAGCTGAAATGGAAAAAAATAAAAAGAAAACTGACTTAATTTTGTTGTTTCCTTTCCCCTGCCATCTAACCTGAGGCTGATGGTTTCCCACGGGTCAGATCCACTGCATATCTAGTCTAGGAGTCTTCAAGCAGCAGCAGCCTTCCTGCCCCTCATCTCTCTGCTGCTGACTCTACCATGACGCCACCTCCACACCAGACAAATCTGAGGAGCCTCAAATAGCAAGAGAGAGACTGTGTGTTTATCTGCCCAAATGGAATCTACACTCGTCCATCAGACTTCTGACCTTTTCCCTTATCGAAAAGTTCCAGGTAGGAAATGTGAATCTGAGACTCTTATGGATAAGTTACTTCCTGATTATTTGAACAGAGGAGTCCAGCTGGGCTGGCCTCCAAGATGCTAACTTTTGGGGGTAGCAAGCAAGTGGGGACCTGTCACTCTTGCGACTGCAGCCATCATGCAGAAAGACAAAAATCTACATCATTAATCATCTGGCAGAGTAGAAATAGAGTCATGGAAACAGGCTCTGTCGTGGGATAATAGTCCAGAAATGTCATCATTTATCTGCCACAAGGACACTGTTATCCTCTGACAACAGGCTAGCCCACCGACAGTCCATCTTAATTAAAAGAAAAATTAATCTGCACAATTCCTTTTCTTGCCAGGGCCCATGCTTGTCCCGGAGTGTGTGTCACGTTGAACAGCAAGAGCAACTACAAGCTGGTCAGAGGCCTTTTCGGCCTGGGCAAGAGACTGCTAAAGGGCTCTGTGACTTGAGGACAATGGACTCATCACACAAATGTTTGGTAGAGAGAATGGGACTAAAACCACCTTTGAGGGGGTAGCTCTGTTTGTTGGGTGAGTAGGGAGTGCTGGTGACAGAGAAGTGGGAATGGAAAGGGACATTCTCCTGCGTCTGATTAAGTCCTTTTCTATAAGGTGGATGTCTTTTAGAGTTAGTTTGCTATGGGCTACAACTGCAACCTGAGGGGTGCTAGGAAGTCCTCCCAGGCTTGGTAACTCACACCTGCCTCTGGCCTTGGCTGCATCTGAGGGTGCGGGTAGGATGGTGATGAGTGAGGGACTTACCTTGTACCACTGTGTAGGAGGCCTCCACCGAAGACAGGTTGGTAATGACGGTGACATCGTCATCACGGTTGGAGTTCTCAATGTCAATAGTGATGGACTTTTCCATTTCCCGGTGTAGGCTGGTCACCACCCCCGTGGGGCGTGTCACGTTGGTGAGGCGGCCCTCATGGTCATAGCTGGAGAAGAGAGACACTGATGAGAAGCAGTTCCTGGGGCTGAAGACTTCCTCAAAACTCAGAACCCCACAAGGGATAGACTCATGGGGCTAGAAAAGGGGAGAGGGGGAAGGTGCGGTGGCCGGGTGGTGCAGCACGTCCACCTGCCCTGGGAAATGGTGATGCTTCCTACTACACACCCATTTACCTAACACACTCAGTGAAAGCCTTTCACCTCAGGCAAGGGGTGCTTAATTACGCTTTCCCAAGTTAGTGAGAATTGCTACTTTATGCTCTTTAACTTGGGCTCTACAAAGCAAAGGACTAACGAATGAACAAGAAAATCTGACTAGACCAAGAAGGAGTAAGGAGACTGACTGGTGAAGCAAAACCCTCCCACCAAACAGAAGTCCAGGATCACTCGTCTGGCTTCCTGGTGAGTTCTACTGAATATGCAAAGAAGAATTAATACCAGTCCTTTCAAACTCTTCCAAAAAATAAACAGGAGGGAACACTCCAAAGTCATTTTATAAGGCCGGCATTACCCTGATACCAGAGCCATACATGGACACTGGAGAAAAGAAAATTACACTTCAGTGTCTCTAAACATAAATGCAAGCATCCTCAACAAACTATTAGCAAATCAAATTCAACAGTACAGTAAGAGGCCCATACACCATGATCAAGTGGGAGTTATTCTAGGGAATGCAAAGATGGTTCACATCAGCAAATCATTTGATGTAAAATACCACGTTATCATCTCAATAGATGCAGGAAAACACTGACAAAATTTACAAGAAAACCTTCAACAAAGTGGATATAGAGGGAATATATCTCAACATGAAAAGCCCACAGCTAACATCAGACACAGTGGTAAAAAGCTGACCATTTTTACTGTAAGATCAGGAACAAGACAAAGAATGCCACTTTATTCAACATATTATTGGAAGCCTTATCCAGAGCAATTAGCCAAGGAAAAAAGGTATTATTTGTAAATAACATATTCTATATACATACATATATATAAAAACCCTAAAAACTTCACCCAAAAAAACCGTCAGAAATAAGTTCAGTGAGGTTGAAGGATACAAATATATAAAATCTATTGTGCTTCTATAAACTAATAACAAACTACAATAAAGAAAAATTTAAAAACCATTTATAGTTATATCAAAGAAGAAAAAAATATCTAGGAATACATTTAACCAAGGAGGTAAAAAACCTGTACGTTGAAAGTTATGACACTGATGTAAGAAATCAAAGAATACACAAATAAATGAGAAGATTAGTATATATTTATGGATTGGAATAATTAATATTGATAAATTATGCTGTCTGAAGCAAGTTACTGTCTCAATGCAATTTCTGTCAAAATTCTAACGGTGTTCTTCATAGCAACAGAACAAATACCCTAAAATTTGTACAGAACCACAATCCCCAAATAGCCAAATAATCTTGAGAAATTGCTGCTGCTGCTGCTGCTGCTGCTAAGTCGCTTCAGTCGTGTCCGACTCTGTGCGACCCCGTAGACGGCAGCCCACCAGGCTCCAGGCAAGAACACTGGAGTGGGTTGCCATTTGCTTCTGCAAATCAAAACCCACACATACATGGTCAGTTTATGACAGAGGAGCTGAGAATATACAATGGGGAAAGAACAGTCTCTTCCGTGAGTGGTGCTGGGAAAGCTGGACAGTCACATGAGAAGGAATGAAACGCTGTCTTATACGACTCATGAAACTGACTCAAATGGAATGAAAACGAATATAAGATCTGAAACCACAAATCCTACAAGTAAATATAGGCGGGAAGCTCCATGGCATTAGTGTTGTTTTTTTTTTTTTTTTGCACTTGACACAAAAGCAAAGGTAATAAAAACACAAACCAACAAGTGGGATTATTTCAAACTAAAGCACTTTTGCACAGCAAAGCAAACCATCCACAAAATAAGGCCATGTACTGAGTGAGAGAGAATATTTGCAAATCTGACAAGAGAAAATATCCAAATATATAAAGAATTTATACAACCCAATAGCCAAACACATGAACAAGTTGACTAAAAAATGAGAGAACATACAGATGGGCCCTCAGGTGTATGAGAAGATGCTCAGCATCGTTAATCATTAGGGAATTGCAAATCAAAACCATACTGAAATATTGCCTCACAATAGTTAGAAGGGCTCTTATTAAGAAACAACACAAACCATGTTGGTGGCGATCTGGAGGAAAGGGAACCTCCTACACGGTTGTTGAGAATGTAAATTGGTGCAATCACTATAGAACACAATATAGGGATTTTCCACAGAAGTAGAATTATCATGTGATCCAACAGTTCCACTTCTGGGTGGAATCTGAGGATAACAAACATGCTAATTTGAAAATATTTATGCACTCACATATTCACTGCAGCATTATTTATCACAGTCAAGATATGGATTAAGGGGTCCATCTCCAAGATGAATCAGTTAAAAAAAGCTGTGCTATAAACAAAACATTATTCAGCCATAAAAAGAATGAAATCATGCCATTTGTGACAACACACGTGGATTTTGAGAGCATGATGCTAAGTGAAATAAGACAGACAAATCCCCTATGATTTCAGCTATATGTAGGTCTCAAAAACAAGAACAAAACCCCACAAAAAACCAAGCCTATAGACACAGAGAACTGACTGGCGGTCGCTAGAAGTGAGGGGTAGACGAAGGGGGTCAAAAGGTACATAATTTCCAGTCTCCCAAGGCAATAGAAATGAAAAAGAAACAAATGGGACCTGATCACACTCACAAGGTTTTGCACAGCAAAGGGAACCATAAACAAAACAATGACCTACAGACTGGGAGAAATATTTGCAAACAATGTGACCAACAAGGGCTTAATTAGCAAAATATACAAACAGCTCACACAACTCAGTAACAAAAAAGCGAAGAACTCAATCAAAAAAATGGGCAGAGGACCTAAAAAGACATCTCTTCAAAGAAGACATACAGATGGCCACGAGGCCCATAAACAGATGCTCCACATCGCTGATTACCAGAGACATACAAATCAAAACCTACAAGGGTCGTTTGGGTCAGAAGAGCCAGCATCTAAAAGCCAACAAATAGCAAACACTGGGGAGGATGCGGGGAAGAGAGAGAGCTCTTGCACTGGTGCAGGAATATAAACTGCTGCAGCCACTCTGGAAAACGGTATGGAAGCTCCTCAAAAAACTACAAGGAGGGCTGCCCTATGACCTAGCAATCCCACTCCCGGGGACAGACCTGGACAACACTATACACGCACCCCAGTGTTCACAGCAGCACTGTGAACAACCACCAAGACACGGAGACAGCCTCAACATCCATCGACAGAGGAGTGATAAGGACGTGGCACACATACACAGTGGACTACTACTCAGCCAGGAGAAGAACGAACGAATGCCATCTGCAGCACCCTCAGACGGTAGAGCATCTGTCTACCATGCGCGAGACCCGGGTTCGATCCCTGGGTTGGGAAGATCCTCTGGAGAAGGAAATGGGAATCCACTCCAGTACTATTGCCTGGAAAATCCCATGGACGGAGGAGCCTGGTAGGCTACAGTCCATGGGGTCGCAAAGAGTCGGACACGACTGAGCGACTTCACTTCACTTCAGGGACTACCATACTAAGTGAAGTAAAGCCAGAGAGAGAGACAAATACCATACAGTATCACTCATATGTGAAATCTAAAGTACAGCATAAATGGACTTATCCATGAAACAGAAATCAGACTTACAGAGAGAACACACTTATGGTTCCCAAGAGAAAGGTGGGGTTGGGGAGGGATGGATTGGGACTTTGGGATTAGCACATGCACACTGTTACAGATAAATTACAAGGTCCTATTGCATAACACAGGGAACTATATTCAGTATCCTATAATAAAGCATAATGGAAAAGAATCTGAAAACGAATTAACTGAATCACTTTGCTATACAGCAGAAATTAATGAAACAGTGTAAACCAACTACGCATGCATGTATGCTGAGGCACTTCAGTCGTGTCTGACTCTGTGCGACCCCATGGACAGCAGCCCACCAGGCTCCTCTGTCCATAGGATTCTCTAGGCAAGAATGCTGGAGTGGGTTGCCATTTCCTTCTCCAGTAAGTCAACTGTACTTCAACAAAATAAACTTATAAAAGGTACAGATTTTCAGTTGTAAAATAAGTCATGGGGATGTAATATAGAGCATGGTAACTGTAATTAATAATACCATATTACATATTTGAAAGTTGCTAAGAGAGTAGAACCTGAACGTTCTCATCATAAGAGGTTTTTGTATCTCTATGGCTGTGTGGTGTGTTAGTCGCTCTGTCATGCCCGACTCTTTGCGACCCCATGGACTGCAATCCACCAGGTTCCTCTGTCCATGAGATTTTCCAGGCAAGGATACTGGAGTGGGTTGCCATGCCCTCCTCCAGGGGATCTTCCCAACCCAGGGATCGAACCCAGGTCTCCTGCACTGCAGGCAAATTCTTTACCGTGTGAGCTACAAGGGAAGCCCTATGACATATGTTAATTAAACATACTGTGGTCATTTCACAACATATATAGAATCATTATGTTGTATCCCTGAAACTAATATAATGTTACACAGTAATTTTACTTCAATAAATAAGAAAATAAAAAATAGTTCTAAGTGTTTTGATGTGGGGTACTTAGTGGAGAACTCAGCCAGTGTTCCAACTCTTGCTGCCAAGTAGGGACAACGTGAGCAGTGTATGTCACGAGTTCCAGGCAACGATTTCATTCCAATCCACTATATTACCTGGACACCTATAGTGTGTAGATTGCTGTGCTCTGCTGTGAGAGAAATAGTAGGAACCGGAGCTTCTACTTTCGGGGAACAGAGAATTAAGGCTGAGACCAGAATCTCAGCGACCACCAGGAGAAAAGCAGGTTTTCTTTAACTTTCAAAGAAGATTCAGCTTTCGATACCCCTGGAGTAAATGTCTAAGATTCAGGTCTCTCTGCAAAGACGCCTGGAGACACTGGCAAGGAGCTGTGAGTTCCAGTAATGGGACCTCATGGCTGCCCAGTGGTACCAGCTCTGCCTTCCTTGTCTCAGGTGGGGCTGGAGGCTGCATTTGACTCCTTCATTCAGCACCTACTTACTGAGTTCCTCGTAGGTGCCAGGCACTGTTCAAGGATCCGGGGACCCATCTAGGAACAAAATGGATGAAAACCCTTGCCCTCGTGATGTGTGCAAACTAGATGGGGAGGGTCACAATAAAGCTCACAGTACAGAGTACGTCATATGGTGACGAGCAGCAAGGATTACAGTAAAGGAGGAGAGAGAGCACGTGTAGGGGTGGTTGTCCTTTTCAGTAGCCCCGTGCCTCTCAGAGATAACAGACCGCTGGCGCCCATTCTGAGAACTTAGCAGACACAACAGCAGTCCACACGGCATTCCCATGTTGGCTTCAGCCCTGCCCAGCTCTCCACGGGGCACTTCCCAATACAAAGGGGAGCGGGGAGAAAGGTAGCCCCTTAAAGGGACCCACTCCAGGCTCCTCCAGCGGCAATGCTGGCTGATTCTAGAAAGGAACTCTTGAAACCTGCTCCCTGGAATGTAACTTCCCTCCCTCCCTCAGAGCTGATATTCAGTCCTTCCTCTGTTGCTTTGTTGGGAGGAGTTGATCAGGACTGGAATAGACCTTTATATTACTTTATTTTAGTTTATATTTAGTAATGCTAAAAGTATTTTAAATTAAATATTAAAGTACTAAAGTATTTAGTACTTTATATTATATATAAATGTATTTAATTAAAAGTTGCTTCAGTCATGACTTTTTGTGACCCCATGGATGGCAGCCCACCAGGCTCCTCTGTCCATGGAATTTCCTGGGCAAGAATACTGGAGGGGTTCCCATTTCTCCCTCCAGCGGATCTTCCTGATCCACGGATCCAACCTGTGTCTCTTCCGTCTCTCGCCTTGGCGGGCACGTTCTTGACTGCTAGAGGGTTCCTCCTGGGAAGCCTCTCCCTCCTGGAAGGCCTGTCCTCTGGGCCCCAGGTTTGGTAAAGCAGCTCTGCCCTGGCAGGAGAGAGAGTGGCAGGAGTACAGGAGGTGAGGAGAGAGCAGGATTAATTCAAAGTGGAGTATTGGTCCAGTGGCTAAGACTCCATGCTTCCAATTCAGGGGGCCAGGATTAGACCCCCAGTCCAGAAACGAGATCCCATGTGCCGCAACTAAGAGATCCTGGATGCT
The DNA here is from genome assembly GCA_006410675.1 of Oreotragus oreotragus. Classification (NCBI taxonomy): domain Eukaryota; kingdom Metazoa; phylum Chordata; class Mammalia; order Artiodactyla; family Bovidae; genus Oreotragus; species Oreotragus oreotragus. The sequence goes on from SJYX01006401.1 coordinate 1,065,499, forward strand.
GCAACTAAGACCCAGAGTAGCCAAATAAATAAATGTTTTAAAAAGTTTTCAAAGTGGAGTATTATGTAAAGATCAAACGGAAAAACTACAGGCTTTAATTCTGCCTCTCTAAACTGAATCCAGGCGTCTGTGGGGTTTTGTTCGTGACTTTGTTGACTCCTTTCTCTAAAGTTTTCAATAAGGTGACTGTCTCAACAGGAAGTCGAATTTGTGTCTGACTATTAACCAATTTGCTGACCATGTGTAAAACAAACAAACAAACCACAAAACAGAAGCTACCATCTTTTTTAGGAGGCTAAGAAAACCATATCCATTGAACTCCTACAATGGAGAATGTATGATCTTTTACCAACTTTATGGAAGAAAAGCAACTCTTCACATCAAGGGAGAAAAAATTCTCTCTTCTGTGTAACTTCTGAACAATTACGAGGGGGGAAAAAACCGTGACCATGTTTTTATTTAGTTCAGTGCCCCTTCTGCAAACTACTCTTCTACTTAAGAGTTCCTATCTCAGGATGCACCTCAGCCTGAACTCTGTCACTCCAGCCTCTTACACCTGGCCTACTTCAGACTGGCCTCCTGAGAGTGACACCAGTTCTCTCTGAAATGTGTTGGGTCTTCAGGTGCAAGTGAGAAGAGAAGTTGAGAATCTAGGAGGCATTTGGGTTACAGCGCAGCTTTAGCTTAACTTGGTGTGAGAGCCAAAGATGACACTCAGATGGCACCTTCAGAGACAGAGTCACCTTGTAAAGTGTGATCCAGTCCCAGTGCCCTGAAGGATGTCAGGCTGCTTCAGAAGTCTGAGAAAGACAGCTTTGCCCAAAGGAAGATGGCAATGCAACCTATTTCCAGCAGATGGCAGAAGCTTCCTTTACATTCTCTCAAAGCCTTTGGAATGCAAACAGGAAGTGAACATGCCTGAATTTAAGACTGATCAAGTCTTCTGTTCTCCTGTCCTTTCCTTCCGTGACAACACCTGGCCAACACACTAAATTCTCAGCTAGCAGCATCACATAGACAGAAAGCAAAGACTCCAAATTACATAGTGGTTAACCAGATCCTTCACCACCAAGGACAGCCAGATCCTTACCAATGCCATCCCTGTCTCAGCCAGCCAAGGAGCAACCTTAGCAATCATACCTTAGCAACCTCCTCCCACTGGCATCCCACTGGTTAATACCTGCAGCAGCAGGCAGGTGACCAAGAACTGCCTGCAGGAGTGAGGGAAAACAGCTTTTTGGTAAAACAAACAGCAGGACTATCAAGTATGAGATAATTGTTAGGGGAAATATGACCAGCGCTCACATCTTTTAATATACCTAGCACTTTATCTGTATTGATCTGCTTCTGCTAAAGAGGAAATTCAGAGTTTATCTACCTGTCTGTGCAATCAAGTGTGTTGCTGGACCTATCGGCAAATTACAAGAGCCCCACCAGGACCATGCCTTTTAGCTTCTAATTTCCGCACCCATGGCAAACATGAATAATCAGCAGAGTTAATCAACACTTGATCTCTCAGGCGCTGTGCGTGTCCAATATCCTGAAACTGGAACGGCAAGCAGACAACAGGAATTCCCAACTCTTGTAGGGAGGATGTTCGATATCAGACACCCAATAATGCAAATCATTTAGGAGTCAGGGAGAGGGGACAGGACTACCCCGAGGCATTAAAGTCAGGAAGGCAACATGACTAGATGATTCTAAAAGCCACACCAACAGCTGATCCTGATGCCAGCAAGGCTAGTAGGGGAAGTGCTCTGAGGAACTACTTTAAAAGTCGACTTACTCATAGAAAGTTGTCCATCCTGTTTCATCACTCTTGGTGGCTAGGAGGCCAGTGTTCCCATCATAGGTCATGAGGCCAAGTTCCAAGTTCTGCGTGGACACGACTTTGAGACCTCCGTTGGTGCCCACCGTGAGGGTGATGATCTGGTTGTCGGGCATGAGCAGATGGCGGGGCGTGCCACTGCTGTCCCGACGGATCTTCAGGGAATTTCCGCTGTTGTCAATCAGCTCAGTGACATCGTTGTCAGCACTGTACGTGAAATTGTACAAGTACTCCCCTGTCACCAGGCTCACGGTGTACTGGTGGATACCCTCGGCATTGAAGACGTACAACTCCTGTTCCCCGGGGGAGGCAGCCTCATACTGGTTAAAAGCATTCAGAACAGGCTTGTTCTTGCTGACCGCCCTGATCCGAATATTCCCAAGGTCCGCGATGTAGATGGTACCGTCAGGAGCTACAGCTAAGGATGATGGGGAATTCAAGATGGCGTCAGTCGCGTAGGCATCGTCTCCTGAGTAGCAGTTGCAATTGACATCGTTTTTGCAGTCACAGTCAGAGGCTGCGCCTGCTAACAGGCAGATCTCCCCATTGGTTGTTACCTGGCGTAGGCGGTTAATCTTCTTCTCATCCGTCTCGGTGATGTAGAGGACCCCAGTGTGAGAGATGGCGATGGCGCTGGCTGACTCCAGGGCAGAGTGAATGGCTAGTTTGCTAAGTGAGTAGTCGATGCCAGGGACCTGGCAGTGCATGGGGCGCCCCGCGATGATGCTGACTTGGTGGTTCTCGGTGATGCGAAGGATGACGTTGTTCTCCAGAACATACAGGGAGTTGTCCATGGGGTTGACGGCAAGGTCTGTTGGCCACTCCAGGCGAACCTATGGATGATACAGCACCAAATTCAAGGACAGCCTCTAACACGCTCAGTGTTTACCTGTGCAGGGCACTTCTACTGACTTTTGCTCACTGTCCATGCTGGGCATGATGGAGAACAGGAGACTGTGGACCAGATATCTTCTGTGGGGCTGCTGGGGCTAGAGTAGGTCACCAGTTCTACCCACAATGCTCTCTGCAGCCCCAGATGACTGGGCCAGGGCTGGATTCACCACACATAGTTGGACAGGTAGTTCATAGCTCAAGGGCTAGTGTAATGTAGTCCATGCTCTGCTCACCAAGCCGTGGGGCTGAGGAGGCTGTGTTCACTTAGAGGAGGTACCTTGATCTAATTCACAACAAGGAGCCATGCAGTTTAGAAGGGGTCCCTGCCCCAAGGGCAGCCAATGCACAGGCTGGCCAGTGAACTACAACCTGAGTGTTTGCTTGAAAAAGTAAACTGGATAAAACACTTCCCTTCTCTGCAGAATCTGAAATGGAAACCTTAGGAATCAGTTGTCAGTTAGTGGAGGAATTTGAGCTGAAAGTAATGAGGTTAACTGAGGGTGGAAAAGACCCTTTTGGAAGACTAAGCAGACTCAGGTTGAGGACCCTTATATTCAAGTCCCATTTCGGTAAATCAACTATACTTCAATAATTTTTTTTTTGTAAGTATACAGTCCTTTTTCTCCTGTTGTACATTTGAGTGAGTGTCTGTTCTCTGCTAACGTAAGAGCCCAGACTAACAGACTATCACTTGGGGGAATGTCACAGAGGGATCTGCTCAGTTACAACCTCACAAAGTAAAGGTTTATATAGTGAGGATGCAGTTGCTTCAGATTAACAGGGAAGTTCTGATTGACACGTAGTACCGTATGGTATGTTCTCAAACCCACGATAATGATGGAAAAGAGAGGTAATTACACAGTAACGCCTACCCTATAATCTGCCACGGCTGGAGCATGTCACCAGCTCCATGCTTCTGAGCGGAATTCCCCTCTCCCTTTCTCCTATTTCTCTCTCATGCCTGTCTCACATGTCCCATTCCATCTTACTGTCCAGTTCATTTCAAACCTTCTGCAGACAAACCTGGGATCTGTATCTCTTCCTCCCACTCCACTTCCAACACAAAAGAGAATTCAGGTGAGACGTTCAGGCTCAGAATCAGGTGTGGCACAGTGATGAGAAATGAGAGGGGAGAGAGAAAGAGAGAGTCCCACCTGGGCCACGTCCATGCTGGAGTCACAGCTCAGGGGCCGGACGGCGGTGAGGTCATTGGAGCCCAGCAAGGTGGAGATGATTCCATTCTGGTCGACCTTGCGGATCATGGTGGCGTCGACAAAGTACATGAGCCCATTCTTGTCAACTGCAATACCTGAGTGGGGCAAACGGCAGGAGTGTGTCTCTTGGCAAGGGACAGGGCTGCTGGGGCAGTGGTGGTAGTGGGGATGCCCTACTAGGCATTATCGTCTTGGATGAGGAACCTGACTAGACAGCACACTCAAGAGTCGTTTAAGGTGACACCCTTTCTCACAGGCACTGTGCTGAGATCTGGCTAATTCCTGGGGTATTGGCTATTTCACCATCCAAGTGAAGAAAGAACCTTGGGCTGCAAATGAACCAAGGCTGCAAATGAATGAATGAGGAGATCATTTTGCATCTGCTCTTTTTTAGAAAAGAGCTATTTCCCAAGTTCACTGCTTGAAAAATTATTGGTAGTAAATTACTGGAATACCCTTCACAACTGATTGCCACACTAAGGTTGAGAAACAGTGACTCTTGCAGTCACAAACTCCTAATTCAAAATATACCCTCCAGGAAGTATTCCCAGTTAAGCCGTGACTCCACTTGGCACATTGCTCTTCTGGGGGAATGCTGGTTCTAGCACTCCCGTGGTAAGAGGCAGACAGCAGCTTTATTTCTTCTGCATTTTCACCCCAGTGCCCAAGCCCAAGGCTTCCCATCTTTAATCTACACTGCTGTGTGCTTTCAGCTTAGCTAAAAATGCTAACAAGGATTGGACCTTCTAGTGACGGTCCTTAACCTTCAGCATCTTCAGTCCTTTTCAAGTAGAGATCCCTCAGAGCCAAGAACCCCTCCTTGCCAATCCCAGTCCCTTGGAAATTATACCGATTCTTAATTGCTACCATTATGGGGCATTTGTAAAATGTCAGGTACTGTTTGGACTTTATATACACTGCTATCTAACAGGAACAGCTGGGAGTGGTTGGAGGCTCCCCACACTGGGCTCTGTTCTGTCTCCAGCCCACGCAGCTGGCCTTTGGGCTCACACAGTGGACATTTCCTTCTGACTCTCTGTGACTGCCAGCAGTCAGCAATCTCTAGGGGCAAGCAACCCCACTGTCCACTTGTAGCCTATGTGGGAGATGAAGTTTACTTCAGATCAAGAAATACTTCTTAAACAACACTCACACACCCACCAAAGCCATCTATCAGGGTTAAATGATTCTAGGGGAAGCTGGGTTTGGGACTGCCGGGGCTGAGCTGACTTCCAGCATGAAGGGAGCCGGGTGTGCGGGGAGCTCTCTCCGGGGTGGGGCTTTGTTGCGGGGCAGCCTTTACCTCGCGGGCTCATCAGGGTGGCATCCACAGCCTTGCCTCCGTCCCCGCAGCGGGCTTCATCAAAGGGCAAGCACTGCTCGCCTGTCCCTGCCACGACTTCTGAGTTCCCGGCCAGGTCTTTGGCTCCACTCAGAGACTTGACTCGGTAGATTCGCCGACTGTTGGTGTCAGACACGAAGAGAGAGCCGGACACGGGGTCCACTGCCAGGTAGTACTTGTGGGCCGGGTTGTTGCTTCAGGAGAAGAAGCACAAAGAGGGGTGAGATGGCGCCATGCAGCTGGCCTCCTGGGTCAGAGAGCCGACGAAACATCCCAGCGAGACTCTAACCACCTCTGCTGCCTACTGGCTTGGCCAAAAAGGTCGCTGGGTTTTTCCATAAGATGATATGGAAACACCAGAACCAGTTTTTGGTCCAACCCAATACTTTAGTGAACTGGAAAGAATCTAATCTCGTAAGTTAGTGTTCTAACATATCATGGCTCTGAGCTATTTCTGCTTGGGCTTAAGCTCCTCATGCTATCAGAGAATTCATCACTTCCCATCATGCTAAAATACCACCACTTCATTTAGCCGGTGTGAAAAATCCCACTCTGATCCTGCTTTTGTGTTTGTGTTTTGTGGGCACTGGTCTTCTTTACTTCCCCTGTGGGTTTACTCTGTTCTCAAGTGGGACTGAGGAACACTTCCATGTGACAATGTCCTCTTTCTGATCTGTGCTCCCTCAGTGACTCCAAGGTACTAGACCACAAAGACTGGGCTAACCTTGAGTCTTCCCAACTTTGTGATGGGCAGCTCCCTGCAGCCATCTCAAGTCCTCAACCTCAGATCTTCTCTACTGTTCCTCAGTGTGGATACGAACAAAGTTGGTATTTTGTGTGATGGATGACCTGTGATCTTGCTGATATCATGTTCAGAATCTAAATTATAAAGGAAGGAGATGTAGTTTTCAAATATTGGGTAACAGTGAGATCTGGGGGTTTCCCTGGTGGCTCAGTGGTAAAGAATCTACCTGCAATGCAGAAGATGTGGGTTCGATCCCTGGGCGGGGAAGATGCCCCAGAAAAGGGAATGGCAATCCAGTCCAATATACTTGCCTGGGAAATCCCATGGTCAGAGGAGTTGGGGGCTACAGTCCATAGAGTTATAGGAGCTGGACACAACTAAGCAACTAAACCACCACCAACCAATAGTGAGGTCACCGGTGTGCCCCAGAAGCCGCCAGGACCCTAAGTCACACTGGGAGAGAAGCACCTCCGTGTGGAGGTGATGTATCAGGAGAGCATGAAGCCTCAGAGACCTGGATCTCTTTCTCTGCTGTGCGTCCTGCACTCCTGTGGGTAAGATCTGTAAACCTGGCTCAGAACTAAGACTTAGGGAACTCTAAACTGAACTCGAACTCAGCCGGGGACCCTAAGGAAGACTTTTGGCCACAGTGGGTCCTAGATTCCTTATCGGGAGTAATGAAGAAGTTGAATCAGAGTATCACTCATGTCCCTTTTGACTCAAGCCCTACATTTTTGTCCCTCTCTAGTGTGTGTCACTGGTTGGCGGTTGCAACAGAATGGGTCCTCATGTTATTCCCACACAGGTTATCAGCATCACTGTCCCTAGGATACAGGTGGCAGATGTCTCTCTGTCTTAGGCTTCGGTGCTCCAGGTCTCAATGAGCACAGGTCATTTTTTCCCCCAGTCATTTTGCATCTGCACTTTGGAATTATGGGAAGAGAGGAGCTGGAAAAGGTGAGGCAAAGATGAGGGCGATGAAGGTGTTGGATACATCTGTCCTGTAGACATTAGCTGGTAAATTACTAATTAAAACACCACCACTTGGGTTCTTTACTGATTTAAGTAAGAAAAGAACTAGAAAGCTATTTTTAGAACAGTTTATGCATCGATACCATCTTAATTCCAGCTTCTCCTCAGGTGGCTGTTAAGACCCATAACTGAACCAGAAGTCAAGGGCTTTCTAAAATTCCAGCCTAGATGATGAGTCTGGGAGAGTAGGCTACCTGGAGTCCTTGCCTTCCTTCATTATTCCTTTTATTTATTATTTATTTTTGGCTATTAAGTCTTAAGAGACTATCTATACAGGCAAAACAAATAAGAGCAGAAAGGGGAAAATTCATGCCGGTTTTTAATTAGATGCTGTACTTTGCTACTGGCCTTGGAGGAGCTGATGCCATCCTCAGAAGAACAGGGCATTGCACGTTTGTGCCTATCTTATGAACAGGATAATTAATTCTGGACTTCCTAGGGAGCCCAATTCAAGGAGGCTTTTCAAAATTTCTGGCAGAAGAGAAACCAGTTGAGGGTATGGGGTCAGTTCCTACTGGGCGCCCATTCTTCCCCACAGTCTCATACAGATCCCAGTCGAGATGCTTACAGAGGAGCCCAGGTAGATGGGCAGCCATGACCTCACACTGGGGCTCTGGTGAAGGTCAAAGGGAGTATGGAAATTTGAGGGGGTGTCCTTCCACAGTGTTGGTGCTTTTCAAAAAATGTGGACCAAATGGGGTGTCTATCACTAGCCAATTTTGGCGGTGCCTGAGATGGAGGAGGCAGAGGACGCCCACGTGTGGCTTTTACACTGACCTTGATGATCTTATACAACATAACTCTCCTCTTCGCCTGTGTGTGTGCTGAGTCACTCAGTCATGCCCGACTCTTTGCAACTCTATGGACTGTAGCCTGCCAGGCTCCTCTGTCCATGGGATTTCCCAGGCAAGAATACTGGACTGGGTTGCCATTTCCTCCTCTAGGGGATCTTCCCAACCCAGGGATCAAACCTGTGTCTTTTGCATCTCCTGCATTGGCAGGAAGATTCTTTACCACTGAGCCACCTGGGAAGTCCCACTCTTTACTTGATTTTGACCTAACNGTAGCCTGCCAGGCTCCTCTGTCCATGGGATTTCCCAGGCAAGAATACTGGACTGGGTTGCCATTTCCTCCTCTAGGGGATCTTCCCAACCCAGGGATCAAACCTGTGTCTTTTGCATCTCCTGCATTGGCAGGAAGATTCTTTACCACTGAGCCACCTGGGAAGTCCCACTCTTTACTTGATTTTGACCTAACATGATGCAGAAGCTTCTGCCGACATTTCACTTCAAGGAGTGAGGAGAAGAATCCCCTCGAGTATTAAAATGCACTTTTTCTTCTCCTCTTCCAAGTAAAAATAAGGTCACTTTTCTGATGTTTTAGTGCAACCCGAAGTTTTCCTAACTTTGTAACAGGAAGCTCCTCGGAGCACTATGCATGTAGATATGAACTGTACCAGTACGGTTTTAAGTGATAACCTCAGAGCAGCTGAATGACAAAGGGTATTTAGACAAAAAGTACTTGGTCCACACCCTTCATACTACTTAAAAGTGACTGAATTTTATGAAAGTTCCCAGTGCATCTGACTGTTGGATTCATTTTGACCAGCAGATCGGCAATTAACTTGTTTTTTTTTAAGTGACCATACATTCAGGGGAAAAAAATCATTAATGAGTTGAAAATGAGTTTTTGACCCGTTTCCAGTTCATTAAAGCTTTTGTGAACCCAGTCCAGCATTTACAAAAGCCAGAAGTTTGCCTCAACTGTTTAGCCCAATTATGGACCGCAATGAGCAGTCGGGGTAAAAGTTCGCTGAGGGTTCATTATCTCACACTTGCATCTTCCGGAAATTCTAATTACTGTCAGCTTATTTGGTTCTTTTTTGACTGCATTTCATAATTGCTAAAGCTTATCAAATCCACAACACACAATTAGCACATAAAAAAGTTACTATATTTGGCACATAAAAATATACAACATTACACAAGGAAGCACAAAAAACAAAATGCAAACACAAGGAAGCAAACGAACCATATCAAATTATATGGGAAAGAGTTCTTCATCTTACCTATGTTTAAACTCTTTATTTCTTTATAGAAAGAAAACAGAAGGAAAAAGAACAAACAGTTAGCAGAAGAATTGATGATAAAGGAAACATAACATTTTCGTTTCTTGTAGGAAGGGCCCCCCTCAAAGGCAGTCTTCTTCTGTTTTTTCCCTTCTAGTTGAAAGCTCCTAGTACAATTACAGAAATGAGTCCTCTACATACAAATAAGTTCCCTTCCAAGAGCTTGTCAGTCCGATTTGTTAGTAAAGTCCAACAAAGTTAGTCTTGGTACCCAACTAACACAATCGGCTATATAGTCCTGTGCTGTAATAGATTTCTAATACTGTTCACACAACTGAACATAAAAAACAAACACAAAAGCTGAAGAACCCATTTTTAATGTTACATTACAGTACCTTGAAAAGTACAGTAGTTCAATAGCTGCTCTACAGGGAGTGGCATTAACTGGACAGGCAAGAAGAGTGTGGAAGAAGGGAGAAGAGGTGGGAGATGGCAGAGCTGAAGGATCATTAGCAGTAGGAGATGGAGGGCAAGCTGCGATTTCACTTACGCCTTAGGTGACTGCACCAGGGCACAGCCTGCATCTTTGAAAGCTTGCAACGTGAAGGTTCATGTGTAGGACAATTACTGTATTTGGGAAGCTAGCTTTAGGTTCTTCCCAGCCACTGGAAAATCTAGACAAGAATGCTTAAATTCCCTGACCCGCAGTGTGGCTTTACATGACCCAGGGGAAACAGCCTAATGCAGGGATGGCACACAGGTGACCTCTTGGGTGCCAACAACTTTCCGCTGGTACTGGCTGCTAGGAGGACGGGAGGGGAGGATTCTGAAGCCACGTTCAAGCCCATCTACAGCACAGAGTGCTGCAGTCATCTGGGACATCTGCCTTGGGTGTGGGAGGGAGCCTGGTGACACCCGTGTCAAGTACTTGCCATTGGTGTGTCACAGGATCAGGGAGAGAGGGACTCCACCCCCAGGAGAGAGCCCCTGCCCCCGACAATTGCATTTGCCAAATACTGCTGAGACCCTGAGAGCCTCAGCTATTTCCTCACCCTGCTCCATGTCTCTTCCCCATCTGACATGCATGTGTGTGCCCCCTGCCTAACATGCACTCTTCCTTACAGATAACACTCAGCAATGAAACTCACAGGTGATGCTATCCTCTTAAAATCAGAGCCAAAGACTCCACCAAACATTCTTTTTCAGAAAGCTAGTGAAAGTTTTGCTTCTTTTTTCTTTTAAAAGTGAAAATATAGGGACTTTCCAGGGGCTAAGACTCCGAGCTCCTAATGCCTAGGGCGCGAGTTCCATCCCTGGTCAGGGAACTAGATCCCACATGCCTCAACTAAAGGTACCACATGCCGCCATGAAGACAGAAGATCCCACCTGCCATAACCAAGAGCTGGTACAGCCAAGTTAAAAAAAAATCTTAAAAAAAAAGAATGAAAATACATGTCAAGTTCAACAGAAAAGCAGCTGAATCTTAACAGCATTAAGGAGAAGAGGAGAGCGACTAGGGCCTCAAACAGAGAAGTACTCCCTGTTTCTGAGGTTTCCTGGCCACTGTGGAAGGAACCCCTGACCTCTCTTTCTCTTCCAGCTAAGGGAGGAGGCTTCAGGGAAGGAACGAAGAAGGTTGAATGCCCTGATTCCTATCTGGGTGCAGCTCAGGCCTTTGCCAGGGGCCATCATTAGTGGTGGGTTTGCACAGGGATTACATTTTTATATTTTATTCCAACATGTTAGTTTTTGCAAAAAAAAAAAAAAGTTAATTAAATGATGCTGATAACTCTTGAGCTCTGACTGACATAGTGCAATTTAAGATTCATTCTGCAAAGCCTGGTGTGTCAGGGTGGCAGCCGGGAATTCTCGCATCTATTTTATATTGCTTAATGAAAGTGAAATGTTATCTGCCACCAGTGGTAGTCATATTTGGCTCTTAATTATTACAATATCAATTCCACTTTTTTAAAGTTAAGATTTTGTGAAAAGACTGGTTGGGATTTGGGTCTGTAGACCTGACCTACTTCTTTGCTAAGAACATCTGCTTTAAGTTGATTAATATAATATCTATGTTGGGGGAAGGAGAAGGCAGTGGGGACTCAGTCACTGAGACTGCAGAGTCCGAATGATCGTATGGATCTGAGTTTTGGACAAAGGCTGAGGTCACGGCTGTTCCAGTCCAGGGCAATTAGCAAAGTGGGTGTTTAGGAGCAACAAACCCAAATAACAGCACCATTGAGTCAATCTCCGTACATGTGCGTAGGTGCCTTACTTACAAGGGATAGGCCTAGTCTTTGGGTCCATGGCCTCAGGACACCAACCCTTTGAGGAAAGGGCTGTCTCCAATTCAAGAAATGAGATGTATTAGTTCTCCACACTGTGGAGTTTCAAGGACTCCCCTGCAAAGTCTTCAGGGTCTCTCCAAGCCTTCTTCGCTTATCTCAGGGATCTCTCGTAGGCTGTCTTGTGATTTATGTGTGCTTATCGTCCTTGATCCATCAGCAATGGAAGTGAGTGAGTAAATCTGGACATGACTAACTTATCTCTGTGTGGCTGATTTTTAGTAGAGAGCCCTGGAGAGAGGCAGGGCTGGAAAAATGGGTTCTTGAGTAGAGGAAGTAAGCAATGGGCTGCTTCCCGTCATGCTGGAAGACCTGCCTTGGATGAGGTTCAGTCCCTCATGTTCCACTGAGAATCACAAAGCTGCCATCAGTGGAGACTGCGGTCTCCTTCTATTCCAATTCTATCACTCTGTGGCATAGAACAGGGTGGATATGAGGTGGCCAGAGTTTTTGTTTGCATGTATTACTTCTTAAAAAAACTGAGTTGGGATACATTTCGTTTAATTTAGGGGGACGTGCTTCTGTGGCTCATACATAGTCCTTCACTATCTTTTAGATGACAGTGGTATTCATGGCTTTAAGGAATGCTCCTGCCCTGTTATACCAACTCACCTAACATCATTACAGGAACTAGAATGTCCAGTGGAGAAGTCATATATCATGGAAGTGCAATGGTTAGTTAACAACAAACTTTAGGTTATTTGTCTGGATTTTGTTATGTCTGCACTAATTGCCAGCTTTTCTAAATCTGTCATTTGTTTTGGGTTCTTTTTTTAAATGGTAGAGAGTTTCATTCCAAAATTGCATGAAGATTCAGACCCCATGAAACCTGGATCTGTCCTTGGTAAAAAGGGCTTTGAAAACAGTGCCAAGAACTGTCTAAAATTTTGTGGCAATATTGTCATTGTTACTCTGGGTAGGTGCTGTGTTATATTTTATTTTCTGATCTCCATGTTTATACACTGTCTACACAGACAAAGCATTTCCCCCCTGGCTATAATCTCATTCTTCTCCCTAACTTTCTATGTTGGCATTAAGCAGGGTCTGTTGGAGGTGAACTCTCAGGCAAAGCTGGCCTTTGGTGAAGCCTCCTTTCAATTTCTGCTGCCCTTACCCACTCTCCCAGGTTTCTGCATTCTGGCATCTCTTCCCTCTCCAGCACTCACACACCTGGGCAGGACAATCCCCTCCCCTAAACATCTTCCCTAGTGCAGTGGTGCTGCTGACTGCCCCCCACCAGCATCATCAGAATCTCAGCATGGGGAAGTGTTTTAGCTGGAAAAAAGCATAGCTTATATCACAGTATAATCTAATAATGGGAAAAAGAAAAAGCTTAGAATTGCAAACATGAAGCAAAGTGTGAGATTCTTATGTTTATGGAAAAGGGCCAAGTCAAGAAAAGGCAGAGAGACACTGTTCCATCCGTTCTCATTTCCTGCCTCATACTGGGGTTCAGGTCCAGAGATATTCTCAAACTGGGAAGGCAGGAAAGCTTGTTTGTGGATAGAACTTCACCCCAAGATGTGAGTGACTGACACATATACTCTACTTCACAGGGCTTGGGTTTTCTAAGAACCATCTGAAGAGGATAATTGTTGTAAGAAGGGAAATAGGCTCCCAGAGGCAGGTTATCAGGCTTTTTTGGGGATGTGAGTATTGAAAATGTCTTGAATGCTGGTGGAATTAGAGCAGGCAGGTGATAAACTGGTTTACATAAGAAGAAGGCTTCTTCCAGCATCAGCTCTTCAAGTGTGTAGACCTCTGCCCCTATGTGTTTGGGATAGGCAAAGGAAGAAGTGAGGCAGAAGGAGAGTGAACGCTGAAATAAAGTTAGGGTTTGGAGGCTCAGCTCTAGGACGGGCACCAACTCCCCAAATTGGATAATTCGGCTGCCAACTCACAATGCAGAAAAGACAGAAGCCCGACAGGTCCCTCCCCATCGCCCCTCCCTTTGCTGGTTACTGTTTTGAAGAGAGGATTGACAGCCCTTTGTTTTCAGGTATGTGGTGGGAAGCAAAGAAGAATCAAACCAGTGTTCTTGTTAAAGCTTAACTTCTAATCGTATGGATACCTGGCTGATGAAATAAGAGCAAGTCTAAAGGTGGTTACAAAGGAAAAAAAAAAAAAAATCACACAGCTGTCAAGGGAAATTGACAGTTACACTCCCTCCAGCTGTCTTCAATGTTACCACGTGGGCCCTTAACTTGTGCCATTGATGTTGTGGCCCCTGCAACTTGAGAGATGTGGAATCAGGGACAAACTCCAACCAAAGGGAGGATGCTGGGCTTTATCCACTTTAACTCAAGGAGCACGTCTCGAGCCCCTCCTGTGGGCCGGGCACCTCTCTGGGCATCAAGGGGCAAAGATGTCAAAAGTGCTGGCTCTATAGATGTTCACAGCCCGGGGCCCTACAGACTTGCAGAAATAGCTGAAAACCGTGACAGTCCCATGGAGTTGCCTTTGTGGAAGATGAGAGGTAAACGGCTCAGGGGAGGGAGAGAATGGTTTCTGCTGGGGAGACCAGGCTTCACGGAGGAGGAGGCCTTCCAACTCCATCTCTAAAAGGGGACCTGATGCGGGAGATGAGGCGGAGAAGGTATTTTCAGTGGCGCAGGCAGCACGAGTCAAGGCGTGGAGGCGGGGAAGCGGCAGGCAGGTGCTGTCGGGGCTCTGGGCAGGGAAAGCCGTGGCACAGGAGCAGGAGCCAGAGGTGGAGGGCGGCAGATGCTCGGTGCCCGCGTGCAGCCCCTCAGAACAGGGCAGCGCCCGCTCCACTGCCTCCCCTGCCTCCTCTCCTGGCCCTCCACGGCCCACAGGATGCCTGTGAAGAAGATGTTCTGCTAGAATAACAAAGGCAATAAACAGCTTGGGAAAGGGACCCGGCGGGGGCGCGCTAAGAAAGTGGCGTGTCTCACTGTCCGCGTGACCTTCTGAAGATTATCCGGCCTCTTCCATGTCGCCTCCCCCTTCCTCTCACTGATTACCTTTTGGTCATTACGCCCTCTGCCCCATGGCCCCCACCCGCCCCACTGTGTTTCTGCGATGGTCGGTTGGTGGCTCTTCTAGAACACTCAGGTTGAACTGCTTTTCCTCTCCCAGGTGCCCGTATCTCATCCTCGAACGGGTGCTCTTTAAGCCTGGGTTTCATCCCCTCTGGGACCCAGCTCAGGGTCTGGCTCACCCTTATGCTCAGTAAACGCCTCCAGGATCCCTGATCACTGTATCACTGACAGCGTCACCTTCTTGGGTTGGAGCTGGGTTGTATTCTTTTCTTCTCCCCGCTCCCCACAAGCACAGTCTCAGCCCTCCAGGACACCAGCAACACTTGCTGGTGGTCAGAGCACTGACTTCCCCCTCAGAAGGGTCTCAGAGACACAAAACGCAGGGGCAGCCTGTGGCTTCTGCCGGGTCCTTCACTTGGCAGCTGAGGCTGCCTCAGAGGATACCACCACCCACTTGGCTGCTCAGACCAAAATCTTAGCATGACCTTTGATTCTTTTCTCTCTCTCTGGTTCTCCCCACCCCAATTTCTGAAAATAGTCTACTGACATTTCCAGTGAGATGTACCCTGAAAATGTATTTCAATTGGAAGCTCCCCATCCCCCTGGCTACCACCCTAGCCCATGTCACCATCACTGAAATCCTGGACAATGGCTACAGTCTCCCATTGTCTTGAACGCCTACAGTCCCTTCCTCACCTGATAGCCAGAGTCATCTGTAAGAAAATGCAAATCAGATCATATTAGCTCCACCCCTCTTCCTACTTCAACCTCCCATGGCTGTGCATTGCATAATGAAAAAGAATATAAAAAAGCACCTATATGTATGTATAACTGAATCACACCGTTATACAGCAGAAATGAATACAACATGGTACATCACCTATCTTCAATAAAATAAATTAAAAAGAATATGATCCACATGTGTAGACATGGTCATTCCGATCTTGAAGCGCTGGTCCCCTATCTACCTCTCTGCTCTCCTCTGAGACACTCTCCCCTGAACTCCTCACCATCCTGGATTTTGTCAATCCCATAAATAAGCATCAGTTATTTGCTGATACTGGGGCTTTTGCACAACGTTTCTCTGCCTGGGATACTCTTCCCTAGTACACCACATAGCTAACGTCATCATTCAAGTCCCACCTCACGAATCACCTAAAACAACGGGTTTTTCTGAATACTTTATCTTATGTAGCTTTCTTCTTCCTCCTCCCCATCACCACAGTCCCTATTTCTCACCCTGTTAGAGTTTCCTTAGAGCACTGAAGACTACTTGAAAACAAATTTTTATATCTGTCCACATGATTTAGTTTGAAGTTCCCTATCAGACCACCACCTTTGGCTGCCTGATGTGAAGAGCCAACACACTGGAAAAGACCCTGACGCTGGGAAAGACTGAAGGCAGGAGGAGAAGGGGACGGCAGAGGGTGAGATGCTTGGATGGTATCATGGACTCAGTGGACATGATTTTGAGCAAACTCTGGGAGGTGATGGACAGGAAAGCCTGGCATGCTGCAGTCCATGAGGTCGCAAAGAGTCGGACACAACTGAGCGACTGAACCTCAACAACAACAGACCACCAACGTGACAGCTAGGGCTTTGCTTTTTCCATGTTTTTTTTTTTTCCCCCGCTTCACCAGACAGTCCTGCACATGTATATATTCACCAAGTATTTGTTGAATGAATTTTCCCCTTTGTTTATAGACTGCATTTCTCCCTCTACTTATAGATGGATTCCTTTCTAGGTTTGAGGACCTGGAATCAACTTTCCCAGAAAGAGAGTTTCCAAGACCTTTTGTCCAGACAGCTACCTGGACTTTAGACTCAGGAGGAATCCCCCGGGGTGGCTGGAATTTACCTAGCAAGGCCTATGCAGTAATTCTAAGTCAGATCCTAATAAATGTGCAAAGATCTAGAAAATTCACAGAGAGCTAGCACACAGAAGTGCTCAACAAAAATGTTTGAATTAATGAATGAACGTTATTGATTCCCAAACTTCGATGCATATCAGAATTTTCTACAGAGCCTGTCAAAGAGAGAGACACCTTGACGTTGCTCTAGACTTACTGAACCAATTCTCTGGGGGTGGACTCTGGAAATCTGTATTTTTAAGACCTGCCACTTTAGAAACCAGGGAAAGGGACCATCAGCTTTAGAGTAGTGGTTCTTTCACTGCTGGGTATGTATCAGATTCTCTCATGGAGGTTTTATAAAATATAGCTACCCAGGTCCCACCCCCAGCACAATGTCTGAAGGTTTCTGCCTTTGCTGTAAGGTAGGTGTCAACAACTGTATTAAATACACGGGTAGTGTTTTATCGCTACACCAAGGATTTTCCCCAATCCTTATTTGATCCTAGGCCTAGGTTATCAAACCTCAGCCCATCACACCGAATGTGTATCCTCTGGAGAACCCCACACGTGGCCACCATTTACCCAGGGAAGTTTTGTAGCAGTGGGAGCCCATTTTCTGTGCTGTTACTTACCGTAACTCCAAGATGCTGGTCACGTTTCGAGAGGGGAAGATGCGTCGGATGTAATTGAAATCGCCAACGAAGAGGCTCCCGTCGACTCCAACAGCCAAGGCGACTGGGGCGAGCAGCTTGTTGCCTTCAGCAAGGCCGTTGCAGCTTGGACAGGAGATGCTCCGCCGGCGGCCGTTGCCCATGATGCTGGTGATGATGGCGGGCTGCTGCGTCAGGAACTGGTTCTCCCCAGTGCCCTTGTGCAGGATTCCTGGGCGGGGTGGGGGGGCAGTAAATTGGGATGGTTACTGCAGCCCTCCGGGGTGGACATGTCTATCAACTTACTGAGGATGGGTGAAAGTGACAGAGGGAAGAGAAACAGTAGGAAACGTCAACTGTGGGGAGGTCCCCGATTTCCTCCCAGTGCTGACAGCACTGCAGCAGGACGGGTAAGCCCCGAGGCCACGGTCTGGGGTAAGAAAACATTTGCAGACATAATTGAAGAAGAATCGTGAGGGACACTAAGATGCATGGTCTGGGAAAACCAGCTCCACGGTGTTTGACATTTCAGAGGAGAAGGTGGAAAAACCTATGAGTATTTTGGGCACTTGATGAAAAATAGATGCAAGAAGGGGATGGTGCTTTCACTTAAATGTCAAGGCTGGAGAGAAGGTTCCAGAGGCAAGACTAGGTTGTATTCAGGAAAAGGAGATGTGCTCACAAACCACTTTTTTTTTTTTTTTTTTTTGGATGTAGGCCATTTTTAAAGTCTATTGAATTTGTTATAACATTGCTTCTGTGTTATGTCTTTTTTTTTGGCACCAAGGCATGTTGGATCTTAGCTCCCTGACCAGGGAACTGAGTTTGCATTGGAAGGTGAAGTCTTGACCATCGGATCACCAGGGAGGTCTCCCACATACCACTTTTAACGTTGAGGATATGGTGTTTGTCCAGGGACCAGCCACCGAGGTTGGAAGGGTCCAGCTCAAATCCCTGAAGGAGGGCTGTCCTTTTCTCCCACAGGATGAGACTGGGGCAGGTCTCGTATTCAAAGCCGACGGACACTGAAAGATACAAGGGGGTGGGGCAGAGCGGGAGATGAGAGAGTTTACTTGATTACTCCAGAGCCCTCCAGCAGGAATAAGAAACTTGTGCTCATGGTAATACAGATTCAGTTCAAAAAACTCACTCAAGGAGGCAGGCTGATTGCTTTTCTCCTTGTGATTCCATATAATATTAAATTCAAATTTCAAGCTGAACTCAACCTTGAAACTTTACACAGTAGTAGTCTGTGGGGATGGAAAGACCTTTCCAATGAACAGCCGGCTTTTCAAAAATGACCCCAGTGATGGAGAGGGAAGAGATGAATCATTTAAAAACTGAATACAACGCTCCTTTAGAGATGGACAGGAGACCGTTTCCCTCAGCCTGCTGCTCACGGCATGCGTTCTCTATATTCTGCGTTATTTATTTCCACTCACTAGGAGAAAGACCTATGGAAGCTTTGTGGCTCATTTATAAGGAGATTTTGGAGGCAACAGCTTGTGTTAGTTAAGGCACTTTGTACATTCACTCAGGATTCCAGAGGGTTCCAAGTGAGGCAGGCACGGGGACACAGCCTGCCAATTATGTGGCAATGCAGTGGGGAACAGAATCCAAAAACTATAAAAATCCTGCACTTGCCACATGGACAAATAGGAGAGAGGGGCGGGAGATGCAGGACTTGAGTCCCAATTCTGTTACAGCTCACACTTCTTCATGGTTCCATTTCCCCCATGTGTAAAACAGAGCAAGTGAAGCTTCAATTTCTGCGAGATGTCGTGAGGATAGATGAGACAAAATGCCGAGATGCCATACATTTTTAATTGGAGCCCTGCTTTAGAAATATGAGGCATTGTTATTATTGCTGTTCCTACTACATTAAATTCTTAACTATGTGTGTTACCTTAGGGGATTCTCCTCCGCTTCTTTTAAATCCTGAGATATAGGAGTGTCGAGATGAACGAAAGATACATTTTATCTTTAAAAAAAAAAGCTCCATGTATTTCCTGGCTTGTCCTCTGAAAATTCTAAGAAACAATGACCAACTCAGTAGCAAAGAGAATTGCTAGTGCTTGGTCTGTGGCCTTGAAATATTATTTCTCATTAAAAGGAATCAGGGCTCCTTGAAGACACGGCTGGGCAAGAAATGAACAATAGAATACCAGGCCATTTTATCAGACCAGATAGGAAGGAAATAACATCTACTAGGGCAATGGCAAAAGAATTTGGGAATCAGCTTGAAGAGGCTTTATTGACCAAAGATGAGACAATCTGACTATTAGGAAAGACAACTTCAAAGGCTATATTAAGAGGTATTTCATCCTGTGAGTTTATAACGGTATTTAAAAAAATGGATTTGCCACTCGTGGAGGATATCAGAGAGCCAACTTACAATGTTGAAAACTGGTAAACAAAGGGAAAGAATCAAGCATTTATCTTACTTAAACTGTACTTCAAATAACAAAGTAGCTAATGAGAAAGCATCTCTATAGAAAAGTATTCTAGCTAGTAAATAATAAAGAAGCAATGACATTATTAGAATATCATTTTGTAATCCCTAATGCCCTAATGAATCTAGGTAATGAGCATCAATGCTGCAGAAGGCATAAAAGAATAGACAAGCTGACATTGGTCACCTCCTGACAGAAGATGAGAGCACCACCTGTCTTTCTTAAAAAAAAAAAAAAGAAAGAATAAAATACCTACAAATAAATTTAACCAAGGAGGCAGAAGACCTGTACACTGAAAACGCCAAGAAATTGATGAAAGAAACTAGAGAAGGCACAAATAAATGGAGAGATACTCCATGCTCATGGATCAGAAGAATTAATAGTCTAAAATGTCCATACAACCCAAACAAAAGCACAGATTCAGTGCAATCCCAATCAGTATTCCAATGGTATTTTTCACAGAAAAAGAACTAACATTCTTAAAATATGCATGGAACCACAAAACCCTGAGCAGTCAAAGCAATCTTGAAAAGAAGAACAAAGCTGGAGGCACCACACGCCCAGATTTCAAACTATATTATAAAGCTATATTTATCAAAACAGCATGGTGTTGGCATAAAAACAGACACAAAAATCAGTCGAATAGAATATAGAGTCCATAAATAAACCTAAGCATACACAGTCAACTAATTTATGGTGAAGGAGCCAAGAATATTGCAGTGGGCAAAGGATACTCTCTTCAATAAGTGGGCTGGGAAAGTTGGACAGTCACACGCAGGAAAAAAAAAAAAAACTGTACCACTCTATACTATTTATAAAAATTAACTCAAATGGATTAAAAGGCCCCAAAGCCATAAAGCTCCTAGAAGAAAACACAGGCAGTAAGCTCCTTAGCATCAGTCATGGCAATGAGCCTTTGAATTTGACAGAAAAAGCAAAGGCAACAAAAGCAAAAAAGAGCAAGTAGGACTACATCAAACTAAAAAGCTTCTGCACAGCAAAGAAAACCATCCATAAAATGAAAAGAGAAAATATTTGTAAGTCGTATATCTGAAAGAGGTTAGTGTCCAAAGTACATAAAGAACTTGCACCTCTGGATAACCAAAAGCCAAAAAATCCAATTAAAAAAAAAACGGCAAAGGAACTTAATGGACATCTATCAGAAGACATACATAAGGCCAACACTACATGAAAAGATTCTTAGTATCACTAATTTCCAGGCAAGTGCAAATCAAACCCACACTGTGATATTACCTCACATCTATCAGAATGGCTATCAGCAAAAAGAATACAAATGATAAATGTTGGTGAGGATGTGGACAAGAGGAAGCCTTGTGCACTACTGGTAGCAATGTAAACTGGTAGAGCCATGGAAAACAGTATGGAGATTTCTCAAAAAATTAAAATAGAACTACCGTGTGACCCAGCAATTCCACTTTTTGGTATTCACCTGGAGAAAACAAAAACACTACACTGTAGCATTATTTACCGGAGAAGGCAATGGCACCCCACTCCAGTACTCTTGCCTGGAAAATCCCATGGACAGAGGAGCCTGGTAGGCTGCAGTCCATGGGGTCGCTGGGAGTCGGACACAACTGAGCAACTTCACTTTCACTTTCGTGCATTGGAGAAGGAAATGGCAACCCACTCCAGTGTTCTTGCCTGGAGAATCCCAGGGATGGGGGAGCCTGTGGGCTGCCGTCTCTGGGGTCGCACAGAGCTGGACATGACTGAAGTGACTTAGCAGCAGCAGCAGCATAGGCTTAAGGACCCATATAGACTGAGAATGAAAGGATGGAAAAATACATTTCAAGCTTTCAAGCAAGTGGTAAACCTCCCTACCCTGTCTCAAGCAAGGGTAGCTATATTTATATCAGATGAAATAGATTTTACACTAAAAATGTTCAAAAGAGACAAAGATGATCATTATACAATTGTAAAGCAGTCAATACATTGAGAAGATATAACAATTATAAATATTTATTCACCCAACATTGCAGCATCTAAACATATAAAGCACAACTAATGAAGCTAAAAGGAGAAATAATACAGTAAAATTATGGATTTAATATCTCATTCTCAAAAATGGATAGCTCACCCAGACAGAAAATCATAAAGGGGACAGCTGATTTGAACAACTCTATAGGAATGATGCTGAAGCTGCAACTCCAATACTTTGTCCACCTCATGTGAAGAATTGACTCATTGGAAAAGACCCTGATGCTGGGAGGGATTGGGGGCAGGAGGAGAAGGGGACGACAGAGGATCAGATGGCTGGATGGCATCACTGACTCGATGGACGTGAGTTTGAGTGAATTCCGGGAGATGGTGATGGACAGTGAGGCCTGGTGTGCTGTGATTCATGGGGTCGCAAAGAATCAGACATGACTGAGCGACTGAAATGAACTGAACTGACCTGAACTGATAGACCAAATGGACCTATCACACATAGAACATTCTACCCAACAACACCAGAATACAGATTGTTCTCAAGGGTACAAGGAACATTTTAGGTCACATGTTAGGCCACAAAACAAGTCTTAGCAAATTCAGGTAAAATCATACCAAGTATCTTCTCTAACCACAGTGGCATGAACCTAGAAATCAATAACAAGAAAACTGGAAAATTTAAAAATACATGGAAATTAAAAAATGCTGTCCTGAATAACCAACAGATCAAAGAAGAAATTAAAGGGGAAATAAAAAGAGATAGATTAAAATGGAAACACAAATACCAGAACTTCCAGGATGCATTAAAAGCAGTACTAAGAGGAAAGTTCACAGCAGTAAACACCTACATTATGAAGGATCCCAAATAAACAACCTAATTCTATGTCTTAAGGAATTAGAAAAAGAACAAACTGAGTCCAAAGTTAGCAGAATAAAGGAACAAATAAAGACTAGTGTATAAATGAATAAACTAGAAAGCAGAAAAACAATAGAAAAGATTAACCAAACCAAGAGTCAGTTCTTTGAAGAGATAAACAAAACTGAGAAATCTTTAAAAAGACTAACTGTGGAAAAAAGAGAAAGGACTCAAATCAACAAAATTAAAAATGAAGGACACATTATAATTTATACTACAGTAATACAAAGGATCATAAGAAGCTCTTCTGAATAACTACACACCAATAAACTGAACAATCTGGAAGAAATGGAAAAATTCTTAAAGGCATAACTTATCAAGACTGCGTCAGGAAGAAATAGAAAATCTGAACCACCAATTACTAGTAAAGAGACTGAATCAGTAATCAAAAATCTCCCCATGAAGAGAGGCTTAGGACCAGATGGTCTCACTGGTGAATTTCTCGAAACACTTTCTGAAGAATATACAGCAATCCTTTTCATATTGGAAACAATCCGAGTGTCCAATGATGGATGAAATGATGGATGAGTGAATAAAGGAATGGCAGTGTATACACACACATACACACACACACACAATGTAATATATGTGTACATACACAATATTACTGAGTCATAAAGAACTGGAAATCCTACTATTTGCAATAACATGGATGGAACTTGAAGGCATTATGCTAAGTGAAATAAGTCAGACAGGGAAAGACACTGTATGATCTCACTTATATATGGAACCTAAAAACAGAATGAAACAAACTAATAGAAAAAGATCAGACTCGAGGTTCCCAGAGGCAGAGAGTGGGGAAAGGGGAAATGGGATGAAGGTGGTACAAAGGTACAAATTTCTAGGTATAAGATAAGTAAGTACTAGAAAGAAAGCAAAAAAGTACTAGGAATATAATGTATGACATCATGACTGTTGTTAACACTGCAGTATGATACACAGGAAAGTGGCTGAGAAAGCAAGTCCTATGAGTTCTCATGATAAAAAGAAAAAATTTCCCCTTTTCTTCCCTTTTTTGCTCTATCTTTATGAGAAGATAAATGTTAGCTGAATCTACTCTGCTAATCATTTCACACTATAAGTAAATCAAATTATCATACTATATGTCTTACATAGTAATGTATGTCAATTATTTCTAAAACTGAGGAAAAAATCCAGAGATGAAAGAGAAAACCATTAATTTAAATTTTTTAAGAGAACTCAGCTATCCCCTTCTTGGTATTTATCCAAGAGAACACTAAGACATTAATTCCAAAAGATACATGCACCTCTATATTTATTGCAGTATTTACAATAGCTAAGATACAGAAACAACCTGAGTGCCCACTGGTGGATAAGTGAGTAAATAATCTGTGGTAGATACAGACAGTGGAAATACTACTTGGCAATAAAAAGAATGAAATCCTGCCATCTGTGACAACATGGATGGACGCTGAAGGTATCACGCTAAGTGAACCAAATCAGAAAAAGAAAGACGACATTCTGAATGGTTTCACTCATATGTGGAATGTAAAAACAAACAAACAAATGAACAAATGAACAAACAAAATAAAGCAAAAAAGAAAAAAGCAAAGATACTGAGATCAGACTAGTGGTTCCCAGAGGGGAAGGGAGTTGAGGATGGGTCAAATGGGTGAAATGGATCAATGGTATGGTGACAGGTGGCAATAAGATCTGTGGTGGTGATCACTTTGTAGTGTGTACAGAAGGCAAGTAATAATGCTGTATATCTGAAGTATATATAACAAAAAGAAGAAATCAACCAGTTATAAAAGGTGTATCTTATGTGGATTCTGATTCAATCAAATGAAGTATACCTCTATTTTCAGATATTCATAAGGCAACTGAAATATTGAATGATGATTGGCTGTTTGATATAAAGAAATTCTTCTGTTTCCTTGTTGTAATGATGCTGTTGTTATATTTTCAAAGTGCTTTTTAGAGATACATTCTTATATATTATGAGTGAAATAATGTGATGTCTAGGACTTGCTTCAGAAAAATACAGGAGGCAGAGGAGAAGCTGAAGGTAAAGAAGGAACAACAGTCAATGAGATGTGTTGATAATGGTAGAAATTGGAGTACATGGGGTGTGTTATAGTATTCAGTCTATTTTTTGATGTTAGGTATCATTTTGATATCGGCTAAAGCATGACATACTGTTGACAATAAATGCACTGGTTACTCCAATAACTTATTACTGTTCCAAAGAATAGCAAGGAAAGATAAGAAAGCCTTCTTCAGTGAACAATGCAAAGAAATAGAGGAAAACAACAGAATGGGAAAGACCAGAGATCTCTTCAAGATAGTTAGAGATACCAAGGGAACATTTCACGCAAAGATGAGCACTATAAAGGACAGAAATGGTATGGACCTAACAGAAGCAGAAGGTATTAAGAAGAGGTGGCAAGTATATACAGAAGAACTGTACAAAAAGGATCTTCATAATCCAGATAACCACGATGGTGTGATCAGTCATCTAGAGCCAGACATCCTGGAATGTGAAGTCAAGTGGGCCTTAGGAAGCATCACTACAAACAAAGCTAGTGGAGGTGATGGAATTCTGGTTGAGCTATTTCAAATCCTACAAGATGATGCTGTGAAAGTGCTGCACTCAATATGCCAAGAAATTTGGAAAACTCAGCAGTGGCCACAGGACTGGAAAAAGATCAGTTTTCATTCCAATACTAAAGAAAGGCAATGCAAAAGAATGCTCAACCGACCATGCAATTGCATTCAACTCACACCCTAGCAAAGTAATGCTCAAACTTCTCCAAGCCAGGCTTCAACAGTACTTGAACTGTGAACTTCCAGATGCTGAAGATGGATTTTGAAAAGGCAGAGGAACCAGAGATCAAATTGCCAACATCTGCTGGATCACCAAAAGAGCAACAGAGTTCCAGAAAAATATCTACTTCTGCTTTATTGACTACACCAAAGCCTTTGACTGTGTGAGTCACAACAAACTGGAAAAGTCTTCAAGAGATGGGAATACCAGACCTGCCTGACCTGCCTCCTGAGAAATCTGTATGTAGGTCAAGAAGCAACAGTTAGAACTGGACATGGAACAACAGACTGGTTCCAAATCAGGAAAGGAGTATGTCAAGGCTGTATATTGTCACCCTGCTTATTTAACTTCTATGCAGAGTACATCATGAGAAATGCTGGGCTGGAAGAAGCACAAGCTGGAATCAAGATTGCCGGGAGAAATATCAATAACCTCAGATACTCAGATGACACCACCCTTATGGCAGAAAGTGAAGAAGAACTAAACAGCCTCTTGATGAGAGTGAAAGAGGAGAGTGAAAAAGTTGGCTTAAAACTCAACATTCAGAAAACTAAGATCATGACATCTGGTCCCATCCACTTCATGGCAAATAGGTGGGGAAGCAATGGAAACAGTGAGAGACTTAATTTTCTTGGGCTCCAAAATCACTGCAGAAGGTGACTGCAGCCATGAAACTAAAAGGCCCTTGCTCCTTGGAAGAAAAGCTATGATCAAGTTAGACAGCATATTAAAAAGCAGAGAATTACTTTGCCAGGAAAGTCCATCTAGTTAAAGCTATGGTTTTTCCAGTGGTCATGTATGGATGTGAGAGTTGGACTATAAAGAAAGCTGAGTGCCAAAAAATTGATGCTTTTGAACTGTGGTGTTGGAGAAGACTCTTGCAAGTCCCTTGGACTGCAAGGAGATCCAACCAGTTAATTTTAAAGGAAATCAGTCCTGAATATTCATTGGAAGGACTGACGCTGAAGTTGAAACTCCAGTACTTTGGCCACCTAATGTGAAGAACCAACTCATTTGAAAAAAACCCTAACGGTGGGAAAGATTGAAGGTGGGAGGAGAAGGGGATGACAGAAGATGACATGGTTGGATGGCACTGACGAGGTAATGTGTTTGAATAGCTCCCGGAGTTGGTGATGGACAAGGAAGCCCAGCGTGCTGCAGTCCATGGGGTCACAAAGAGTTGGACACGACTGAGCGACTGAACTGAACCGAACCACTCACTGATGAAGCAGACCACAGGACCATATTCCGAGCATGTGTAACCTTCTAGGTGTGTGTCTTTAGGTAGCTTGCTTACCCTGCCCTCCTGTCCCATCTAGATAATGGGGATTATGAGAGTGCCTTCTTGACAGTGTTAGTGAGAGGTCACCCAGGACAAAAGATTTAGCACAAAGCTCTGCACAAAGGGAGTGTCTGATAAACATTGGAGGCCAGTTACAGTGAACATTTTTGAGCTTGCTGGTTTCTTACTTTGGTAAACTTACTGCAGTTCTTGAAAACCACAAGCCTATTAGTGAAGAATATACAGGATTCTGGATTTTGATTAATTCCCAGACAGCTTTCTACAAGTAAGAACATATACTGGGTGGGTTGATATGAATCCACAGTTCACAGTTCTTCAAAGACTGATAATTGTAGGACCCTTCTCTCACAGTGGTGTTTCTTAAGTAGGAAGTCACATGATTCCTTCAGAGGCAAAGCCTGGAACAGAGCGTGTGGCTTTCAGACACCCTCTCACTCCATCCTCTGGTCCCCAAGGTGTGTTCTGTGCCACTCTGGAACATGATCCAGCCCCTGCCCAATTCTCTCCCCATCTCACACAGTCTCCCTGTCCACCACATTCCAGCCACGCTGGCCTATTTTTGTCTTTCAAAAACAGCTCTTCTCTTTGTCACAGGGTTCCTTTACCTTCTAGTCTCTGTTTAAATGTCACCTGCTGAGGAACTTCCCATGAACACCCACTCATGGTTGCCCCTCCTTCCCAGTATATATCACATATTTTTATTTTCATAAATAAATAAATAAAACTGCTTGAAATTTTCTTGCCAGTCTATGTTTATCATCTCGATACCCACTAGTATAGAAGGTCCATGGAAGATGATTCTTGTCTGTCTTATGGACCACTGCACTCTTAACTACTGGAATAGTGCTTGGCACATACTAGGAATTCAACAAATACTTGCCAATTTAATGCATGCCTAAATCCAAGAATCAATAAGGGATTGAAACTGAAACATACCAACAGCATCAGAGAGTCCATAGACCCTTTGGCCGTAGGCATCTGTCTTGTCCCAGATGAAGGTGTAGGCCAAGTTGGGAGAGGCCTGGAATGACTTCTGGAAGAGATGCCCCTCTACAGCAACCATGAGATGAACCTTAATGAGGTTCAGGGGCACCGTGGATTGGGTCATGGTGATCTTCAGCAGTGACTTGTAGCCTGCGGTCCTGGAGCTCAGGTAGCGCAGCTTCACAGTGGAACCAGGGAGCTCAATTTCTTCATGAAGGACCTGGAGGAGAGGAAACTCAGGTAGAAACAATACGTGAAAGACACCCCAGAAGCTAGGCTGCTTGCAACCCACACTACCTGTCTGCTATCATCCTCACCAAAGTATCCCACCTTATAGGGGTGGGGTGTAAGAAGAGGCTGAGAGGATGAAATATCCTGAATACCCTTCCCATGGCTGAGGAGAGAGGAAAAAACCAACAACCACAACTTTATCCTGTATGATGGAGCGAAGGGGCCGAGGTTATGATTTTTGGATTAATAATTATTCTTGGTCACTGTTGTGTTTCTTTTTAAAACCACACTGTTGGCAAAAGATGTAAATAAGAACAGCAGGCTTTATTGCTAGTTGCATGCAAGGAGGCCACAAGAGGCTGTAATTATATGAACCTGCAACTTCCACTGACAATTGGTATAAAGCAACAGGGAAGCAATAATGTAATATGCCCTCTGTCGTAACACTGATGTAGATCATTAAAGCGCCTCTTATCATGTATCTCTGTGACTAACAGGAATAAAAAGCAATTTGCAGGTGGCGTGCACATATGTGTATCGTTTTTATTCTATTAAAAGCTCCAGTGACTGCCAAAGTCTTGAACAACTATCTGGAAACATCTGGAATGTCCAGGAGAGATTCAGTTTTCTCTCCAGTGACAATAAATTATACTGTGTCCTTGCTTTTTGTCCCTCCCCCTGAATAGTAGTTTCTGGCTTACCCCAGGAGAGAGAGATGGTGGGAGGAAGTTGGCCAGTGGGTTTGGGTCAGGGCCGGATCGAGAGTCCCACCCCGGGACCCGGAGCTCCTACCTGGGTCTCAGGCACAATGGGATTCTGTCCCGGGGTGGCACTGAAGAAGGTGGACAACGGGGAGGAAATGATGATCGGATCCGGCCGGACAAACCCACTGAGGTCACAGCTGGGGATGGAGTTCTCCTCTGTCTTCATCACCAGAGTGTCCATGGCGTAAAAGCTATTCCACGGCAGCCACACGGTGCGCTCCTGGCTCATGAATGGGGCCCGCTCAAAGTGCAGCGTCAAGGAGGCACCACCATTGGCGATCAGGTCGAACCTGGAGAGGGGCACATGGGCTCATTGAGAGGGGCTGGAGAGGCAGAGCAGGCAGGAGGAGACAGCGGGTTTTGTCAGCAGACGGGCTGGGTGGGAGCCCAAACTCTATCACTTGCTAGTTGTGGGACTGTGGGCAAGTTGCCACAATTTCTTCATCTGTGAAATGGGAAGAGTTACACCGACTTCACAGTGTGGCTGAGAGGATGAAATATCCTGAATTCAGAGCAGACGTCAGCGGACTAGACCCGCGAGCTAAAGCCGGCCCACCACCTGTTTTGGTAAAAGGTTTTGTGGGAATCCCAGCCATGCCCATTCATTGACTTATTCTCTCCAGCCATTTCTGGGGTACAGTGGCAGAGCTGAGTAGTTGTAACAGGAACCATATGGCATCTCAGCCTAAAATAGATACAATCTGGCCCTTTATAGAAAATGCTCCCTCACCACTGGTATAAAGCATTTAGCATTGTGCTAGGCTAATAGGAGTCTTTACTACTTAGTGGAGTTACAATGATTTGATCCTAGGCTCAGGAAAGCTTTCTTTTCATCAACCTGTGCTGTTTCTGACTTCTTTTTTTGGTTTCATAGAACTTTAACTTTTTTTGAGATACCATTGACATATAACACTATATTAGTTTCAGGTCTACAACATAATAATTCGATATTTGTTTATGTTGTGAAAAGTTCACCACCATAAATCCATTCATCACCATGCCCAGTTACAATTTCTTTTTTTCCTGTGCTGACAATTTTAAGATACGTCTTAGCAACTTTCAACTAAACAATATGGTATCATTAACTACAGTTACCACATTATACATACATCCCAGGACTTTATTATTTGAAGTCTGTACTGTTTAAAAATTTTTTATTTTATATTGGAGTATAGCTGATTAACAATGCTGTGACAGTTTCAGGTGAACAATGAAGGGATTCAGCCAGACACATACACGCATCCAGTCCACCCTGAATTTCCCTCCCACCTAGGCGGCCACATAACAGGAAGCAGAGTTCCACGTGCTATACAGTGGGTCTTTTTGGTTAAGAAGTTTCGACTTTTTAACCTACTTCAACCATTTTGCCTTGTTTCGGATATATTTTTCCAGCATACAAACTTAATTTGGCATTTGGAATGAAATGGTTCTTACTGTTTCTTATATTTTTGACAACTGTTCTTAAACTATATTCCTGCTTGTTCTTTCAGGCTAGATGGAAATCTGTTACTAGTGAAGTAAAATAAAGGTAGTTCTTCCACAGTTAAAGGAAAAGAAAGTCAATGGAGAGAAGTCTCTCAGTTTGACTTTTTACTCTTCCGCCAGGATCTCAACTCACTACAGGCTGTGGTGCTCTCTTCCACACATTTCAGAATCTCCAGCACCTAGCAGAGTTCCTTGAGTACAGTAAAACCTCAATGAACAAAAAAAAGGGGAGATATATGTATATGTATAACTGATTCACTTTGCTGTACCCCTGAAACTAACACAATATTGTAAATCAACTATACTCCAATAAAAACTTTTAAAAACTCAATGAAAATATAAAGACTTTCTGACTTCATTCAATTTTGGTAACAGTTTTGGTGTTTCTCAATAGGCATAAAATGAATGAACAGGGAGCATACGAGTATTAAGGTAAATATGGTGGAAGAGTTTATTCTGTTAATTTGTTTACATTTTTATTTTAGGGCATGCATGCTGCTGGGGACAGTTTGTTCATTTAGAGTGCAGGAGAGTGAAATGTTTTGAAGTGACATTGTTCCTCCTTGGGATGATAGAGTCAAACCACCCACATCTATGGCACATAGCACTATACATACAAGGTTGTGGGATTCCTTGGAGCATTTCCAAACACATCCTGTGACTTCCAGGCTCTGCTACCTGGACAAGCTGAAGAATCACCAATCTGGGAGGTTGGATACATGATCTGGGAAGTGGATTTAGGTGATGATTAGTCTGGAAGCAGCTAGGAAGGATGGGGCAGTGTGAGGAGAGACAGACAGCAGACCAAGGACTCAGGAACCTCCTCTGGTGTTAGCACAGGACTCACAGGGCAACACGCTGGCTTCTGAGAATGAACAAGTGCCTAGGCAGCCTTGTACAGCGCACCTTCACGGTCCTAGTGCATTCAAATAATGAGATTTGGCTGCAGGAACTTAAGATCTAAGACACCAGAAACCTGGTGAATATTAAGAATTTGATGTGAATCATCAGATGCCTTCTTTGAGTCTCAGAAATGGAAATAGGAGGATAGGGCTACTGTGGGCTGGTCATTTTTGAAACTACCCGCAAGGCTATTTTAGGACATTAGGAAAAAAAAAAAAGACCAGATTCTTCACCAGAGAAAAGACGAATCAGAGTACATGATTTATTTATGATTTTCCAGACTCCAGTTTTATAGAAAAAGCGTTGCATCAGATTTACAGCCACAGCCTCCTCTTTCATTTGAAATAGAATACAGTAGTGTGGTGTGTGTGTGTGTGTGTCTTTGTGTGTTCTAAGGCCAGGGTGGGTGCATGTTTTCCCCTTCCTATGGATGTCTTTTCTTCTTTTTATCTTTTTCTCTAAATTGCAATTCCATGCCCAACAGATTAAGGAAATGACAGCGCTTTCATCTTGGTGGGGGCTGCACGGGTGCGGGTTTCCAATCAGAAGATAACAGGGTAAGGTTGCCTCCTTCACACAGCAGGGTGAAGGCTAAATGTATTTAATTAGACTTCCCTGATTACAGCCCAGCCCCTCAAAACAGGAGCGAACATATCACCGCTCCTAAAGTCACAGATGAACGCAGAAGGGGTTCACCACAGGACACTGTGGCCTGTGGATCCCTGTCACCCTGCATGGCCTTTGATTTAAAATAAAATAGGAGTGAGGTTCCAAGGGCTACTTTCCTTTCCTTCTAGACTCTGCCACCCTGAACCTTATCCCCAACATACACCCACACATACACACAGAGTGAAAAGCATCTACGTGCCATGGAAGAAGCATGGCTGTCAGCAGCCCTGGAGAGGTTGGCTACTCTAGTTATCTTCCATTTTTGAGATCATACCAAAAAATATATATCTGGGAGGGGGGATTCTCCCTCGAGATCTGGCCTGGTGGGTCTCCTCCCAGTCTGCAAGGGGGAGGCATGTGGTTCCAAGCCCACTGCACCATCTGTCTCTTTGCAGCCTCAATACTAAGTAAGTGGAGCCCCACAAAGCTACTTACGTGCCATCTTGGCGGGTGATGGTGTAGCCGTATTTTGGATACTTGACAAAAGACACGTTCACACCAATCAGGGGAGTCCCATCTGTAGTTACTACTTGGCCTCGGATGAGAGAAACCAAACTGAGAGAAAGAGAAACACAAGCTTTTGAGCCATACTCAGGAGAACAAGGGGACAGGCGGTGGGGATCGCCGACAAGTTCCCCTTCTCCTCTGCCAAAGCTCCCCCCGCCATCCTCATCTGGTCCCCAAGGCAAGGAGAAGACTTTCAAATGTGAACTGCTGGCTTCACATGATCAAAGGGAGCTGTGGGCAAGAGGGGTGGCTCCGTGCTGGCTTTCCCTGGGGAGCAGTCTGGGGTGAGGTCCATGGGCAGTGTCCTCAGTCATTCTACTGGGCAATGGGGTCCCCTGGGCACAGTCCCTTTGCCCTTGGCCTCACTCCGCTTCTTGACATCACTTGGCTTTTGCTTGGCCGGAGCTCCAGGCTGCCCCACATCACTCATGTTTGTGCCTTAGCCTGGCACAGAGAGTATTATCCTCGGGTGAGAGCTTTCCCATCTGCCTACTCATTTCCTTTTTTTGGCTTTGGAGGAAGGCAATGTTACTTCTTCCCTCCAGGCTGGGATGACAGAGGGAGTGGGGAATGGGGAGGAAGGGAAGCACACAGAGGTTTTTAACAAGGCCAGGGCATATACATACACTGGGTTTTTGTTGTTGTTTTTTGTTTCTTTTTTTCTTCTTTTTTTTAGTTGCCCTTTAAAAATAAAATTTCTCAAAATCCATGACAGCCTGACGAAAAGAGAATATGAGAGATATTTTCTCCAGCAGAACTATCTTGGATTCTGGATTCCATGTAACTATATATTTTTCTTACATCAAATTCCTGCTACCCTGATTTGGGGCAGGAGAGGGGGGGAGTGGTTGAAATCCCTCCCAACTTTTGGCCTCTGTGGCAGAAACCTCTCCTCTATCCAGATCATAGTAACTAGAATGTTCCCAAGGATGCCAGCATTCAACCAGCTCCTTCGGAGAAATCCCATAAAGCAAAGGACATGCTACAATAGTCTACTCAGAATCCATGGAGAGAGAATGCACATGTCTCCCTTCGCCTGAATTCTCCTGAGTTCATAGAGAAATGGGCGAATGAGAAGTTTCACTTCTGCACTGAGGCTCCAGCCTACCAGGCAGGTCCACAGCTGTATCGTTGGCCCTCAAGCCGCTGGGCCATTTGGCGAAGGCAGAGAGGTTCTTAGGCATCCAGATTCCTGGACACGCTCCCAATTTCTGGACTAGGTAATAAAGCTGACCTGTTCTGTGCCAGAATCTTGTCCAAGTCTGCTCGATTTTTGGAAAGCACTGACTTCTGCAATCCCAAGTGACCAGAAAACTGGAGGGATGTTCTCTCCAAGCACCTCCCTTTCTATTAGCAATCCCCCCAGCTGTTCCACTCCGACCCTTTGATGATCTCAGGAGGGTTTAGACTGTTCCACTGACAGCTCTAATTGTCTGCGACTGGCTGCCTAACAAATGAATTCCATTTTTAGCTGGTTCTAACCACAATGCTAGAGTCTTTTGAAAGTGGAAAACTAATTTATGAAAATAATTCTTTTGTTCAATTCCCTTTCCTTATCTTAGCTCAGACTAAGATTTCTTTCAGGCCTTCCTAGACACTATTTTAAAATCAATGATGTGTGTTGATGACCACAAGGTACAAGCTGCTTGTGACGAGAAAACAAAATTGGGAATGTATCCCACGGTGGAGTTATTTCCCCCCTCCTTTTTAATACAACTGTTATTTCTTTAAATCACTCCTGCAGCACAAGACTTTGCAGTGTGCCATAGGAATAAAGGGAGCTGAGTTGCCTATGATTTCTACCCTCTATTTTTCTAATTCTTCATTGCTGCTGGCTTCCTACATCTCTAGGCAGTCAATTCACAGCAAAGATTCAGCTAAGACATGCTATCAGTTCATTTCTATTTATGATTATTGATGTGTAACAATTATCACATTATCTAGATAGTGAGATCTGCTCTATAAATTATAGTGGTGGAGTCAAGGCATTTTAGTTATTTTTGTATGCCATTATCTAGGGGAAACGCCTTCTTAGAAGTCTTGAATTAAGTTCTTTTTTACTCCGAGCTTTGTCCTTCATTATTTGTCAGAGGATAATGCACTGGAATTCACATGCTTAGTGAACTTCAACCTGTGTCTTGGAGTAACACTTTGCATTTCTGAATTATGGATCCAAGCTGACATGCTGGAGTGTGGGCTCGTTTGGGTGGCGCTATTGATTGCTGCCTTCAAAGCTTCAGAGAAGCTTTCTCTAAAGTGAGTTTCTTTTGGCCAGATCTCTGGGGCTGACACAGTCTACCTAAAATACTGGACTCCCTGCCTGCTCTCCGACTTCTTGGCTCTAACTCAGGATGCCTTCTGGGAGTGGTAACTACTGGTGAGGAGGATAAGACTGACTTTTAAGGCTTAAGTGAAGAAAGAGTATGAAAAGAATACAAAGAAATTAAAGGATTTAGGAGAGAAATAAAACGTTAATAGGAAGCTGATTGAAACAGAGTATGAGCTTTTGAAAGATGCATTTATAGTATAATCAAATGGTATAAAAACCTCATGGACTTCCCAGGTGGCGCTAGTGGTAAAGAAACTGTCTGCCAAGGCAGGGGATGTAACAGAGGTTGAATTCGGTCTGTGGGTGGGAAAGATCCCCTGGAAGCAATCCACTCCAGTATTCCTGCCTGGGAAATCCCATGGACAGAAGAGCCTGGAGGGCTACAGTCCACAAGGTCGCAAAGAGTCAGACACAACTGAGCATGCACACACACACAAACCTCATTGAAATGCTTATGGACTGGTGCAAGGGCCTGTCACCCTGGCAATGGGAATCATGCCCATAATTAAAAAGAAACATACCAGCACAGTCTCTGCCCCAGAACTAGGAATTAATAAGCAGAGAAAATATTTTTTTGGTTCCAAGATATGTGGTTTATTTTTTTGAGGGTTACTCGTATTAAAATCATATTACTGTGTATATTATAGTCTACACTTACTAAGTTAATTTTACCATATATAAAGTTTATGAGGTTAAATCACTTGCCTAATGTGACACAGCCAGAAGATGTCAGGGTTGAAACAGGCGAGGGCTGAGATTATTTGTTTTCTCTTCTATTTTATTTTTAGTGAAACCAGAACAGAGAGAGGCTAAAGTTGCTGGCCCAAGGTGACCTTGTTAAGAACCCTCATAGCCAGAGAGCTGCCACGAATGGGGGCTACATAGCTTCCCAGGGAGTTCTAAGGGGCTGCAGAGTTCGTTGGCTGAACCATTACCCACCACCTCCCCACTCCCACCCTCCCCAGGCTCTCCCAGGGAGGACCAGAGTCTGCGCTGTGACGTGGTGATGTCTCCTCCCCAAAGTCTAATGAGGGGGGCTCCAAGACAATCTCTTGTAGACTCAGGGGCTCTTCTAAAATGGAAAGCTGGCTATCTCCNACCATTACCCACCACCTCCCCACTCCCACCCTCCCCAGGCTCTCCCAGGGAGGACCAGAGTCTGCGCTGTGACGTGGTGATGTCTCCTCCCCAAAGTCTAATGAGGGGGGCTCCAAGACAATCTCTTGTAGACTCAGGGGCTCTTCTAAAATGGAAAGCTGGCTATCTCCTTCTCCAGTTGGAAGCCTGCTCAAACAGCATATTTCCCAACTTGCTTCAGGGTCTGCCCAGACCTACGTGAGGCGGAGGAAAACTAAGAGAAAGATGGCATGATGAGGGCTGTCAGAGGCATAAGGGGATGAGGACAAGTTTCTAGAGGTTCCCAGTTCTCATTTCTCCCTGAGAAGGAGCACAAATATGGGGCGGGGCTTCCCCAAGGAGGTCACACCCGCCATCGTCACATCTGCTGACATCATTGTTATCTGGATTCAGACTGACCCAGAGGGAGAGCAGAGGTGTGCAGGCAGGCTGAAGAGGACAAGACTGCCACCTCTACTTGCCTTCCTTCCACCCTCAGCATCAAAAACAGCGCCTAGAAGACACCGGCTAGGAGGGTGGGCATCTCAAAGCCAACTCGTCTCCTTGCTTTCTTCTCCAGGGTACAGCTCTAATCTGTCCTGGTGGGAAAGGAGGGGCCAAGCTGTCTACAAAATAAAAACCCAGAATTTGCCCCAGAATACTCATAAGCCTCAAATTAGCAACCGAGAGCAAATGTAAATTCAAGAGAATCCACTCTGCCGCCGCCATTGTGGAATGAGAAGGGGAAATGCCCAGGCATAACGCCTCACACCAAGTAAGCATTTAGCAGATACAATTGGTGGGGGTGCGGTGGCTATGAGGATGAGAGCCAATCTATACACATCAAGTCTAGCCCATCATAGGTGCTCAATAAATTCTAGCAACTGGCATCATCCCGACTCTAAGACGCCACAGACGGTAAGTTATGTTATTGAGTTTACAACTGCTTTAAATGTCTATGGTTGATTCCTGTCGATGTTTGGTATAAACCAATGCAATACTGTAAAGCAATTATCCTTCCAGTGAAAAATAACTAAATTAAATAATACTCTAACGAATGAGATATTTCAGTGACGATCAAACAGAAGTCACAATCAGGGAGATTTAGAATAACAATATCATAAAATAATAGATCCTCAAAATGATCTAGAAAGCAGGCAGTTAACGGGTCTCCAGCAGGTTCTGCACTGCAGGGGGTCAAATCCCACAGAAGAGCCAGGAGCACTTCCTCCTGCTCAGACAGGAAGGGAAGCAGTGACCTCAGTCACCTGCTGGGACAGAAGGGCGCCTACCTGCTGTTGAAGGGGTTGTCTCCAGGAATGATGTGGGTGCTGTCTTTGCCGGCCAGGAGCTTGATGCGGTCGTAGAAGGACTTCACTGCAGGTGAGTCTGTCTGGCCCTGCTGAATGATGTCTAGGGGGTCCCGGGACCCTCGGCAGAGCAGGCTATTCTGACAGGCTGACTGGAGGCAGCAGTCAGGGTCCAGGCAGTCCACGAGGCCATCTGGAAGGGCAGAGACAAAGCCAGGGGTCAGCAGATTTCACGGCCCAAAGCTGCTCTGAGATGCTAGCACCTTTTTTTCTTTTTTAAAGAAACTAATTAATTGTGGATTGCATTGGGTCTCAGCTGTAGCACGGGGATCTTCGTTTCTTTCACTGTAGCCAGCAGTCTCTCTAGCTGTGGCACCAGGCTCAGTAGTTGCTGCACGTGGCCTTAGTTGCTCTACAGCATGTGGGATCCAGTGGTTAAGGATAACTGCAAGGCAGATTCTTAACCACTGGACCACCAGGGAAGTCCTTGAGATGTCAACATCTTTGTCCCAACCAGCCTCGACCCATCCCAAAGGCCTGACCTGGCAGGTTTCCCACAACAAGCCTAGTATATTTCCAATATAAATAAAAGACTGAAAGAAAGTTGTTGAGAATGGTTGACAAATGGTTATCCCCAGGTAGTAGATTAGTGTGTCTCTTTCTTTTTCTATCTTGTGTTAAAACTTTTGTATTTCTACTTTTTCTATTATGAACACGTATTATTTGAGCGGTTGGCAATAAAAACCAACACTTTGCTTTTAAACAACATAGCACAAAAAAATTACCTGTTGCTAGATTTCAGGGACCCATGTTAATGGGTATACAAGTCATCAAAATGCGTGGGATTCCTTAAATCCTGCTTCAGTGGAGAAAAGCATTCCATCCCCACTTCCTCTAAGCCAGGGAGGGTGGTGCTGACTAGTGGGAGCACCGGGGATGATGAGTGACATTTTCCAGGAAATGTGGAGAAAAGGCTTTGGCATGAGCATCCACAAACTAAGCCACTAGTTTACCCAACTGCTTCTGGAGCTGCCTTCACCGTAGCTGCAGGACTCTGAACGCTCTGATTTATTTGCCTAGATTCCTGCTCTTTCACCCGTTCCTGAGTCATCTGTGTTTAGTTGCTCATGTCTGACACTTTGTGACCCCATGGACTGTAGCCGGCCAGGCTCCTCTATCCATGGGATTCTCCAGGCAAGAATACTGGAGTGGGTTGCCATGCCCTCCTCCAGGGGATCTTCGCAACCCAGGGATTGAACCCAGGTCTCCCACACTGCAGGCAGATTCTTTACTGTCTGCGCCACCAGGGAAGCCCTCCTAGTAATCTACCATTCAACAACTATTTGAGTGCTATTCATGTTCTGAAAATAAAACAGGGAACAGAGAATGATGGTGTCTGTCCTGAAGGAGCTGACAGTATAGAGAAGGAAATGGATATGATGCATCCTTTAAGATCCACACTAGGTGTGGCCTCCTCCAGGAAGCCTTCCTGATGATGTCCATGGCTAAGGTAGGTATTCTTGTTCTGTGCATCCTTGAGTCTGAGGTTCTCAGAGAATGGTTCTATATCTAAATCCCATGGGGAGAATCAGGATCCTACCCCAGACCTCCCCAGGCAGAGCCTCCAGGAGTAGGTCCTGGAATCTGCATTTTAAACATGATTCTCAGGTGATTCTAATGCACCAGAAATATTAGAAACCATTGTTCACACTAACTTCCTTGTACTAGAATTATCTATCTCTGATTGCTTGCCTTCCTGTCTGGAAAACAAGCTTTTTGAAAAGAAGAACAGTGTCACATTCATTTTTATATTCATGCTTTGCTTAGTGCCAATGTGGAATCAGGACCCAACAAATGTTTGTTGAATGAATAAACGACTGTTTCCCATTCTCCACATGTCTGTTAGGAATGGAGACGGGAATGTTTAGGGCAGTGTTTATGCCTTGGGATTCCTATTATAATGGATTAGTTAGCCGGCCCTTCTTCACTCTGCTGGGAGTTGATTGAATACACAACGTAGGAGCTTGGAGAGTAACTTGCTTACACCTCCTTGATTTGATAGCGAGGCATTTGGGGGCCATAATTAGCATCATAAAAACATGCACTCCAATTCCGGGCTGTGACTTGATGAACACTTGAACTGGAGCGCTGAATCAGAGGCCTGGCTGTGTGCTTTAAATTCACTACAATGTAATTTTTTGGCATTACCCTTTACGTCTGGTTCCGCTAATGAAATTGAAATATATAATTTCACCCAAGTTCCACCGTAATTTAGCAATTAATGTACAATGATTTTAATGCATTACTTTCTTTTTAGCAAACAAACAAATTAGGAGGTTGTGTGTTCTGCTCGGCTTTAATTTACTAAAACTAGCCTCTCATTTTCCACATGGGCAAATGTTGCTCGGGTGTCTCGTAACACGTTTACAAGATTTCCTGGAAGTGCAGACACAGGAGGGTGAGCAGGCACGCATGCTTAAAATTTAGGGACTTTCAGAGTCATGGCTATGAGCACCTCTGTCCAACGTGCTGGCTGAATCGGGTATCCCCCCAAGAGTCAAGGCAAATCTAAGACCTAGGAAACGGTGCTGGAGACTCATATCTCAGCAGCAGAATGATGCCAAGGTACCATTTCACATCAGCTAAGGGCTCCCAGCGCCCTTGGTAGAATATGAAAGAATAGGATAAAAAAGCCAAGTATTCTTCCTGTAACATCGTTTTCCATGGACTGCCCTCACTAGACAGAAGGAATCCACCACGGAATGCCTGCTTTGGATTTAAAAATATCCTGCTGAGATATGTTGGCAGTGCTTCATTCAGCCGCTGCAGAAAGCTCTCAGGTAGAAGAAACCCACTGTTATTAGCACTATAGATTTCTTTAAGGCCACCGGCCTCTTCCCATTAGGAGTTCCATCCAACTCTGGGGGCCTTTTCCTCCCGAAGCTGGGAATGTGACCCCCCCCCACCCTCAACCCTCTACCACCCACTCTATACAACCAGCTTGAGGGCCTCGTGTCGGGATCAAATAATAACTTAAGACAGTCTTTCCTGTTAAGATCCTTCTCCTAACCCCCTCGAGTCGGCTACTCCTTCCGGCTCTGTGACTGCTTCAAAAGTCTGGACCTCAAATTTCCTCACTGTTTTTGTTGACTCTGGGCTTTTTATTCAAGGGTCCGTCTGGCAGCAGGAGATGTCCTACAAACACATCAGCAATAGCAGATGGCAAATGCTTAAAATAAAAAGGATATAAATGATGTCCTCCTACATATTTACATTTACCTGCTCCAGACATTATGCATTTGGGGTTCTAGCCGTTATTAAGTGTGAGCATACGTTACGCCTGTAATGACCTCATCATGTTTTGTGATTATGGGCTGCAGCCGCCAAACACTTGCAGACGACACTGTGAACTTGAAATTGGCACTCCAATCTCCCTGCGGCCTGTCAGTCACAAGAAGCGCATCTTTATGCCAGCAAGCCCCTCGCATGGAGTCTGACATGGCAATCTTCAGTAAATTACCCTGTCACTGACAATCTTGCAGTTATCTCACAAACAATCAAGCAGGCAATCAAACTGTTCTGAATTGCCAGTTCAGGACCTGAGAGGCTGCCGACGTCTCCATTCAACAGGGGCACGAAAGCGGCTCGGCCCCTGCATGACATTGGATGATTTATTTTTTTATTTATCCGCCTACTTATTTGTTTGTCTGCTTGGCTTTCTCCTGGTGAGAGAGGTTTGCAGAGTCTTCGAAAAGGGCCCCGTTCTGACTCAGCGGTTATGAGAAAGTTTGACCCAGGTCTTCCCCATCAGCTCACAGCAGGGTCCTACGTCCACTTCATAAACATTCTTATTTACTCCACTCTGCAAGATGCGGCTGTGGAGTATTAACTAGGTGCTTTAAGTTAGACCACACACTAAAGAAAATTCTGGCTGTATGCCACACACAGACATCGTATGCTAATGGGAATGGCCATTTCAGAGAAATATGGATAGGGAGAAATTTTCTGGGAGTGGTAGGTGAGGCATTCTTTGTATTGCTTTTGACAAAGAAAATCAGAGAGAATCTTGCATAACAGTTCTGGCAACGTGACACTAAAATCAGGTTAATGCTCAATGGAAAGCTTTGGACTGGCATTCTCACGATAAGAAGCCAAAAGTCTACACAGTATCTACATGGAGGTCAAGAACCTGGACTGTGAATTCCTCTAGTCCCTGGCTGTGTCAGCTTAGAAAGAAAAAGTTTAAAATGAAAGTTTTGCTGGCTGAAACTCAATTTCTTTGCCTTTAAAACTGAGTGATAACAATGCCTACATCATAGGGTCATGTGATGGGAAATGGACAGATATACTATCAGTCGGGCATACAGTATACATGGACAGAGGATGAGGTGGTTGGATAGTATCACTGACCCGATGGACATAAGTTGGAGCAAACTCCAGGAGATAGTGAAGGACAGGACATGCTATGGTCCACGGGGCTGCAGAGTTAGACATGACTTAGGGACTGACCGATACAGTATACGTTGAATGACAGGAATTATCATAACCAGACACTCCCTGAAGTTTTCCACTTTTTCAGTGGATAAAAATGGGATACAAAGAAATAAATGAAACGAACGTCCCCTGATTAGAGTCATTCATGGGTAGGTTGCAGTTGGGCAAGAATGCGATGTTTTCAAATAGGGATAAGTTAATAATTGATGGTAATAATAAATGCTATAGGTTGTACCGGATTTATATATATTCTTGATTTATATCCTTATGGCAACCCTACAAAGCAGAAAAATAGAACCCTTAAGCTGCAGACTCTGGATCGGGGTGTCTGGGTTTGAATCTCAGAGCAGCTACTACCCATCTGCTGACCGTGGACAATTAAGTGCTCTGTGCCTCAGCTTTCTTCGGTACAAAATGGAGATGGCGACAAGCACTGTTGGGAGGATGAAAGCAGTTATTTCACATTCAGGACTTGGAAGAGCACCTGGTGTAGAAAGTACTCAGAACAACGCCCATTCTATAGAGTTGGAAATGAGGCTCAGAAAAACTAAGTAAATTCTTCGAGTGGTCAAGAAGCAGCTTTGGAGAAAAAGCAGAACGAGGCAACCCATGATATCACCACTCACTGTCTTCATCATCATCGGAAGGAGGAGATGCTTCCTTCCCAAAGGGAGCCGGAAGACAGGGCAGTGGGCACTCGTTAAGCCAGGAAGGCATGAGCAGCGGCGAGATTTAATCACTTCTGAAGGCTTGTCTGCCCTACAGCTGAGGAAGAGTCTGGCTGGTTGAAATGGACATCTGAAAAAGGAATCAGGACGAGAAACAAGATGCCTGGGAATTCCCTGCCTGCAGGCTGCTAAGGACCACACTGCTTACCTGTGAGACTCAAGCCCCACTTCAGCTATTTACCACTGGTACAAGGTGGCACTTCTGGGTGGGCTGCAGGCTGGTGCCAGCTGTTTCCAGCTGCTGCCTCATTTGTTCCACAAGGCTTTTTAAGGAGTTCCTCAACAGTCCAGAGATTTAACCTCAAAACCTTCACTGAACACTTAACAGTGATGCTACTCTAGGGGGACAGGGGCCACGGGTGAACAGAGAAGCTATGGCAAACAACTGGATCTTTCCAAGTTGGCTGAAAGATGCACCTCTCTTCTGTCTGGGGAAGGCTGCCTGAGTCCACGCATCACTGTAGGAAAGTGAAGTCTCCAGGAATGAGACGAGGATTATTTCATTTCCTCTTTGATCTCTGTAAACTGGGCAGCTTTGGGAGAATCCGGATGGAGGCATTTGGGTCTGTTCTTGACGCCTTTTGTTCCTTGCAGCTTGGTATGCAAGTGACTCCCTCAATGACCTGCATGAACTCTCTGGCTTTCGTGGGTATTAAAGGCTTCAGAGGAAGATCCAAATTTACTTTTCTCAGTTTTATTTTGTGACAGGGTGGCACAAATCAACTCTCACAATTCACTTCAGGTGCCACGGATAAACTCTGCTAGTGTCTGTAGGCAGCACAGGGTTGGGAACTGGTCGACAGCTCATGAAAAACGAGCCACACTTTTTCCAGATCATGGATTGACGAGAGGGACCACCAACCATCAAATCTGCCTTTCCCACTCAGTAGGGTGGACTGCTTAAAACACTGGCTTTCAAGATACATAGTCTTTCATTTATCGGATGTTTAAGAACAGGCAAAGTTCATGACTTATAGTAGAAACATTAGAAATTGTAGTCACCTTTATAGGGAGGTATTGCCTGGAAAAGAATATAGGGGACCTTTCAGGTTCTGGGAATTTTCTAGATTATCTTATTCACTTGACCACACAAGTGATTAGGTTGATAAAAATTCATCAGGGTGCATATTTAAGATTATGCACTTCATGTATTTGCTAACAGATTGACTTTGGGCAAGATGATCACCCTCTCTGTGCTTTGTCTTCCTTAAGTACAAAGTAGGCATGATGATGCTGATAATGGTGATGCTGCTGCTGCTGATAATGACGATGACCTCACAGGAGCATTGGGAGGATTAAGTAAGAGCACCCAGTAACTTACTGTTGTTGCTGTTTAGTTGCTCAATTGTGTCTGACTCTTTGCAACCCCATGGACAATAGCCTGCCAGGCTCCTCTATCCGTGGGATTTCTCAGGCAAGAATACCAGAGTGGGTAGCCATTTCCTATCCAAGTACCCTACTACGTGCTTCCATATAATTTCTACTTCTTTTCTTCTTTTTGGTCTTCTTGGCATCATATAAGTCTGTTTCCCATACAGAGTACAGTACTTGTCACATTCTCATTTTCCCAACAAAATACAGGGAATCCAGGCAGTAAACCCAATAAATCCTAGGGCAGTTTTGAGATCACCTGAATGATGGAGAGGAGGGGGGAGAGAATGAAGCAGTGGTGAGAAGGAAGGAGGTGACAAGTTGGGGCAAGCAGGAGACCTGTACTGTGTGCTCTTTGTGACGGACCCGAAGACAGAGCAAGGGGGAGGGGTGCTGGAGAGCAGCCTCCACTGCAGGCTGGCCGAGGCCAAAGGCTCCTGAATTCTAGCCAGACACATAAAGGTGGTTCTTGAGTGAAAAAAGAAATACAGCGACCACAGGATTTGACTTGCCTTGTTTTAAGGTGAGCCTTTACGGGACCATGCTGAAAGTGTATGGGGTCCCTGGCTAATATTTTCCTGCCAGGCCTATATCTGGGTAAACAATCTGAGTTACCCAGATCAGCATAAGCACTATTCTGGCAGCCTGATCTTACACTCCTTCAGCCAGCAGGAGCAACTGACCCACCAATCTGCTCTCTGGTGTTGAGACTGGGTGTTGGACCTTGAGATAACTCAGAA
This sequence comes from Oreotragus oreotragus, assembly GCA_006410675.1. Taxonomy (NCBI): domain Eukaryota; kingdom Metazoa; phylum Chordata; class Mammalia; order Artiodactyla; family Bovidae; genus Oreotragus; species Oreotragus oreotragus. Next base: position 1,109,513 of record SJYX01006401.1, read on the forward strand.
ATGCAAATCTCCAAGCATCTCAGGGTATCTGGTGAACCGTACATGCATGGGGATGAAGGTGAGGAAGGGGAGAGGGTCAGAGAGCACGTGAAAGGAAGAAATAGGACCCAGGGCTCCTGAGGGCCCTAGTCCAGGTGAGGGCACTGCATTGCTGATCCTGGCCAGTCTCTGTCACTGGGCCAGCACTTACAAAATTTTAAGGCAGATACTCCAAAGCTCAGGGAACCACTGTCCAGGGCAGCACTGGCCTCCTATCCTAGTTAAACAAATAACATAATAATACAGGCTTTAGAGTCAGAATGGTCTGGTTTTAAAACCTGTTCTATCTATCATTCATTAGCTACGGTGAGTGACCTCCTGTGATTTGGTGTTCCCAACTACAGAGTGGACTTAATAGCACCTATGTCACCAAAGATCAGGGAGATGCTATAAGATGGTCCATGTGAAATGAGAAGATGAAGGTACTGCGCTAAACACAGAGGAAGAGCTCAACAAACGCGGGAGGCTGTTTTTAATGATATTTCCTGCTCTCCACCAGGGAAGGGGACTCTTCTATTTGCATTTTACCCAATGCCTGCTGACAAGTTGGAAGTGAGGGATAATTGAAAGTATTCCAGCTTGATGTAACTAAGAAGTGAAAGGCACAGGCAAGGCTGACTTGATTTAACCTGGCAATATGAGATTAGCTCCTCATTGCCTCTGTTAGGTCTCCCGCACTGCCAACCTTTTAAAGCAGTAGATTGGCTGACAGGGTGCTCATTTGGAAGGTTTCACCTGCCATCAATACCCGGGCTGCCTGATGGACCATCGTTCGGCAGGCATCTCGCCTCTTCCCCCATGGGGCACCCGCCATTCTCAAACCCTGCAAGAAGTAAAAGCGTATTTGCATTCCTTCTGGAAGGCATGTTGGAAGTGTTCCTCTTGCTTCCTGTCAACTCTTTTTGTCAGTCTCTGAATTCCAAGGCCTGGGATCCCTGCCCTCAAAGCACCGTCCAGCTTTTCTTATAACTTAGCAGTGGAAGATCCATCATGTCCCACCAGAGACCTGGCAGAGTGGAGGCCCCACTAAGAGCTCCTTTGCTGGCCTTCCCGGTCTTCAGAATGGATGTGGGAAAGAAAGCAAAGACTGCCTAGGAAACCCAGGCACTGTTACTGAAGGCAGTGATATGATCCAAGTAAAACCTCTTTTTGATGGGATTCTGGTTTACCCTGAAGCTACTGGGGCATCTGGTTGACTCCATATGCATGGGGATGGGAGGTGAGGGATGGTAGAAATCTTATGGCAATGAACTTGAAATGTGTGTCTAGTTTTCTTTTTTGGGGGGATGGGGGGAATGATTCTTCATCAAAAATAAAACAAGTGGACAAAACCCAAAAACAAACACTATCAACCAAACCCTTTAAAACCAATGCTTCTCAAATTCTAACCAGCATCAGAATCACTTGGGGGAACTTGTTAAAATGTAGATTCTAATTCTGTAGTTTTAGAGTTTGGGACTCGAAAGCTTGCATTTCTTATAAGCTCCCAGGTGATGCTGACGCTGGTGTACAAAAACAAACACTATCAACCAAACCCTTTAAAACCAATGCTTCTCAAATTCTAACCAGCATCAGAATCACTTGGGGGAACTTGTTAAAATGTAGATTCTAATTCTGTAGTTTTAGAGTTTGGGACTCGAAAGCTTGCATTTCTTATAAGCTCCCAGGTGATGCTGACACTGGTGTTCTGAGTGCGTACTTCTATAAATCAGGCACCAAACTGCTGATGGTCAGGTTACGCTCCCAGATTTCCTGTCCTGGAATCAGCTCAGTGATGTTAAAATACTGATCGTTATCTCACCCACACCTACTGAATTCCTGAGAGTGGAAACTGGGAGTCTGTATTTTAAAGAAAATGCCCTGCGTGATTCCTTTGCTCACTAGAGCTTGAGAACCCCCTGCTCTCAACGACTGGAAACACCTTTCAGAGATCCACAGCAGCACAACTCACCCTCAGGCAACTTATGCCTCCTGGGGGAGAGTAACAGGCTTCCCTAAAATGGAGAGTGAGGTGGGACAGGAGGGTCTGCAGTCAGTCTAGAGGGTGCTGGGTAAACAAAGGTAAAGTGGCTTCATCACAGCGGGATTTCTCAGAGCCTTTGTTGAGTGACTATACATTAGGAATCTTTACTGTTGCAGTGGAGTATGCAGTATTTCCTGACCTTGGACACTTTTTGGCTTGGAGCATCTCCATGCCAACAGTCTAGTGTCTTACTAGTTGGGAAGCACTTTAGGAGAACACAGGGCTCTAGGTTTGGGGATTCTCCCCTAGGAAGGACCAGCCAAACCTTCATCTACTCCACAGTCACAAGTGACAGCTCCATGCTTTATTGACCATCTTGTAAAACACAGGCTTGGGGTGGTCAGGCCTAATGCAAACTACACCATCAGAACGAGCACATTGGCTCAGAGCCTCTGTCCTTGTGCTCCCAGAGCCTCCCAAAGCCAGTGCATTTCAACACAGGGATCCTGTGCTCAGTGACAGCATCCCTGGGGGTCAGCACGGCCACGGATCATCTAATGAGAGCTAATAGCTGCTCTTATGAAGAGCTTACTAAGTGCCAGGCACCAGGCTAAGTGCTTTACATGCATCCTCTCATTAAATTACCATCAGAACTCCAGGCATCATCAACACTGCTGTTTACAGATGAAGAATTGCAGATCGAGAGAGATTAAACACCTCACCTAAGACCACGCAGCTTTTATCTGGTGGGGCTGTTCCTTTTTATTTTTCACAGAGAACATTTGTAGTTTATTCAAAACTGCAAGAGTGCCAACGTGAAGACAGTTTTCCACATGGTGTCTACACTCCTTTGCTTGGAACGTGTCTGGGCTCCACCCTGAGACTCACCATCATTTGAGGTAACACGAGGAGCCCAGGAATATAAAGCATCTGGGTGTGACCCTGAAGGTCCTGGTCAAAACCCAGCCATCAAGAATGGTCTTACTATCCACACACAGCCCGAAGTCATGTGTACAAGAAGCCCGTGAGTCTCAGGGAGCACACCAGTCTGCTCTGTGTCTTCCTGAAATGAAATCTTCTCAAATAACCTGCTTCTAACATGCTTCCTCTGCAGCCAACGTGGCCCTCCTGTGGTCTGACCCTCCAGAACACCACCGGAGTGGGATGTACCCCTGTGAATCAGGGCACATCCCCCCACACACCTACCTGCAGTGTGTGAAGCCACAGGGTTTGGGGTCCCACCTTCCTCATTGAAACTGCTCTAACATCGCACCAGAACTTTCCCCGACTGTCTCCATGTGGTCTCTGACCCTTGACCGTCCCATGAGCCTAAGAACAGAAGCCCAGTGACCTCGCACACCTCGCACGGGCTGCCGTGGCCCCTGCTTCACAGGGGCCCCTGAGTGGTACCCACAGGTGATACCTGTCAGAGTCAAGCACTCGGGGTTAAAGGGCAACCACTGGAATGCAGCTCTCTGTCTTTCCTAAGGAGATCGTACATCTGGTCATACGTGGTTTTGAAATCATAAACGTTTGGCTTGTTGGGTGCTGGTCCTGGAAGCTTCATGCACGTTCCTGTGCAGAAGGACTGGATGCTGAATCCTTGTTTGCTACAGAAGGTTAGAGATGATCCTTAAGGCAGGGAAAATGTTCTAGCTGCTGGAGCTGATACCAAGCTTGATCTACCCAGTTTCGTCTCAATGTTCAGATCAACACAGAAATCGACTTTCTTTCAACCAATCCTTCCGGTCTTAGTTCTGCCTCCTGAGAATGTTGTGCACCTCCACGCTCCAGTTCTGGTTCATCGAGCACACCAGCACCACCCGCAGAGGCAACGGTAGCATGGCGGCGGCTGCACCTCCTAGGGCTGGGTTTTGAACCCAGTTTGTTGCACTCCAAAATCAAATCCTGCATGAGGCTGCCATGACAGGTCTGCTACTGTGAAACATTCCGAATGGCCAACACACAGGAGCAGCTTGTCTACGATGTGGCCATGCTTAGCGCCTGTGCCAAGCTCTTTAATTTAAGGCAGGACTACATCAAACAGAAGAGGGACGATTTCAAGCCATAGGGAAGGGCGATTTATTTTTTGAAAAAAACAAACCAGGATGCAGAATGTTTTAGCTGCCCTCCACCCCAGCTCCTCACTTCACCCAGCTTACACTTCTGCCTCGGGCAGACCGCCACAGGGCTGTTCCCTCACCAGCATCTTAAGTTTCTCTGTGCTTTCTCAGCCTGCGCCAAGCATCCTGATCCAGCCACCAGCCACCAGCCAGTAATGCCCACAAGAACCCTTTGAGGCAGGTTCTGTGCGGCTCATATGGTAAAGAATCTGCCTGCTGTGCGGGAGACCTGGGTTTGATCCCTGGGTCGGGAAGATCCCCTGGAGAAAGGAATGGCAACCCACTCCAGTATTCTTGCCTGGAGACTCCCATGGACAGAGAAGTCTGACAGGCTACAGTCCATGATATTGCAAAGAGTCACTAATACTTTCACTCTTCTTTTTATCTTCTGTGAGCTCCGCCTTGCAGGTGAAGAAATGGAGGCTCAGAGAGCTTAAGGGTCTTGCCCACAGTCACAAAGGAAGTACATGATGGAGAAGTGATTCACTCCTAGGAGGTCTGTGCTCTTGGTTTCTATCCTTCATTCTTCACAGGAGGCTGCAAGTGGCCACCTCCATTTCAGGGAGTCCTGTGAATGCTGCAGGACTTGGGGAAGGCAATGCCAAGCCTTCAGAGAACATCACCCTCTAGCTGCTGTTTCTTTCAGTCTTTCTCTCTCTCTTCTTTCTTCCCCTCCCCTTCTGCCTCTCCTCAGCCCACACAGAGCCTCCAGGAACAGTGATCTCACTTGATCAGAAAGTTTCGCCTCGGACATCCCTGACAGGCCTTGCTGGCACGGTCTCCCCCGTGTTAGCCCAGGGCCACGTTTCTACACCCGGGGGCTTTCTCCCCTGCCTGCAGCTGTCTGCCGCCTTTCCTGCTACAAAAACCAGCGGCAACAGAGAGCGGGGCTTCTGATCTCAGGCACTGACTTCCCCACATGCTGGCCTGGCCCTGCTGCTTGTGGCCTCTCCCAGCTCCGTCTGCTCCCCCCCACCATGCCTGCTGCCCTCGTCAACTACCATTTCAAAGAGCCCACTGACAGGTCAGACAGAAGAGAGCCGATGGCCAGGGAGTCCGGGCCTGGCAGGGGGTGGCAGCCTGGTGGGGTGCCAGACACGGACTAGCTGGGGCCCTCAGAAAAGAAGAGGGCTGTCACCACCGACACCTCTGAGCAACAAGCCGGAACAGTCCCTTTCCGCCCGAGGAGAGGCTCTGTCTCCTGGGGGATGGAGGGCAGGTGGGAGGGCTGGCCCCAAAGCTGAGAGAATTAGCAGGTAAAGAATAAAGAAATACCCCCAGCCCGGCCATGGGGAGAAGGGACCAGATTTGGCTATCAGAAGCTTCCTGCTAGACGAGGGCAATCAGAAGTGTGCATTCCTAAAACTGGCCGTTACTCCGGCCCAGGCGCTGTGCTGACCGCCCCCTAGAGATGTGCTCAATGTAATCCTCACACCCACTCGACAGTGTAGGCACTGAGAACTGATACAGTACCACCAATTACGATCCCAGGATCTGGAGGTCTGCAGTGCACTGGCTGTGTGGCTTTGGGTTGGTTCCTTAACTCTCTGAGCCCCAGGGTCCTCATCGGTAAACTGCAAATGATCGTATCAGCAAAACAGGGTTGTTGTGAAAGACTAAACAAGCTCCGCACAAAAGCACTCAGTGGATGGTAACCGCCTGTTTACTCTGCCTTTCTTGCTCCTCCACATTTGGTCAAGTGGCCCATACTGTGGGAGGTCGGGACCCACTCAGGACTGATTCCTGGCTGCCTCTGCTTTTCGCTGGAGGAGGATTATGGAGCCTGCCTACCTACTGCGGTCAGCCCACAGGAAGTCAGCGCACAGGGTGAGCAAAGTCGGCTACAGAGGTAAAGAGCAGCAGAACCACACGGTCACATTTTTGTGAAAGAAACAGTGTAGCTTACACTTGGATTTTCTTTGCATTAATACAGTGGTGTCAATGATATGTAGTGACTTGGGTGTCATTGTCTGTGTGTGTTTCTTTAATCCTCAAATGAAATTTATTCATCCTATTAATAATCTCTTGAATAAATGACAACTGCTTCTTCTCTTAGATACCTCATATTCAGGCTTTCATTCTTCAAGTTACTTAATAATGAATTGACCAAGACAGATAGGAACCTGGAGGTTGTGGGCCTAGCCTTGAGAGGGGAAACAGTGGACAAACAAATTATAATAGACTTTGCAAGAGTGATAGTGTTTGAAGAAAAGTAAAGGGGGGGCCAAGGGTTGAAGGCAATGGCACCCCACTCCAGTACTCTTGCCTGGAAAGTCCCATGGATGGAGGAGCCTGGTAGGCTGCAGTCCATGGGGTCGCAAAGAGTCAGACACGACTGAGCGACTTCACTTTCACGCATTGGAGAAGGAAATGGCAGCCCACTCCAGTGTTCTTGCCTGGAGAATCTCAGGGACGGGGGAGCCTGGTGGGCTGCCATCTGTGGGGTCGCACAGAGTCAGACACGACTGAAGTGACTTAAATAAATAAAATAAGGGTTGAAGAGGGATGGAGGAGAGCCAGGGATGGCATCTCTGAAGTGATGTCTGGGTAGAAAGCTAAGTGAAATGAGGAAACAAACTGCAGAAACATCTGGGGGAAAAGCATTTGGGGCAGAGGGAACAGCAGGTACAAAAGCCCGGGGATGGGGTGTATTTTGTGAGCTATGGGGAGAACAAGGAGGTGGACACTGGGCCAGTGGAAGGAGAGGCTAAGGAAGAGAGGAGATCAGATGGAACGGGGACTCGCTTTTGCAAATGAATGGCCAGTGTTGCACCTGGATGCCATTCTATGGGAGAGGAGATGCCCTGGAAAGGTCTGAGAAGCGCTGTGATATGACCTGGCCTTTAAAGAGGATTCTTCTGAGGGCCCTGTGTGGGATAGACTGGCGGCTGCAGGAACAGTAGTCAGCTTAGCAGAGTTGATGGCAGGATGTGGGTGGAGGTGGGAAGACATTAAGAAACCAGGGCCGTAATAATTAGGAATAGAGACTAGAGGGGCCAGAAAAAGGTGTATCCGTGGATCTGTGTGACACCATGCAGACAGAGGTGGCAGGTGAGAGAACCAGGGAATGACCGCTCCAGTAGACCTGCCCCAGGGATGTGAACTTGGGGACATTCCTGCAGCCTCAAGGCCAGAGTGCCTTAGCTGGTTTCCCCATCGGGCATCCCAGGGCCACCAGGCCTGCAGACATCATCCCCTGCAGGCACTTGAGCTCTCCTCACAAGGGGACATACTGTGCCAAGTCAGTGGTTTTCAAAGTGTCAGCATCTTCTGGGCACTCACTAGAAATGAGCATCAGGACCCCCTACCAGACCTATCGAATGAGAAACTCTGGGAATGAGGCCCAGCCTAACCTATGCCTTACTCCCCTCTGGAGACTCTGATGCCCACTGACCAATGGAAATCACTGTGCTAAGCGTTTTGCATGGATGAGCTCATTTAAGCATCACAGTATCCCGTAAGGTAGGATCCATCGTTAGCCCCACTTTAGGGAGGACAAAACTGAGGCTCAGAGAAATCGAAGGGACCTACTTACATTCATACCATGAATCAGTTGGAGGAGCCAGAAGGTGAACAAAACCTCCTGACCCCAGAACCTCTTTATCATCCTGCTGCCTCTTCCCGCCACAGGCAATGAGGCATCATAAAGAAAGACACTTCTCTGCTGTGAGTATGTGTGTTCAGGAATAATTCAAACAGATCTGTCAGCTTCCTGTCTGAAGGAAAGGGGTGGCTGCGATTTTGGGGTCCAAGATGCTCAGTGGAGGAAGGTAAAGCCAATACTTGGGATAAAATGCTCCGTCTGGCACACAAGAGCTGGCCTGTCCCTACCAGCTTCCCCAGTTTCCCGTGCCTCCACGCTCCGCACTCTCAGTCGTCTTAGATGCCCCCAGATGTGTTCTGTGTCCCCTTGTCATTTTCCTCATCCACCATGCCCTTCCCTCTTATCTGATTCCTCTCTAGCTTTCAAAATCCCGACTTTACTGGCTTCGACGTCTCTCTTCCGGGCTGCCACCGTCCTGTGGCCTCAGGTCTATCGTGGGCACTTAGGACACGGCTTTGACTGGTTTCATGTCTTCCTCACCCATCATTAGGCTGTGGGTTCTTTGCGGGACTCTCTGTCTCACGTCCCACAGAGTAGAGGCTTGGTGTACATCTGTTAAATGAATGAATGATTTGGGGGAGTCTGTCCCAGAGTGGCTGGTTTGGGGGGGGTGTTTTTCATCAGCACCATCAATAACAAGATGTCTGCACAGAGCGGGGACTGGGGTGGGGTGAGTCCCACTTAGGGGGCAACTTTAAAGAAGGCACTCACGGGACTTCCCTGGTGGTCCAGTGGTTGAGAATCTACCTTCCAATGCAGGGAACGCAGGTTTAGTCCCTGGTCCAGGAACTAAGATCCTACATGACCCGGGGCAACTGTGCCCATTTGCCTCAGTTTCTAAACCCATGCGCTCTAGAGCCTGTTGGCCATAACAAGAGAAGCGTGTGGGCCACAACTGGAGAGAAGCCCCAGAGTGTAGCAACGAAGAGCTTGCACTCCACCAGCGAGACCCAGTGCAGCCAGAAAAAAAGACGCTGCTCACTCTCAAGTGCGTCTAGGTCCCGGGTCTCGGACAGACTCTGGCTCAAACGAGCAATGCCAGGCACCCATTCTCTGGAGGGTAACTGGGTCCCTTTGGGGAAGCATGTACTGGATTTAAAGCCAGGAAATAATTGAAAAGGACAAATGGCCCCCAGCATTCATCACAGCACTATTTACTAAAGCTAGGATATGGAAGCAACCTAGATGTCCATTGTCAGATTAACGAATAAGGAAGTTGTGGTACATATGCACAATGGAATATTAGTCAGAAAAAGGAATGCATCTGAGTCAGTTCTAATGAGGTGGATGAACAGAGAGCCTATTATACAGAGTGAAGTAAGTCAGAAAGAAAAAAACAAATGTTGTATATTTACACATATAAATGGAATCTTGGTTCTTCCCTAGTGGCTAAGAGGTTAAAGTGTCTGCCTCTAATGTGGGAGACCTGGGTTCGATCCCTGGGTCAGGAAGATCCCCTGGAGAAGGTAATGGCAATCCACTCCAGTATTCTTGCCTGGAGAATCCCACGGATGGAGGAGCCTGGTGGGCTACAGTCCATGGTGTCACAAAGAGTTGGAAATGACTGAGTGACTTAACCAACTATGGAATCTTGAAAAATGTTAATAATGAGCCTATTTGCAGGGCAGCAGTGGAGACGCAGACATAGGGAACAGACTTGTGGACATAGGGGGGAAAGGAGCAGGTGGGACGAATGGAGAGAGTGGCATTGAAACATATATATTGCCATATGTAAAACAGATAGCCAATGGGAACCTGGCATATGTTGCAGGGAGCTCAAACCTGGTGCTGCGTGACAACCTAGAGGCGTGGGATGGGGTGGGAAGTGGGAAGGGGGTTCAAGAGGAAGGGGACATGTGTACACCTATGGTTGATTCATACAGATGTATGAAAGAAACCAATGCAATATTGTAAAGTAATTATCCTCTAATTAAAAAAAAAATAACAACAACAGAATAGAGCCTGGAAAACAGGCGTTTGGCTCCTATCTGTCCTTCTCTGCTGTGTGGCCGTCAAGGAGTTACTTTCCTCTCTGGACTTGGTAGCTGCTGGCAACTGTATACTGCGGCTTTCCTGCGCCTGACAATCCTGGGCTCCATAATCTCATAAACGAAAGACATGGTGTCCCTTGGTGTGAGGCCCTACCCCTGGGTGGTGCTGGTAGTCCTGGCTGGCGGCAGATCGATTTTGGTATACCTGGAGGATTGAAAACGGAGGGAATTCCCTGGAAGAGGCTTGAGTTTTGCTGCGTGTGGAGAAAGTCAGAAACACTGGGCTCTGAGCTTGGGGGACACCTTGCAGTTCTCCTTCGATTCGCGTTTGGCCGCCTAATTCTGGCCCAAAATAACAACAACAGAATAGAGCCTGGAAAACAGGCGTTTGGCTCCTATCTGTCCTTCTCTGCTGTGTGGCCGTCAAGGAGTTACTTTCCTCTCTGGACTTGGTAGCTGCTGGCAACTGTATACTGCGGCTTTCCTGTGCCTGACAATCCTGGGCTCCATAATCTCATAAACGAAAGACATGGTGTCCCTTGGTGTGAGGCCCTACCCCTGGGTGGTGCTGGTAGTCCTGGCTGGCGGCAGATCGATTTTGGTATACCTGGAGGATTGAAAACGGAGGGAATTCCCTGGAAGAGGCTTGAGTTTTGCTGCGTGTGGAGAAAGTCAGAAACACTGGGCTCTGAGCTTGGGGGACACCTTGCAGTTCTCCTTCGATTCGCGTTTGGCCGCCTAATTCTGGCCCCTCTCCAATCCCCCAGAGCTCTTGGCTGAGAAGACTGACAGTCAAAGGAAAGAGCACAGGCCTTGGGCAGCTGCTCTCTCCTCGCTGTGGAGAACGCCTCGCTATTTAAAGTCCAACTGCTCCACTTTCCCCTGCTCGCCCCTGGCACTTCAGCGCAGAAGCACTTTGTGGCAAAAAATGCACTCCAGATCCAAAACAGGGAGGAGCAAAGCTAATGCCGAGGCCATTTTTCAGAATGCTGCAGAATTCGTGCTGCTGAGGGGCTGAGGGCGTTAAGCAGATCTGCTCTGCTCTGATCCAGGACACAAAACTCAGGAGCTGGAAGGGGCCCTTGACCATGTGTCCTGAATCCTGATTTGGCTACATTTTAGCTGGGGGACCTGGGTAAGCCACCGCCCTTCTCTGGCCCTTCTTTATCATCTATATAAAGGATGATAATAAGAGGCTCCCAGGGCTCTCCTGGGCCAACACCATGGTTTATTTGGGCTGTCTGGTAACATCTGAGCACCGGCCTGGCCTCTGCTAATAAGGGCTCCATGCACCAGGCCTTTGACCTTGAAACAAAGGACACTCCCTTTGCTGGTACCGTCTAGCCCCTCAGATACGCTTCTGGGAGATGTCAGTGTCTGCATCAGATCCATCAGCCCTGGCATTACTGACATTTGGGGCTGGCCCATTCTTCGTTGTGAGTCATCCTGTGCAGGATGTTTAGCAGCATCCCTGGCCTCTACTCACAAATGCCAGCGCCTCCTCTGTTCCTCCTCGCTGTGACTCATACGATGGCGGATGTGGCCAAGGTGCCCTGGAGCACTCAGTCGTCCCTGGTAGGGAACCACTAGTCTGGACTGAGGGGAGGGTTGTGGGAGCAACAGGGCTAATCATCGCACCTACGCCCTTGAACCCTGAATTTGAAATTTAAATGCTGGTCACAGAAACCAGGGGAAGCAGGAAGCCAACAGAATGATACACATGTTACCTCTCTGCCACCAGTTAGATCTTTGTTTTGATCCTTTAATTTCCCCAAGTGATTCCTCAGTGATTTGAATTATCAACATTTTTTGCAGTTATGCATTTTAATCATAATTTTATGATGAATATTTGATTTGTCATCTAATCAGGGAAAAATATACAATTCCTTAAGAGACACTTAATAACCATTTAAGCCTCTAAAGGTTTGATTAGAAAAGACTGAAGGTGCTGTGTTAGGTAAACTCATGAACTTTCAACACCTTTTCATTTTCTTCAACAAATTCCATGGTCAAATACATTCACTATGAAAAGAGTTGCAATGGAAAGTTTTGCCCAGGAGGCGGTGTCCCCCCAAGACCATTTTTGGCAACAGCACATATTCGGTACTTATTTGAAGTTTCTTCAGAAACAACTTCCAGATTTTGTTGCTGTTTTAGAAGAAGTGAGATGCTGGCTTTAAGGAAGAAAAGCGATGTCACAGTGGCCAGCTGAAAAGCCTGTTTTGAATATGCCCTTCCTGAGGTATCCTCATCTGGGAAACAGAAAAATTATGAAGAGAAAGGCTCATAGACCTTGTTGTGAAGACACAGATAATGTAGAAGAAAGAAGGGGTAAATTGGGGTGTGACATTTGCTGTGAAGGCAAAACCAGACAGTGATGGGAGAAAGACAAAGGTGAGCCTTCTCTGACAGGCCTTTCTGTGGCCTTTGAGCTGAGACCTAAGAATAAGATGCTTCCCAAGTGGCTCAGCGGTAAAGAATCCACCTGCCAATGCATGAGACGTAAGACACGCAGGTTTGATCCTGGGTTGGGAAGATCCCCTGGAGGAGGAAATGGCAAACCCACTCCACTATTCTTGTCTGGAGAAGTCTGTCATGCAAAATGCCCAAGTCAGAGTATTGCTGGCCTTGGACCAGCATGGGCTGGGGGATGAAACTTAGCCCCGACAAGGCTCAGAAGGCTAGCCAGAGAGGATGAAGCAGGTCTGCTATGGAGGTTATTGGGAACAGTGAGAGGGAAGGTAGGGACCCATCACAGCAGGCCCTCCAGGCCAAGGTGGAACATGCAGAACTCTTAGTTGCCGAATGTACGAGCTAGTTCCACGACCAGGGATTGAACCTGGGTCCCCTGCACTGGGAGTGCAGAGTTTTAACCACTGGACCACCAGGGAAGATCCCCGAGGTGAAGCATTTGATTTTGAGGCTAACTATGGGAGAAGCCTCTGGAGGGCATGACATCACCTGACTTACAATGTAAAACTCTCTCTGTGCTTCTGTGTGGGGGCACAGAGAACAGGAGCAAGAACAGCAGCAGGGAAACCTCGTGGGTTGCCTTTCCCACGATCCAGGTACCTCCAAAGCTCAGCACAGTGCTCTTGAAATCTTACTGATTATAGCTTTTATATGCAGTGGAAAGTGGATTCTATCTCTTTTTTGCACCTCAATAGAATAAAAGGAAACCAAACCCCCTAACTCTCAGTACCCTCAACAGAAGATGCTTCTCTAGTCAAATGTGCCCAGGAAATCAAAGACCTTATTACAGCTGGAAGGCCCATGTGGTTCGCTAGGAGTTCAGTTGGGGCTAGTTCTGTTTCCCTCCCAAAGATGAGAGCCCCAGTGCCTGGCCAGCTGGCAGTGGCCTCTAGGCCAAGTCTTAGTCTTCTAAGCGTGAGATATATTGCTTTGCTCTCTGGGAGCTAATTGGTTATGGCTCCGGCTACATTTGCCACAAGGTCTTTGGACTGCAAAGGGAATCCTCATCCAACCCAATTAATAGAGCAACATTGCATTTTTATGCTATCCTCCACCCAACCCATCCATCAGTGTGATTTACACACATTAATCAAGGCATTTACAACGGGTTCACCAAGCTTGCTCCCTCACTGGATGGAGAAACCGGACTATTTGGATTCTTCTGGAGTCCCTGAGGTCCCGAGCTTGGCTCTGCTAAACGTACAGACAAGGTGAGTTATTAATTAACAATTGAGATAAATGCCGCAACAGCATCCTTGAATCATGTCAAACCAATTTGGATGGTTATGGGATGTGGAGGAGGCAGTGGGTGAGGGGTGGGTTTTGTCTGTTCCAAGTGCTTCTGGACAGACTCCAGCGTTTTTCCTCCTCATTTAGGCCTGGCTGGAGTGCCCTGAGCTCAGGCCAGCATCCACATCTCTTAACCCTAGGCAGCCTCCTCTGGAGCAAAACAAGGAACTGAGCTTCACAGATGGAGGTGGGCTGGGAAATACCATCCTGAAGAGCAGCCTGTCAAGCCCTTAACTTACAGAGAGAAACGTCGACGCTGCTGGTGGAGGGAGGAGCTCCTACCAGGGGTTCCTGACCACACAGGTCTGAGGACCTGAGGGAGCTAGGAGGCAGGCTGGAGACCCCGGCTTGATACTGTGATGGGCTTTCTTTCCGCAGAGCTGACGCCCTGCTCTATGACAGCATCTCCCCAAAGCTCCTGGCTTCACTTGCTGCACTGTGATACGACCATGCTTATACATCTTTCCAGATGGATTCTGAGCTTCAGATGGATTCAGTGAACTCTTTGTGGACACTTTGTGTCATTTGTCTTCATATTTCCAGAGGCCTATTTCCAAAGACTAACATTTAGTCAGCCCTCAATGAGTGTTTGTTAAACCATGAATGAATGACAAATGGAAGGATGGATGGATGGATTCACACTCTAATGACAGAGAGTTAAAGGCTACTTAAATTTTGAGACCAATATTGGCCATCTCTCCTACCAGGAATGGAGAGCACTTCTAAAACATACTAAAGTTATTTACTCAGAAGCACAACAGGAAATTGTGTTCATATTTTTCCAATTCCTTCCTTCTTCCTGAATTAAATTCCCCTTTCTTCACTTCATTCCTCTTGGGTTCTGGAAATACTACGGGTAGAGGTCTTGGAAACAGGCATCACGACATTGGGCTGTGTCAGCCCACGCAGGGAAAACTATTATTTGAAAAAAACTTTTTTCTCAAAATGTGGTTGGCAGATCACTTGCATCAGAATCCTTGGTAAAAGTGCAGATTCCTAATCCCACACCTGACTTAATAAATCAGAATCTCAAAGGTGGGGACCAACAAATCTATATATTTAACAAGCTCTCCAGTGTTGTCATACAACCCTGAGGTCTGACGAACACTGGTTAGAATCTCACTGGTTATGTACTGTGGGGAAATTACAGGTTCGGCTCCATCTCTGTGGATTCAGCATCCATCCTGGACAATGACAACACCATCAATACTAACAACGTGAAAGCCAGCAACAGCCAGCACAAGAAGGCATCGGATGAGCTGGGCGCCTTGTAAAACGTATCACACACATTTTCTCCCTGGAATGTCACAGCTGCTCATGGAGGTGGCATAACTGGGCCTATTTTACAGACAACAAAACTGAAACTTTGGGGAGGAAGCTGACCTGCAGAAGTGGGTTACAGTGCCTGACTTCTGAGTCCAGGCTCTTAACCATATTCTGCTACGGTGTCACCTATTCAAAAATCAGGGAAGTGACAGGGGATGCCCACAAAGCCTCTTTCTTTTCTTTACCTTTTTAAAGACATTTGTTGATTTCTTTCTTTCTTTCTTTTTTTCCCAGCTGCACCATGTGGCATGCAGGATCTTAGTTCTCCCACCAGGGAACTTAGTTCCCAGAACCTATGCCTCCTGTGGTGAAAGCTCGGATTCTTAACCACTGGACTACCAGGGAAGTTCCCAGCATGTAACTTCCAGATCTGTGTTGAAGCAAGACAGAGGGAAACAAAGACAATCCCCCAGAGTGGAGGGGAAGCCTTCAGAAGGGCTGTCTCCTGCCTCTCCACCTCTGGGCCTCTGCCCACAGACTGGGGACAGCTTCTCAGAGGCTGCCACGAGCACTTCAGACCATAATGGAAGCCAGCCTTTCTGCACACAGAGGGCCGGGGCGCCTGACTCCAAGGTTTGGGTGATAAACGGGTGGAGGGAAAGCATAAGCACTGTCTTTCCAGGGCAGACGGTCCACCAGCGCCTCCTCACCTCGAGGTTCCCACTTTGAGAGGAAATCTACACCCTTTCTCCTACCCCTGGCTGTGATGAACTAAATCTCACACCTCTGTCTTGGTGGTGATAATTAAATATTATCCGCCTGTCACTTGATGCACATGTTGTGTGTATTCTCAGACTTTAATGAGCTCATATTTGTCTTCTGTAAGCAAAAATATTTCTTTGAGTCTCTTCTTTTTCAAACTGGGGTGAGCAGTTCAAGCAAAGATCTCTCACTATTAAAAAGACAGTCTGCTCCCATGCACGTCTGTCTGAACCGTGTCTGCTACTTCTCAGGGGCCATGGCACGTGATGTTTGTCCCTTCAAAATCAGCCAGTGCTTCCTGAGGTTAAGCTGGTGGTCACATGGCTGGGGGTGTTGGGAGACTTTGAAAGTGATGAGAAAAAGAAGGTAGGAATCCATAAACTGTTTGGCGGGGCATATTTTAAGGCAGCTTTTTCCAACAGGGTTTCTCATCTGAGAACCACAGAAGCCAGAAAATATTTGTGTGATCAACGTCCCGAGTTTTCCGAGGAAGGTATGGGGCTTCCCTGGGTGGCTCATTCAGTAAAGAACCTGCCTGCAATGCAGGAGACCCAGGTTCCATCCTGGGTCAGGAAGACGCCCTGGAGTCGGAAATGGCTATCCACTCCAGTCTTCTTGCACTGGAAATTCCATGGACACAAGAATCTGGTGGGCTACATAGAGTCCGTGGGGTCACAAGAGTCAGACACTACTTAGCAACTACGCTACCACCACCTTCTTGCCCAGGAGAGAAGTTCATTCATTCCATATAACAAATGTGTTAGTTAAGTGGCTCTCAGAGAGAACCTGCATTAGCACCCTCTGGAAATTTACTAGACGTTCAAATTCTTGCATCCTTCTCCAGACCTACGGAATCAGAAAAGGGGATAGGGCTAACAACCTATGTGTAATCAAGCCCTCCAGGTGGTTTTGCTATAAGCTCAACTTTGGGACTTCCCTGGTGGCTCAGAGAGTAAAGCGTCTGTCTACAATGCGGGAGACCCGGGTTCAATCCTTGGGTTGGGAAGATCCCCTGAAGAAGGAAATGGCAATCCATTCCAGTACTATTGCCTGGAAATCCCATGGACAGAGGAGCCTGGTAGGCTATAGTCCATGGGGTCACAAAGAGTCGGACATGACTGATCGACTTCACTTTCACTTTCAACTTTGGAAACTACTAGTGTCTGTAGGCATTAAAACTTCTTGATTCGCCCACCAGGCAAGAATACTGGAGTGGGTAGCCATTCCCTCCTCCAGGGGATCTTCCCAACCCAGGGATCAAACCTGGGTCTTATGCATTGCAGGCAGATTCTTTACTGTCTGAGCCACCGGGGAAGCCTCTCATGGAGGANGAAAAAGGCTGCAGAGGACTTCAAATATCTATTTCCATATTTGCATCTATATTTATCTCTGTTTAAAATAAAAAAAGACCTATCACTTTAAACTTGAGAGTTTAAAAAAAAAAAATGCAGTGCGTTCCTAGATGGAAAAATGATTTGGCTCGTCCAGCTTGCTCTGGAAGGGTGCTCTATTATCTTCTCCATTCATGAGGTTTATAACAAATGCGCTCACTGCAGCTGCTCCCCAGGCCTGGGCGTCCCTCTGACCCACCCACTGCCATGTCTAGAGAGAACTGGCAAAGCAGGCCAGAGCCTGGGGCAGAACTCCCACCCCCACCCTCAAAATGAGCAGAACAGGATGAAATCAGTCTGCTGCAGGGCTGGGCCTGGAGTTGATGAGGAACAACTGAAATATTTATCAATAAAGCCCATAGTGCTGAGCACACCTCCTCGGGAAGTAACTAGCCATAAAAACGATACTCTGCACTGAGGAAGCTCCTCCAAAAACAGAACTCAGTTCATTTGTGAATTGCTTACGCCAGGTGAGAGAGAATCCCTGCCTACCCCTCTCACCTGACAGAAGCAAATCTGAATTAACTGGGAGTTTCTTTTTATAAACACTGTGCAGAGCCTTTTCTTTTTTTTTTTTTGGTGGTTAATTACTTCCTTGGGAGGTTGCTTTAATGGTTCCCATAACAAGGCCATTATTGTCTTTAGCATAATCACTGTCTCCTTTGCTTCTGTGGCCTGCCTTTCTGATGCCTCTTGCCTCTGCCTGCCAGGAGGGACCCTGAATGGTGCCCCTTGGGCAGTCCTCAGGCTGGGGACTTGCAGGGTATTTCCCCTAGCCCCATCACTTCAGGGATTTTCTCCTGGTGGGAGCTGGCGTCCGAGTGGGGCTGGTGGAGGGAGAAGGGAGCGGTGCAGGGCACATCTGGCGGGAGACTGGGTCCCCCTCCCTTGAGTGCAGCGTTTCAGCCATTTGCTAAGCTTTCAGCTGCTGACAGCAGCGCCAGGGAAGGAAGCCAGTTCCTTTCTGAAAGGTGAAGAGCAGGCCTGTAAGCAACCTGGGGAAACCACCAGGGACCAGACGCAAAAAGAGTGACTATTACCAGGAAAAGCAATGCAATTCTGACTATCTCTCTTGGAAAAAAAAAACCAAAACATGTATTACGGACTTATGCCTCACTTCATTCAAGAATGAATTAAAAGTGGCTTCTGGTGGGCTGAACGAATGAATGGGAGCACTGTGTCAAGTCTACAGACTTTTGTGACTGGTGTACTCCTATCAGTGTGTGCACATTTGTCCACCTGGAAACTATAGAGGTGTTACAACTGCAATAATAGGTTACGGGAATTGCAGAACGGGAGGATGAAGAAAAGCAGAAATAGGATGTCTGTTACTTTCAGCCTACATCTCCAGACACCACTGAAGCCAGCCCGCTGGGGCCATGAGGGCAGGGGCTGGCAGTCCCAGGGGGCAGGGATTGGCACATATGAGAGAATGCATATTTTTATTAAATAATCAGACTCATACCTGCTTATACCCAGAAGCAGTTTCTGCCCTGAGGAAATGCTGACCACATAAGTCATTTTGGTAGGGGTGGATGACGAACCTGTACTCATGTTAGGGGACCATGACTCTGTGCTCCTAGGATATCAGGTGGTCCACGCGCTACGGCAACCCCATTTAGCCCCTGAATCTCAGGACTCCATCAGGGAATAAACAACATGGGAAAATTCAGCTCAGAGGTATAGAACAGAGGTCAGCAAACTTCTGATAAGGGATCAGAGGATAACAATTTTAGGCTTTGTCCGGGCCAACTAACCAACATTGCCTTAATGCTGAAAGCAGGACAAAACATAAATAGGAGTAGCTATGTTCCAATAAGACTCTACACATGGACACTGACATCTGAGTCCCACATAGTTTTCATGTGTCATGAAGTGTTTTCCTTCTTTATATATTTTCCCCCAACCATGAAAAATGTAAAAACCATATTTTCACTTGTAGGCTTTGCTGGTAGAAAGACAGGCAGTGGATCAGATGTGGTCCAAGGGCTGTGGTTTGCCAACCTTTGGTTAGAACATGGATTTTGGAGTCAGAGCTGGATTTGGATTGTGATTAAAACAGAAAGATTATGATTAAAACAGAGAGTCACAGATGTAGAGAACAATCTTATGGTTACCCAGGAAAAGAGATGGGGAGGGACAAACTGGGAGATGGGTTGACATACACTACTATATATAAACTAGATAACTAATAAGAACCTATTGCATAGCACAGGGAACGCTACTGAAGGCTCTGTAATGGTTTACATGGGAAAAGAATCTAAAAAAGAGTGGATATATGTAAATGTATAACGGATTCACTTTGCTGTGCACCTGAAAGTAACATAACACTGTAAATCAACTGTACGCCAATCAAAATTGAAGACAAAAGTTACTTCATCACTCTCTAGGCCTCGGTTTCCTCATCTGTACGGCAACATCTCAAAGGGCTGAAAGGATGCAGCCTCTTCACAGCTCACAACATCCTAGCCCACGTCACCAGCACAGATTTGTTTGTAACTCTATACCCTGAAAGGAATGGTCACCCGAGGGTAGAGCCAGGGCCTGGCCACCTTTCCGTGGGGATGTGTACTTGAGAAACCGAAGCTAGTATCCGCCCCTGGTGCCTCCAGTGGGCCCCGCTGGCCCAAGGACCCCACTCTCTGTTGCGTTTGCTTCAAAGAAGTGTTACAACATTTGACAATAGCAAAGGGGAGGTCTTTCAAAAGGGGCTCAAGACGACCATTTACACACAATGCTCCACTCTTGAGGGGCTGGGAATTTGAAGACGATCACTCACCTCCCTCATTATCCTTGTTATCCGCACAGGAGGTTTCCATGGCAACGTTGCATCCGGGCCCTCTCCAGCCGGTCTGGCAGACACACTGCCAGCTGTTCTGACCCAGTGTGCATCTCCCGTTGCCGTTGCACAAATCGGGGCAGCCATCTGGTTGGAGAAACGCAGAGGATGAGGAGGAGGAATGTGAGGCTGCGCTGGGGCCGCGGGGGAGCCATGCAAAGGGGGAGCAAGGCCACAGGACGGCTGCTGGGCCAGCCGCAGAGGGGGGCCCCGTACCTAGCGCAGGAGTCGGGGAAGCAGGCGATGCATGCGGTTGCAAGACGTTAGCAGGGGCCCAGATGCAGACGCTCCCCAGTGACACTGACCTGTGCGAAGGGGTCTGAGGCAAACTTCCCAAAGTGGGGAATGTTCTGGAAAACTAGCCCTGGGGGGACGACAAGTCTAGTAGGCTGTTACTTCCAGCCCATGGCTCAGGGTTGATGCTGCCTCAACAAAAATCCTTTCTTTTTTCAGTGCCTTATGCAGAAGGGTGAAAAGTCCCTACCAACCCAGGGTGGAGGTTGAGTACCCTCCATCTTTCAGAATTTTAAAACTAAATTTATATGTGATTAGCATGAGCGTCTTAGGACCAAGAACTGAATGGTTCTGCTGGGCTATTTTCACATTTTTGCGGTATTTAGTTTTCAGGGACACTTAAAATGTTGGCTGCTAACCACTCAACCTATTTATGGCATGATGTAAAAATACCGCAGGATCTGACGCCTGGGGAAGGGGTAGGTGCTCAGTGCTATGGACCAGGAGAAAGCAGAGGAAAGCTTATGTGCCTGGGGGGAGGGGGGAGCGCTGGAGTCATTCTTAGTTTGTGGTTTTCCTTTCCTTTTTGGATGTGTGTTTGTATAGAATCAGTAGCCTGCCTCACTCCCTAGCTGCCCCCGCCCACAAAACAGTTGCAGCTACTGCTCTCCTGACCTGAGCCTGGGCAAAGAGAGTCTGGATGAGAAAAGAGGAGAAAGACTAGGGGTCACTACAGAGACAGGGGAGTCCCTGGGAGGATGTGGCCATGCTCACAAAACCTACTTGCTGGCAAGAATTCCTAGATATGTTTTCATCTTTCTTTCCTTTAACAGCTTTATTGAGGTGTAATTTACATACCATAAAATTCACCTGCTTTAAGTGTACAAGGCAATGACTTCGAGGAAATTAAAGACGTGCAATCTAGGTATGTTCCCTTATATATCTACATTTAAAGAGATTCTTATGTTAGAACAGATTCCGAATGACCATTAATTTAACTGTCCTCAGAAAATAACTTTTCCTGAATCTCTCTCTATCTCAACTTCTTGCTACCATCTCCATCTCTTTCTATATCTATTTTTAAACCACACAAAGTGCAGGGTGGATTGGGCCGTGGCAGAGGAATGAAGTGCTTCGTAATGATGGAGGTAATTGATTTGGAACCTTTCTGGCCCAAGTCTTCTGAATCAAAACTGTGTCTCCCCCGCTCCTGCACTCTCCAGTGTTCTGGAGGCCATCACCTGCCCGCCTTTCTCTCTTCTCTTGAGTCCCCCTTACGAGAATGCCGATAAACCTAATTTGTGCATGTGCCAGAGGTGGGAATTTAAAGGACTCCTCCTAAGAAGAAAGGGCTGGAGGGTTTGAAATTGAGTTGAAATTTACTTCTTTAAGGAGTTTCACTCCTCAATTCTTCTTCCCTCCCATCCTTTCCAGAACGTGGTATGGGTTAGGACCTGGGTAAGCAACAGGAGAAGTTCTACATGCAGAAGTCTCTGTAAAGAAACAGCTTTCTTGAGAGGAGGCATGCGAAGATGGTGATCAGGGAATTTTTTTCTTTTGTCGTAGCGCCTGGTACTCAGCCCAGGATGTGAGCAAAGCAGTGGTGTTCGCATACCCTAGAAAAAGACTTACTGGTCTCCACACCTATCCTCTCTAAGTCAAGAGTCACATTTCCATTCCTTACCTACCAAGGAAGTGACCACAGCCCTGCCTGGAATACAGGTGATTTTCCCATCTCTTTATACTTTGAGAGAGTGGGAGAGGAAGCCAGCCCCGGTGTCAGGGAAATGCCATAAACATTTCTGCAGGAGCAAAATGCAACTCAGTAGGTAAAGCCCAAGGGACATTTCACAGATGTGCAAGGAAAAGAGAGTAGCCGCAACCCCCAGCCACCTCCAGCTTTGCAGTTTCTACGAGCAGAGTTTAAGGGACTGGGTCGCAGAGAAGACACTGCCTGACAGACCCACCAGCATTCACCTGGGTGGTAGCTATTGTGTGTGCTTTGTTATTTAGCTACTTTGAGGTCTTGTGTTTGACTAAAATCATGCCCAAAGTCTCAACAGAAGCCTCATTGTGTAGGAAACCCACATCCATTACATAGATTTCAAATTTGCAAAGAACACCAGCATGTCAGTCAGATATGCACTCAAAATATGTATGCTCCTAGACTGAACGAGGTTTTTTTTTTTTTTTTTTCTTTTCTTTCTCTCTCCATTCCCCTCCACCTCCCCAGACCAACTGAAGTGAGATAAACAGACCACAGTAGCTGGTTTTCTCCACATCGTATGAAGAAGATGAAAACATGAACAGTGGGAAGCTGGCAAATCTCTGAGAAGTTTTGGGGCAGCTGGGAATTAATGGACAGGACGTTGCTTTTTAGCTTGAAGAGGAAGAAAGCAGCCTTGGTAAATGCGTGGCGTTGCTAGGCAACCCCAAGCTACCCCCAGCACAAGTTCATTCTGCTGGTGGCCTTCCGAGGAGGTGATTCGTTGTGTTTGTAAAGTGCAAAGCCAGCCTCTGCTTAAGGGAAAACAAAACGTAGGTAGTAATTAGTCTGGAGGGCAAATGGGTGGTGGCTTTTCCCTGGAGAGGAATCTAAAACTGCAGTTGAATGGGGCTTATGGGCTTAGACTTGGGGATCCAGCAGGTCTCTTGTGTGGAGTCTTCTGGATTTCAGGCTAGCTAGCACTGCTCCTTCCTTGAGTGCTTATCTCTGAGACCACTGATAGAGAAGGCCTGAGGCACAGCTGCTTGTACACAGCTCGTACAGCTGGCGAGCTGGCTGTTGGAAACTTCAGGTTCTATCATGACCCTAGACCTGAGAGTCTCAACTGAGGCAATTGTGGCCCCCATCCCTTCCTCCAGGGGACATGGGCAATGTCTGGAGACACTTGGGATTATCACATTTTAGGAAGGATGCTACTGACATCTGGTGGGTAGAGGCTGGATGTTTAGCATCTTACAATGTCTAAGATAGTCCCCACGACAAAGAACGAAACAGCCCCAGGTGTCAGTAGTGCCGAGGTGGAGAAGCCTTGCTCTTGATCTCAAGTTGCATGAGAGTGGAGATTTCCCTGTTTGCTGTTGGATCTCAGAAACCGCCCCAGTGTCAGGCACACAGTAGGTGCTTTAATGAGTGGAACACAAATCAGGTGGTGCTAGATCATCTCAGCCTGGCCTTCATTTATAGCCTCTTCTGAGAGTCTATGAGAAGCTACTGGGGCCTCCTTCTTAAAGACCTAAGTCTTTTTCCTAGAGAGAAATTTCTAGGGCAACAGTGATATCTGGGGCTGGTTCTATCACACTTTGAATGCTTTTGGCAGAAAGCATTGGAAATGGAATCATTTCCAAGACTTTTCTACACGCAGAGTTCTAACCACTAGGAAAAAATATTCATTGGCACAGTTACCAGGTAGGCAGAGTTTCTGCCTTAACAAAAATTAGAGCTGATGTAAAAATTAAGGATTAAAAAAAATCCCCAAACCCAAACACACTGGTATATTCTGATGACTCCTGAATTTTCAACTCTATTCCTTTGAACACTGGACCTGGACTCCAACTTGCATCTCAACGTCTCCATCTGTTCACTCACAAGTATCTCAAACTCAATAGAATTCAGTTTCTTGATCTTCCTTTTCCTCCCAAACTCTGATTCCTTGATCAACGGATGGCACCTCGGTGTATCCCACTTGGCCAAGACTGAGAGTCATTGTTAATTACCCACCCCACTCACCTCCTCTCTCATCTCATGTATCTAGTCAACAATCAAGCCCTTACTATAAGAAGCCCTATCTGTTCCTCTTAAATATCTCTAGAATCTTAACCTGAGGCATCCCCATCTTTGATTTAAACTCTGGTCAAAGCCATCTAATTTGTCTCCCTGCCACCAGTTTTGTACCATTATCCCTTCTCTCAGTTCTGGACCCTGCTGCAAACACTTCTATAGCTTTCAGATGACCTTAGGTAAAGTCTGAAGTCCTTGGCTTCCAGATCTTACACTGGTTGTCACCATATCAGTCTAACTCAATGTCACTTTAGGCTTTATTCACATCGCAGCCATTTGGCCTTTTGTTATTGGTCTAAGTTCATCCCATCCCTCACTCAACTCACCTCCAGAGAGCCTTTCTGAAGCTCCCAAATCGAGTTCCACCTATCATGGTGCTTTATCCTACCCTATCCTATTCTACCCACCACACAGAACCACAACTCTCTGGCATCTCCCTTGCAGCAGCTCTTCTTTATGATGTTTTATCATCACCTGAAGGAAAACTGTTGTAATAAACGTGCACATCGTCACAACTGCCATTTGAATGGGGCCTCTAAAACTGTGCAGTATACAACTGCTCTGGGCATTTCTGTTATCGTGTAAACCTGCTAAGGCAGGGACCACGTCTATCCTGTTTACTCTTGGATTGCTAGTACTCAACACATAGGCAGAGGATGAAAGAATGAATGACTTCTGACTGAAATCAGCATCCCCGATACCTTTGGCAGAGTGGAAATGGGACAGTTTCCAAGACTTTTATACACGCAGAATTCTGAACACTAAAAAAAAATTTCATCGACACAGTTACCAGGTAGGTAGGCTCTCTGCCTTAACAAAAATTAGGCATGAGCGAAACAATGTCTACAGCACAGTAAAAAGGGGAGCATAAATGTACTTGAAGAAAGCTATAATTACCATAAAAGGCTTTTCTAAAAAAGCATCAGGAAATGTTCTGCCATGTGCTGCAATTGAGAGGTACAAATAAGTGGCTAATAGGGGACAAGGGATGTGGAAAGAGAAGTAGGACTTTAACATTCTACATCGGGCAGATCTGGGAAAAGCAGAGAGGGCCACACGCAGATGGCAATGCAAGTGAAAACACAAAACAAGATGCATGTCAATGCAGACAGTTGACAAAGCAAGCCAGAGAAGGGAGACGTATGTGCCTGCTGGTTCAAGAGACCACTAGGGGAGCTACTGCATCCTGGACCGCACCCCGTGGAAAGGTTTTTCTGAGTCCAGGGGAAAATCTGAACCCGGTTTGTCGTCAGAGATTTCTGAGATCAAAATCTTGATCTGCCTCTTGTTGTCTGTGTGATCGTGGGCTAGTGGCTTTACCTTTCACCCCTGTTTGTAAAACTCTGTCTTGCTAATTGGAAAAGGAAATATGGCAACCCACTCCAGTATTCTTGCCTGGGACAATCCCATGGACAGAGGAGCCAGGGGGGCTATAGCCCATGGGGTCACAAAGAATCAGACACTACTTCGCGACTAAATCTCCACCCTCTTCCTAATGGATCTTATTTCTTGTCCCAAAAGAATGAAACCTGCACAAGGGCTAGGATTTTTGCGTCTTTCGTTCACTGAAGTATCCACAGTGTTAGAAAAATAGCTGGCATATAATACATGCAATCAACATTTGTTGAGTGAATGAATGAACAAGGATGATGGTAATACTTTACACAGATGTCAGAGGGGTAAAATGAAATGTTAAAGGCAAAGATTTTAGCATCAAGTTAGAGCACATTGCAACTGCTCCATAGAGAGAAGCACTTACGGTTATTAGTGTTGATATAACTATTGATATTACAAATATTATATATAATTAGTGGCAGGCTTTTTCTTTGGGGCATAAGGTGAAGTACAGGCAGGCCACTTCTTCTTGCCTCATCTCCAGATTAAGAAAAAACCAAGAGCTTATCCTGTTTCAAATGAAAAAATGGAGGTTTCTGGGGGTGTCCTGAGTGTGTGACTGCTTCACATCCTGGGAAAATCTCACTCCCCTTTGCCTACCACCCAAGACTCTAGCAAGGTCACTGAAGTGTTTTCAGATAACCCACTGACACCGAGAGCCACTCTGAGGAGGAGAAGAGTTGAGAATAAAATGAGTGATGACTTTTTCTTTTGGGAAGCGTTGTACTTTTGCTTGTTCACTTAATTAGGGGACCCTTTCTCTTCCAACTGCTTTAAACACCATCATTTTCCGAGAGCTGTGCATTGCTGGAACTGAGGAAAGGACGCACGATGGAAACATGTAACAGAGTCCGTCACTGTGTCCCGGAAATCTTTAAGGCTGCAAACAGCCGAGGGGCTGGGGACCAGGGGTTTGGTGGTCATTTCTATTAAAGAGCAGCGGCAAATGCTCAGTAAATTCAACTGGGTGTTTCAAGAGGCTCTGGGGCAAACTCCAACTAACTTTAGAAGCCTGGCTCTGCCAGAGAAGCATTTTGGTCCCCAGAAAAGAGCAGGACTTGTCCTCTCGCTCATCTGGGTGAGTAAGAGGGAGCAGGTAAGAGACTCTGTTTCCAGGCACAAACTGGTACGGACCCTCAGCCACGAACCTGAGCTTGAACAGATGCCCCTGCTTTGTCAGAAAAGATGCAGAAAATCCAGAGGCAGATGTTCCTTCGTCTCAATAGCGTGCGTGTGTCTTTGAGGGTCTGTGTAGGACTGAGGAGGGGGTATGCTGGGGCAGCGGCAGGGGGCAGGGCTGGGAAGGCCAGTGATCCTTTCCATGGTCTGCTGCTTCTTTTTTGCTCGGAAGACAGAAATCATGCCCCTCTCCCTAGCCTCACCCCAGCAGCAACAGAAGCTTCCATGAGGTGACATAAATTTGGATCCAGGTGTCGATGCTGCCTGTTTCCTGGATGAACCAGGATTCTCACTGATCAGCATCATTTCTGTCTGCCTGGGAAAAGGAAGGCAGCAGGCTCAGCCTTGGGCTCAGGAAAAAAAAAAAAAAAAAAGATGCCCCTGCTTTGTCAGAAAAGATGCAGAAAATCCAGAGGCAGATGTTCCTTCGTCTCAATAGCGTGCGTGTGTCTTTGAGGGTCTGTGTAGGACTGAGGAGGGGGTATGCTGGGGCAGCGGCAGGGGGCAGGGCTGGGAAGGCCAGTGATCCTTTCCATGGTCTGCTGCTTCTTTTTTGCTCGGAAGACAGAAATCATGCCCCTCTCCCTAGCCTCACCCCAGCAGCAACAGAAGCTTCCATGAGGTGACATAAATTTGGATCCAGGTGTCGATGCTGCCTGTTTCCTGGATGAACCAGGATTCTCACTGATCAGCATCATTTCTGTCTGCCTGGGAAAAGGAAGGCAGCAGGCTCAGCCTTGGGCTCAGGAAAAAAGAAAAAAAAAAGGCATCTTATTTTGTACAGTTTTGATGCTTTCAGCTCTTACTAGTACACTTTTTAAAAGAGTAGAAAATCATGAAGGGAGGAAAGAGTTTAGGCAGCACTAACTGGGGGTCGTTCTGGGGAGGGAAATCCCATGTCAGTTACTTAGTGAACTGAGACTGAGTCATTTTTGCTTCTAGGCCTTTTGGCTAAGGATGAGGGCTTCCCAGGTGGGACAGTGAATCCACCTGCCAACACAGGAGATGCAAGAGATGCAGGTTCGATCTTTGGGTTGGGAAGCTCCCCTGGAGAAGGAAATGGCAACCTGCTCCAGTATTCTTGCCATGGACAGAGGAGCCTGGTGGGCTACAGTCCATGGGGGTCACAAGATGTTGGACACGGCTGAGCACATGTTATCAGCAAGGAGCACTGGAGTTGGACACAAGTTTGTGCTTTCCTTGGGGGAGCCTGCTTTTTTCCTTTATTGCTTTTCTTTATCCCACTTCACCCAATCACAGGAGGATGTCATGGGATGGTGACGGGCAAATATCAGGAGGTGGCTAAGGTACACATCAACTGGAGCCACACTGAACACTGCTGATGATGCACCAGGGGTTTCTCCCATTGCTTCAGATCACAGCAGTGCTTCTCAGGGTGTGGTCCTGGTACCACCAGGGGTAACATCACCAGCAGCAACATCTCATTAGAAATGCGCACTCTTGGGTTCCATCCCAGACCCTCCATCAGAGCCTCTGGGGGTGGGGCCCGGCAGTCGGCATTTTAACAAGCCCTCCAGCAGGTTCTGAAGGCTGCTGTGCGAGAACCGCTGCTTCAGGATCAAGTCCTAACTCCTTAAAAAAGCCTCCAAGGCCCCACATGATCCGAACCTGCCCATCTCATCTCCTGTCACTTGAGGTTTCTGCTCTCTAACCTTCAGCCATGCTGCTCTGCTCTGCTCAAGAACACAGCCTGCCTGCATGGCCTGGATCCTCCTTTTATGCTTTGGCAGATTCCTCCCCTAAACCCTGCTCCCTGCACTCACTTTGGTAAAGCCATGCATCCTCGGCTTGTTCAGAGAAGGCTTTCTGACTTTCAACTCAGGGTTCTGCCCCCGTCATATGACTTCACAGCACCACCTACTCCTTCTAAAGCACGTGTCATCATTCTAATTCATCCTTTGTTTAGAGCAGTAGGTCTCCACTTGGCTGCACATTAGAATCACTTGGGAGCCTTGAAAAATCCTGATTGTAGGCTGCACCTCAATTAAACCAGAATCTCCAAGGATGAGGCTCAGACATCAGTATTTTGATTTCTTGAGCTCCCCAAGTAGTTCCTCTGTGCAGCTGAGATTGAAAACTCTCAATGCCCGTCTTTCTGGGAGCCTCCAGGCCTCCTGAGAGCAGAGACGCTGTTGTACAGGCTGTTTTCCCCGCACCTGGCATTAAAGATGTTTGTTGAATGAATGCATAAATAAGCCACATGGTGTTTCGGCTGCTTCACTGTGTCCTTGAATCAGCAGCCAGGTAAAGGGAAAAGCTTCCTGCAGGCCACGCCCTCTGGGTGGATGACACCTCCTCCAAGTCAAAGAAACAGCTGGTTCCAGTGCTGGGTCTAAAACCAGGCTGAATCCAGTGGCTGTGGATGCATGCTGGGGGAGTCTGTGCATTTTAACTTTGAACCAGCTGATCACTTCTGATCGAAAGAGACAGGATAGAGCACCCAGGGAGAAGGGAGGAGAGGGAGAGGAAGAGGGAGGAGAGAGGCATGCTGGTAGATTAAGAGGGTGGCAAGAGTTCCACAAAGGCAAGGATGACAATAATAAGAGAGCCCAGTGGTTTAATTTGGTTCTTGGAGGATAATCAAGCTGTTGTAGCTCGTGCTGCTTATTCCCACAGCTGTCCAGCAAATAATGAATGTGGTACCTACCTGGTATGGAAATAGGGACAAAGGCACGACTTTGATTTCTTATTTGTTATTTTTAACCATCCAATTTCTACACCCACTGAGCATCCGTATAGCCACAGGAGGGTCATAAAAATACAAATAACACCTAGGAGGCCTGTGGGCACGGACCTGTTACTTACTGCAGGGCTGACGGCTCTCTTTTAACCGGTGTAAAATCAGGCTGATGATAAATTGCCATATATATTCCTTTGTTGTTGCTGTTTGCAGCCCAACTTGAGGAAATGTAAGGAAATCACTACATGTTTGTTTCTTATGGATGTCAAAAGCACTAGGCAAAGAACCTGCCCCAGGACTGTAACTCTGGATTTTGGGAAGCTTTTAATAGAAGACAACAATAATAGCAAACCCTTAACTAGACATTTCTGTGTTCCTGCCTCTCATGCATTAACTTATTGGTTACAATAACCCTATGATGTAGGCACTATTATGATTCTCATGTTACATGCGAGGGAATGGAGGCATAGAGAGGTTAGGTAACTTGGCCACAGTTGCAGAGCTCATTAGTGGTAGAGCCACGAAATGACATCAGACAGGCTCCAGAGGCTCTGCTCTCGCCTAGGGGGACCAACCATCCCCACATGCCTGGGACTGTCTAGTTTTAGCTCCCAAAGTAGTGAGTCCCAGGAAATCCCTCAGTTCCATGCCAACTGGGATGACTGTTATCATCAAGGTCAGGGACTGAGGACTGGGCTCGTTTCACTGGTGGTCGTGGGGGCGAATGCCCCTAAGGGCAAGGGACAGGGCACAGACTTTCATACTGGGTTACCTGTTTGAGGACGTAGGGCCTCCAACAGCATCTGCTGCCCCACGTGGGACAAAGTACCAGGTCAGCCCTGTAACCACATGGCGGTAGTGCGGTTAAGGCAATGGGCTCTGAATCCAGGCTGCCTGAGTTCATATCCCAGCTCTATCCGCTGGTTGCATAATCTTATTAGCAAAAACTATGAGATCTTTAGTCCTTAGTTTCTTCATCTATGAAATGGGGGCAACAAGAGCACCTATTCTAGAAGACAGCTGGGGTTTAAAAGAGAAACGTATTGTATTACTTTACTTAGCACGGGTGTTAGTAGGTGTTAATGCACAAAAATACGGATAACATGCAAACCACGTGTAAATGCACATAGTAAAAGTTCTAGAATTAACAGCTGTCACTGTTGCTGTTACTAAAAGTAACCTCAAAAAAAAAAAAAGGAAAAGAAAGAAAGAAATGTGACCTCGAATAACAGAAGAAGGGGCTTGTGTGGCTAAGAAGAGCCTCTGATTTGCTCTCACGGCCTCTGAACAGGTGATGGGAGGGAGCATCACAATCCATACAGTCAGTAGAGCAAAGACCCCAGGAAGATGCCCTCCGAAGATTGAAATGGAAATGAGATAAGTGGGGAAACTTCCTGGGAGTTACATGAGTAAGGTGGGCACATAATGGATGTAACATGTAATCCACACAATTGTGCTTAAAATACAAGAGGCATGGGTGGTGAAACTGTAAAGGATCCCAAGGTCGAGAAATCTCATTTAGGCTTAAGGAGGCATGTTAAGAGAGAGGGGTGGTCTGCCTGGGGTGTGGAAGGGGAGCCTACGGAGCAGGGGGGAGTCAGGGTCAACTCAGCCATGAGTACGTCCTCGTTGACTGAGGAATGAAGGGACACCCCTACCACTGATGAATGACGACTAGGAGCTTAGCACTGCACAACCTTAGTATTTCATCAAGCCCTTTCAAGGACACTATAAAGCATGAATTATTATCATCATTTGTGGTTGGATAATCTGAAGCTCAGAGAGGTTAACAAACTTGCCCCAGGCCTGAGTCACTGAAAATTGTGGCTTGAGGGTTTGCACCCAGGCCCGTCCAACTCTGAGCCCACACACTTCCCTTCTCTCTAACCAAGTTGGATTCCAGGGGGAGAAGGTGGCGTCAGAATAGCACACTCCTTGCTTCGACTCCTTGCTTCCCCGGCGATCTTGTGATCTTAACTTCCTTTCCCATGTAGATTTCCTTAGAGGGAGTGAGTACTCTGAGATGGGGATGTGGGTTTTCCTTACTGTGGATTAATCAAAGGCCATCTTGGATTTTTGGAAAAGACCCCAGTGCTCCAATGCTGGGAGAGATTGAAGGCAGGAGGAGAAGAAGGTGACAGAGGATGAGATGGTTGCATGGTATCACCGACTCAATGGACATGAATTTAAGCAAACTCCGGGAGATGGTGAAGGACAGGGAAGCCTGGCATGCTGCAGTTTATGAAGTCACAAAGAGATGGACACGACTTATTGACTGCACAACAACAATCTTGCGTTTGTAGGTGGTTTAGGGCAGTGTGAGGGTGTCAGTCTGGAGCCTGACCCACTCTGTTATAATGAGAAGCTGACGGTGTGCCATGAGGATCGTGCTGGTGAAGCCACATGTGACGTCCTGCCTGACTGACTTGGTGGTCCCCAGTCAACAGTGATGCCCTTGGACTCCTGTTCTATCTCTCGCTCTTGATGAGTTTAGCGTGTGGGACTCACGGAGTGAAAGGACTTCTCCGGGAGCAATCCCAGTCCAGCATCAAACAAGTACAGAGTGATACGGTGTGCCAACTTCTGGAATACATTCATGAGTTTGCTCTTTCGTTCATTCGGTCAGTATATGTTGTGGTGGTGGTATAGTCTCGAAGCCATGTCCGACTCTTTGTGATCCCATGGACTGGAGACCACCAGGTTTCTTTGTCCATGGAATTCTCCAGGCAAGAATACTAGCGGGTTGCCATTTCCTTCTCCAGGGATCAAACCTGAATCTCCTGCACTGGAGGCAGATTCTTTACTGTCTACACCACCAGGGAAGCTCCAATATTGGCTGAGTATCTACCAAATCCTGGGGTACGTTCTAGACACAGAACATATAGTGGTAAATGAAAGAGACAAAGTCTCATTCTTAAAGATCTTACATTCTATTGGGGGAAACTCATAGGAAACAAATAAGAAATTAATATGGCATATCTGATGGTGGTAATTGCTAGGGGGAAAATAAAACAGCAAGGGGGGATTGTGATGGGGATGGTATGTGATGGGGATCGCTGTTATATATGGGGTGGTCAGAGAAGTCCTCGCTGATGAGGTGATATCTGAGTGAAAACCCTACAGGAAAGGAGGGAGAGAGTCATGCCAGTATCTGAGGGGATGGGAATCCAGGCAGAGGAAACTGTAGGTGCAAAGGCCCTGAGGCAGAGAGTGCTTGGGGTGTTGGAGGAACAGCAAGGTGGCCAATGTGGCTGGGGTGAATGAACAAGGAGGCAGCGTGGGGACAAGGCCAGGCCACGCAGGCCAGTTTGCTGTGAGGGCAGTGGCTCTATTCTCGGCGAAAAGAACTCCTGGGATATTCTGAGCAGTGAGTGGCCTGATTTGATGAAGTTTTAGAGGATCCCTTTATGCAAGGAGAACACACAGGGATGGGAGGCTGGCCAGGAGGAAGCCGTAGGGCCCCGTCTTGTTCTCCACGGTGGTGGCTCAGGCAGGGTACAGGGGCGGCTCTATGCGGCAGGGCTAATCCTCTATGAGTTTAAGGTTCCCTACACATCCT
The DNA here is from genome assembly GCA_006410675.1 of Oreotragus oreotragus. Classification (NCBI taxonomy): domain Eukaryota; kingdom Metazoa; phylum Chordata; class Mammalia; order Artiodactyla; family Bovidae; genus Oreotragus; species Oreotragus oreotragus. The sequence goes on from SJYX01006401.1 coordinate 1,142,105, forward strand.
TCCAAAAGGAAAGGCTTTGGGGACATGAAAGCGGATGATAAGATACACTGTTCATATAGTGCTCTGGTTGATGTAAACAAATTCAATTCCTCAGCCGGGAGTTAGCAAACAAATGGGGCTAAGGAGGCTGGATTCTGCCATGATCCTGCCCTCGTCTCCAAGTTGCTTCTCCTTGTTCAAGACAATCAGGAGAGGGCGAGGGAAAGAGCAGCAGGGGTGGAGGAGAGCAGAGAACCCCAGGGTTTCCCAGCCTTGGTCCCTAGGGTCAAAACTAAGGTGATATCTGAGTGAAAACCCTACAGGAAGGGAGGGAGAGAGTCATGCCAGTATCTGAGGGGATGGGAATCCAGGCAGAGGAAACTGTAGGTGCAAAGGCCCTGAGGCAGAGAGTGCTTGGGGTGTTGGAGGAACAGCAAGGTGGCCAATGTGGCTGGGGTGAATGAACAAGGAGGCAGCGTGGGGACAAGGCCAGGCCACGCAGGCCAGTTTGCTGTGAGGGCAGTGGCTCTATTCTCGGCGAAAAGAACTCCTGGGATATTCTGAGCAGTGAGTGGCCTGATTTGATGAAGTTTTAGAGGATCCCTTTATGCAAGGAGAACACACAGGGATGGGAGGCTGGCCAGGAGGAAGCCGTAGGGCCCCGTCTTGTTCTCCACGGTGGTGGCTCAGGCAGGGTACAGGGGCGGCTCTATGCGGCAGGGCTAATCCTCTATGAGTTTAAGGTTCCCTACACATCCTTCCAAAAGGAAAGGCTTTGGGGACATGAAAGCGGATGATAAGATACACTGTTCATATAGTGCTCTGGTTGATGTAAACAAATTCAATTCCTCAGCCGGGAGTTAGCAAACAAATGGGGCTAAGGAGGCTGGATTCTGCCATGATCCTGCCCTCGTCTCCAAGTTGCTTCTCCTTGTTCAAGACAATCAGGAGAGGGCGAGGGAAAGAGCAGCAGGGGTGGAGGAGAGCAGAGAACCCCAGGGTTTCCCAGCCTTGGTCCCTAGGGTCAAAACTGACAGTCTAACACAGAACAGCTCCAGTAGATAAGATTCCTGGCTTCCTTAACATAATGGCTTCGGCCACAGGCTGCATGTATTCTGCCAGCTTTGTCTAGTTCTTCGTGGCATTAAGGTCTCCTTGGATCACCCCCAAGCATCCTCCCAGATTAGTGCTCCTGGACTTTAAATCCCTTTGCATTCTGTTTATCCTTGTAGATCAGCTGGACGCATCTGAATTGTGGCATTCAAACACACTGAGGCTACATCCACCTAGCTAATACCTATCTGCCTAATGATCTATCTATCTAGGGCTTCCCCGGTGGCTCAGATGGTAAAGAGTCTGTCTGAAATGCAGGCGACCTGGGTTCGATGCCTGTGTTGGGAAGATCCCCTGGAGAAGGAAATGGCTACCCACTCCAGTGTTCTTGCTTGGAGAATTCCACGGACAGAGGACCCTGGTGGGCTACAGTCCACGGGGTCGTAAAGAGTTGTACGTGACTGAGTGACTAACACTTACTTACTTATCTATCGTTTACCTTTTCATCCATCACTTGTCCATTATCTATTCATCCATATCTATATTTATTAATCTATTTCAAGCTTTCCCTACCAAACAACCTCTCCAAAACCTCTAAAGACTTGCTCTCAGAACACTGCATTTCAAATAACCTCACACAATAGCCATATTTTATCTTGCTTTCTGCTACTTTCTGCCTGGTACAGAGACAATAAAGACACTCCAACCTCCTCTCCACTTTTCACCTTCTCTCCTCTGGCTGGCGTGGCATCTCCCCATCACTCCCTTCACTCACGAATCCAGCACGTTCATCATCCACCCCTCCCCATCCTTGTGACCCAGGTAACTCTGTCCTCCTAATTGTCCTGACCAAATCCTGTTCTTTGAAACTCTTACTTGCATGTTCTAGCCCTTTTCTAAATACACCGCTGATCAGAGACTCGGGGGAAGGATGCTGCTCATGACTGGGACTTCTTCTACCAATTCTGTAGGATGGCTCTATGAAGAGGCGCAAGTGCGTGTGCTACAGCGTAAGGATTAAGGAAGCTTGTTTTCCGCAAGCGCAGAGTCCCAACAATCCGGCCCCTGCTACTGTCAGGTGCCAGTCTTCAGCTTTGCATGATAAGTGTGCCCTTATGAAGGCAGGCGCTGCCTCTTGGAAATCCTATCACTCACAGAGAAGCAAAAAAATCCCTCCTTTTCAGATACATTTTAAACATGCAAAACAGCAGCATGTTTCTGCTAAGTCACATTTTCGCTAAATGGATAACTGAATGCTGAACAGGAGCTGCTACTCAGCTGCTAACCTGCCGGGTTTCCACACTCACACTCCCAAACTGCCGCCGAGCAATCCCCAGGAGGCAGAAAGCATGACTGATTTTTCCAATAAAGCTACAAAAATCGATAATTCTTGTAGACGGAACGCTCACGTCTCTAACCGTCTCCAAGTCTCCCTCCCTCTTGCAAACAAGCCTCTGACTTGATCCTGGCGCACGTCACCAATGCTATACCGCCAGGGCTCAGCCCGAGTTCTGTTCCAGTTCTGCTGAATGTACCTTTTAGAGAGGCTCTGCAATGCGTCTTGATTTAGAGGTGCTTGGGCTTTATGGGGCTCTGGGAAATGTTGTTTAGCTTTTCCGGAGCTCCAATAAGTTCTGATGTATGGCTGTGCATGCCTGCATGATTAATGGCATGTGAGACGACTTGGAGCGTTCAGAGGTCACCCTGTGTGTACTGAATAATACAGCGCAGAGCCAAAAATACCCTTGGATGAGAATCCTGGCTCGACACAAAGGCAATGGCACTGCCTGCTTTAGTTGACACTGCCTGAGACTTGGTACCTCTCCCTGACTGTGCTTTCAAGGAAAGTCACCTCTCCAAAACATTGCAGGGATAAAATGGGAACCATTTTGGTTTCTTGGCAATTTCTCTGTGCAGTGTCATAGATACTGGCATGAGTAAGAAGGCTGAGAAAACCAGAAGGCTGCTACGCTAGTCTCTGATAGGACTTTCAAGTTCAGGGTAGACTGGTCAGGGGGCGGAGCAGATGAAGCTCCAAGTAACGTACGCTATGGAGTACAATGCTGTGGTTGAGAATTTAAATGGCCCCAAAGTCAAGATTCAAAATGATGGTTCCCACAGCAACCACAACTCAGTTCTCTGGTGAATATAAAATTAACTTTATTGCGAAACATGCTGCTCAATTTACACCTTAATATAGTCAAGGCAGAGTTACAGTTGCTGTGAGAATGCTAACTCTGAATTGTTTTGAATAATTAATTTAATGAAAAGTTAGTGGAAATGTGAACGCTGACAGAAAGTCAACTTAAGTTTAGGGGAGTTGACCTACAATAACTATGCTGAAGAGCAGTAAGTCCTTTTTGGATTCTGAGTCAGGGAACTCTTTGGCTGGGGAGTGCTGGTAAACCAGAGAACCCCTCATCACCAAAGATACACTGCGGTAGGTGGTGATTTTGCCAGGAGTTGAGGGTGGCTCTCTGGTGCCCATCTATTTCTGATTTCAGCTCTGGTCTCCAAAGTAACCTTCTTGTTGCAATTACCTGGGGTCAAAGCAGGTGATCAAACCAGTACAATAGTTCACCTGGTCTCTGTAGCAGTCCTGGATTTAGAGCTCAACTTCCCCTGTCTCTGCCAGGTAACACACTGACTACTGCACCTCTCTGAGCCAGTTTTCTCACCTGTACGACACTGATGGCAACGTGCGCGCATGCTAAATCGCCTCAGTCGTGTGTGACACTCTGCAGCCTCATGGACTGTAGCCCGCCAGGCTCCTCTGTCCATGGGGTTCTCCAGGCAAGAATACTGGAGTAGGTTGCCATGGCCTCCTCCAGGGGAGCTTCCCAACCCAGGGATCAAACCCAGGTCTCCTGTGTCTCCTGCACTGGCAGGTGGGCTCTTTACCGCTAGCGCCACCTGGGAGGCCCTGCTGACGACAACAGTTTCCACCTAACAAAACTGGTGCGAGGATTCGAGGAGAGAAGGTTAGGGTTAGAATCTGGCACTGGCCGTGGTAAGTGTTGTCGGTCAACACTCAATAACTATCAGCTCTTATTATCATCCAAAAAGTCAATCCGTAAGTTCAAAACGTATACAGCACCAATTATTTAAGTCAGGCTCCTTATTTCAGCCCAAACGGATTTGGCGTAAGCCTGAGTCTGCTGTTGGGCGGGTGATAAACATAGAAATAGGAATTGGAAGAAGGTATCCCAAGCCACAGGATGTCTTCAGTAAAGATACTTGAGGCTGCTTCTACTGAAGTTCTAGAAAACAGTCATCTCTTCCACCAGATGAGTAATTCTCAGCCTTTTTAGGTTACTGCCTCCTTCCCTGTGCATCTGTTTGATTCAATAAAGGGTAAGATTTTCTTCACATCCTCCCAAGGAACCACTGTTCACTCCACTGGGGCAGTCCCTGTGCCATTCTGAACATCTGCACTAGACGACAGGCCAGCCTCCCCTGTGCTCCAGCCCTCAAACTCCCGGCTCTCGGGAGGAGCCCTGCATTCACCCAGCTCCTGTTACTCCCTCTGCCGTCCCTTCTTCCCATCCGGCTCTTGACTTTGGAACAATGGGCGGTTGCTGGCAGCGGAGAAGCACAGTGCTTACAGTGGCTTTTCACTCTTTGCTCCCCAACTTTTCTCCTCAGAGCTGAGGTGGCCCAGAGGGTCCTTCCCAGGGCATCTCAAGCCAGTTAGCACTTACAGAGCACCTGCTGTGTTCCTACTCAGGGCAGGGGGTCATTTAGGCTCTATCTGGGTAGCACTTTTGCTGCTGGATGCCAGGGTTGGCCAAACCCAAGGAATTGGCCCTGCCAGAGATCACCTTTCTTAGGAGCCACTATCAAGAGTTTTAATAGAAAAGGATGAAGTCCCAGCTGGGGAGGAAAGACATGAAAAGCAACACCACCGCAGTCCCCCACGCCCACCTCCGCCTCCAGCAATGTGCATTTCCAGATCCTGAAGCCTCTCCCGGCTGGCTTTAACTCCTTACTTTCTGTGTCAGCCTCGTGCTGTTCTCAGGGACTCAGCCTCCTCAGGTCTTGGCTTATGGCTTTTTACCTTGTTGCATAACATTTTAATGTCTCCTACAAGACAGGACTTTATAACACTGCAACCATTGGCCTTTACTGCTCAGAAAATATTTTAAGGTTGCATTACTTAGAGTAACCAGACCTCACTGGTGAATAGATGTGGAAATTTACATGTCAAGGTAAAGCTGTCCCAGGAAGCTGGGATCACTGACAGGCACTGAAGTGACCTTTTGGTCCCACCAGGTATTTAATTCAACCTGGAATTTCACTCCAGCTCCTCCCAAAACCTGAGTGAGGCTGAAGGGTGAAACTCCAGTGGCTGAACTCCCTGTCGACCAGTGCATCTGGCCTCTTGAGCCTCCCTGAATCTGTTTGCACTCAAGAGAAAATTTAACATGAAGGCCAGTTCAGTCAGATAGGCCTGAATTTGCCAGCAGATAAATCTCGAGGGTCACCTGCGCTAACATTTTACACACTGCTGTTGTTCAGCCGCTAAGTCTTTGCGACCCCATGGATTGCAGCATGCCAGGCTTCCTTGTCCACCACCAACTCCTGGAGCTTACTCAAACTCATTGAGTCAGTGATGCCGTCCAATATCTCATCCTCTGTCACCCACTTCTCCTCCTGCCTTGCCTTCAATCTTTCCCAGCATCAGGGCAATTTGGGCTTTACCAGGTATTGCAACACTGAGGATGCCAGTGGCTACCCTATTTTGACTTTCTAGAATGTCACCCTGAGGCTAAGAAGACACAGGTGTTCCCAACAGGGTGCCCCCTAAACTCCCTCAAGTGCATATGTGCATATATATTTGAAAAATACAGATGACAATTTGTCTGTATGATACTTTGAGAGGCATAATGAATGGAGATAAAGAGCAGTGCTGGCTGACTTCGAAAACTTCCATTCTGAACAGCCACGTGGAAAGCACAAATACATTTCTCCCAAGGCAGCAAAAAAGCCATTTCTTCATATACTCAGCTGGAGTCGGGTATATAAAGAAATCATTCTCTTAATCTACATACTTGAAACATATTCAACATTGATTTTGGTCTACAGGATGAGCTAAGACACCATGGTTGATTCAGGAGGCACAATCAGTTGTGGTGCAGACTAGATCGAGGAGGGGTTTCCACTGCTCTTCTGTAAGATCTTTAGAAGGTTTCATCCCCGGAAAAGGCAAGCTTCCTTTGACTCTTAATGAAGAGTCTCCTGATTTGCAGGATCAGATGGGAAGCTGGTGGGTATGACAGCCTTTGTAGTTCCAATGTCAATAAGTCTAGTTATCCCCTCAACACATGCATTTGAAAATGGCCAGGTGTTTCTCTGGTTTTGCATCTGCCTCTGAAGGATGTTCATGGCATGCTCACATGCAGAGTGTGAATGACTGTCGTAGAATATCATGCTGGGAACTGTTCCCAGGAAATCAGAAGCACGATCTGAGATAATTTGGAGGGAAGAGCAAGGCAATCTAGAAAACGTAGGATACTTGTGCTCTGCTGTCCTGGGGTAAAGATCAATAGGTTTACACGGCTGTGCTGGAGTCTTCTCTCTGGGTCACGCCTGTGAAGCCCAAGGAACTCCCCTGAGTAGAGCAGGACAGACAGCACGTGTGCCCGAGAAGCCAAGGGCAGGGGCTGAGTAGGGAGACTGTGAGGAGAGCCCTGAGCCCCACCAGCGTCGGGGGGAGTGCTGACGGTGACAGAGCGCCAATCACAGCCGGTCAGTGTGACTTTCTCGGCTGTTCTCCCCAAGCCCAGAAGATCTTTGTTCCCGTCCCTTGGCTGTGTTTTACATGGCCATTCCCACTAATCCACTGGGGCCAAAGAGAGGGCATGCATGGCAGCTCTGTAGGAGAAAGACTTCTTCTCCACCATTAGTAATTCTATCAGACTGAGGAAGAGAAAGGGATAGAGGGCCCCAAGCAACATGAATTATTCAGGCACTGCTAGTTAAAACAGGCATCCAGATTCCTGAAGACACCGACTGCGAACGTCTAGGTCTTGCGCTTTTGCAAACGAAGCATTTCAGAGCATGGCATCAGACCAGTGACCGATGCAGGGGCGTGTTGTAACGGGGGCAGATGTACCATGCTGGGCCTGCCGAGAAGTCAGATGGGCACACACACATGCATGCACACGCAGACGTGGACACGCTCACACGTACGACAGAAATTAGTTCCCGGCTCGGTTGGCCTATACTGTTGACATTTGGGGCTGAGCTGTCAACTGGAGCAGATGCAAAGAAAATAAGCCAAGGAGGCAGCAGAGGAGGCAGCACTGGAGACCCTGTCCGTGCTCCTCAAACGCTATGCTTGCCAACTCTATAGACTCTGGACTGAAACCAATGGGTCAACCCAGCTGCCTGTGTCCAGTTCTTTCTGATGCTGTGCACTGTGGATCTGGGGGCAAGGGCCTCCTGCCAACCTCACGGGTTTGTTGTGAGGCTGACTGAGGCAACACAAAGTCTTTTGAGCTCCTTGGAGAAAATTCACCATGTAAGTGCAAAGTATCCCCATTGTATCATGGTAACCAGACTCCTATCAGCTTACACCAGTCAACAGGAGAGTTGGGGTATCAAAAAAACAGTAGCTGAAGCTGTCCCAGTCTCATGGGCAACTGTGGTTTCCTTCTTCACTACTCACCTTGCACTGGAGGTGTCAGGGGTCCCACATGGGGCCCCATTTAGCCCCCAGTCTTGTCTGAATGGCCTGTATAGCATTTTTATAAATTTTGAATTGCTTGCCAATATTTAAACTTTGGGAGGGTATGCCTGCCCCTTTGGATCTCTGGCTTCTATTGAAGAACTGGAAAAATTTGGCAAAACTAAACTTCTATTTCTATATGGCAGCAGTCGGCCAGTGGTGAGTTGTGTCTGTCCTCCATACATGGGGCCTCTGCTTTCCAGATCATTCCCACTCCCTACCATCTTACACCCTATTTAATGCACTTACTTACATCGCTCTTGCTTCATTCACATAGGGGTGTTTGAGTTCATAACTTCTTTTGCAGATTCTGACCTCCCTTCCCTTCCCATAGCCAACAAAGATGCGGAATGCGTGGTGCATTCATTCTCCAAATCTAGGCTAAGTCCCCCATCAGGGTAGAGGCCCGTCTAGCAGCTCCTGCTAGGGGGAACCAGGGAGAAAATCTGGTTTCTCCTGACCCCTCCTCTAGCCAGTAATTTCACCTGAAAACTCCACAGTTCTTTTACTTAGAGATGTCCAAGCAGTAATCCAACTAAATTAGATTATAAGCATCTGAAGGTTTTCCTAATAAATAAAAATATAGATACAGCGAGGAGATGATGAGATTTAATTAATGAGTGTTATTTAATGGAACAAGCCGTGCCATACACAGAGGATTAAAAGATAAAAAAGGATAGGAGGGAAAATCAAATTTTAATGAGTTGCTATCTTCATTTGATTTAACTAAATGTCTTCCGTTGTTGGAAATATTAACACTTATGAGGGAGTCATTTGTGTGTATCCACACAGTTTGATACCTGACTGCTTCCTTTTATGTAATTACATTGTGTTACAAATGAATTTAAGCTACCATTTGAAGTAGACCAGCTTCTGTGTTTACACTGATCTCCTCGGGAAGCTGTGAGCAAGGGATGGGGTTGAAAAGTCAACCAAAAACTATTGACAGAAACACCAGGAGAGGTGTCCCAAGTTAGAAAACAGCCAAATCTCATGCAGTCAAAAAGGCAGGGGAGGGCTAGAGCCCCTATGCAAGTCACCTCGCTTTCCTGCTGCCCCAGGGCTCACACGGAGAGGGGGAGGGGGTGGGTGCTGCAGCCAGCACACAGTAGATGCTTCATAAATGTTTTGTGATGAATGAATGAATGTAGTCACCGTTGCTCAGCTAGAACCAGAGAGCGGAAGAGCAGACCCCAGACACGGCATGCAATGACACATGTGTCTCTCTCATTTATAAGGCCCACCGTTTCTGCAGCTGGCAGTCAGGTCCACCTTGGGGCCATTTCTACCTCCCTCCCTACTTTACATGAGCTCCCAGGCTTCTCCTTTCCTAGAGGAACAGAATCCAGGTATTCCAAAGAGCTCCTTCTGCAAGAGTGAAGTCAGAGGAGGGGCCCAGACATCGAGCCTGATGCACAAGGTCTGGTGCCCTGGCCTCGCCTTTCCATGCATGGCTGTGTCCTATGCCTGCTGCTTTCCTAACTGCTCCCTCCATGCAGACCCGGGGGGAAACAACAGCCAGGGTTCATGGTTATTAGGTCAGCATTGATGGAATTTCAAGCACTGTGTTAAGGGCTTCACCTATAAGTGAAGTCCCCACAACAGTAGGGCATGGCTATCATTAATGCACAACTTACAGAAGAGAAAAACCGAGGTTTACCGAAGATACAGAAATTGCCAAAGTCACCCAGTGTGCAAAGCATTTGAAGCTAGGCCTGTTTGATTCTTACATTTAATCCTTCTGCTACACACTTCCCAGGTGGCGTAAGTGGTGAAGAACCCACCTGCCAATGCAGGAAACACAGGAGACATGGGTTCAATCCCTGGGTCAGGAAGATCCCCTGGAGGAAGGCATGGCAACCCACTCCAATATGCTCGCCTGGGGAGTCCCAAGGACAGAGAAGCCTGGCGGGCTACGGTCCACGGGGTCACAGACAGTCTGACACTACTGAAGGGACTTAGCACACACGTTTCCTGACACCGGCCCCACCCTGCGGATGCACGGTAGCCGGAGCACAAGAGCGCTGGCGGAAGTGTTCGTATGTGGCAGACAGGGAAGACGGCACAGTCTACAGACAGAACATGGGCGCCACAGAGAGTCTGGAGTGGGTGTGGATGCGTATTTTGTGTTTCGAGCTATTTAATTCTGGGTAGACTGTTTTTGGCACTAGGCTTTTCTATGATATGATAACATTTCCTGTATCAGACCCCCAGAGAGTAGGTCTGTAAGTGAACAGATACAGATCTTTCTTGGCTCCATTAAATGAAAATAAAAGTTAAATCGGTTCATATTCAGAGTATGGGGAGAAGTTGATAGCAGCAGGCTTCAGGGACCCAACTCGACTTGCCTGCATTCCCTGGATTAATAGAAAAAAGTGAGTCTCTCTCACTGCCTCCAACATCTTCAATCTCTCTCCTTATTCACTGGAGTTGCTATCACCAGCAACATCTGGGCTTCCTGGGCTCACATACACCTCATGTAGAGAAGCAATCCCACAGCCTATTGCCAGGATGCTCTCTTGCAAAGCTAAGCCACCACTTGTAAGTTTTGTGTCATTAGGCAGAGTGTGTCTTGGGTGGAGTAGTGTGACCAGTGATTGACAGCTTGCTAACCTGTTGGAATCAAATCAGATACAAATGTTTCCTCTGTGTTTGTGAGGTGATTGTTTTATGATCTTTGGGGGTCCCACCTGTAGATGCTGTTTCTAAATAAGACAGAGCTGTCTGGCAAGCCCTCTTGAAGTTAAAGCATAATTTAAAAAATAAAGAAATGCAATTCACACTTATCAGAGCCCATCACTCTGCCTACCACTTTAGACAGATGACGCTGCTGGGCCAGGTTCTAACCAACTTCATTGTTAATTTGACCAGGTGCTGCTGCGGCTGAACTTGGAATTTGTGGACCAGGATCCTCCGCAATTTTAATTCCTCCCGGACAGTGATTGTATGTGGCTTTCTGTCTCTAGAACATTCGTTAACCCTTCCTCTCTCTGGGGTCTGGCAGGACGTAGTTTTTGTGATGTACAGTTTGGGCCGTGTGATGCTGGGGGGCATGAAGGATTAGAACACACCATCTCAAAGAGCTGTACCAGAAACTGCTGGACATCTGCAGGCTAGGGGATATGCAAGCCGTTCTCCTGGTGCATGATTATGAGGAAGGTGGGAGGTCACAGGGGATCTCTGATTGGCAGCTGAGCAGGCTGAAAATGCAAGCCACCCTTAAGATCTGTTTGTGTAGATGTCAGAGGTCCTGAGGGTAAACGGGTTTCAGAGCTATCTGGCCTGTTTAAAGAACATGTGACTGTTGTTGGGGAGGCAAACTGATACAACCACTATGGAGCACAGTATGGAGATTCCTTAAAAAACTAGGAATAAAACTACCATACAATCCAGCAATCCCCCTACTGGGCAAATACTCTGAGGAAACCAGAATTGAAAAAGACACATGTACCCCGATGTTCACTGCAGCACTCTTTACAACAGCCAGGACACGGAAGCAACCTAGATGTCCACTGGCAGATGAATGGATAAGGAAGTTGTGGTACATATACACAGTGGAATATTACTCAGCTATGAAAAGGAACCCATTTGAGTCAGTTTTAATGAGGTGAATGAACCTAGAGCCTATTATACAGAGTGAAGAAAGTCCAGAAAGAGAAAGACAAATACTGTATATTAACACACATATATGGAATCTATACAACACTCCTACGTACAGAGCAGCAAAGGAGACAGAGATGTAAAGAACAGACTTTTGGATTCAGTGGGAGGAGAGGGTGGGATGATTTGAGAGAATAGCATTGAAACATAAATATTACCATACGTTATATAGATAGTCAGGGCAAGTTTGGTATATGAAGCAGGGCACCCAAAGCTGGTGCTCTGTGACAACCTGGAGGGATAGGGTGGGGAGGGAGGTGGGAGGGGGGTTTGGGACGGAAGGACACATGTATACCTATGGCCAGTTCACATCGATGTATGGCAAAAACCATCACAATATTGTTAATAACTATCCTCCAGTTAAAACAAATAAAATATAGGAAAAAAAAAAGATAAGGAACGTGTGAGCATGTCCCAGCGCATCTGGGTCTGCAGAAGGTGTCCAAGGATGAACGCAGGTGATGAAACAGAAAGGATCCCGTGGTGTGTTCTATAGCCCAGCCCTGGGCTGGGCTTGAGATACAGGAGAGGGGCAATGGGCAAAGAAAGCAGTGCTGTTCTCTCAAAGGAACATGTTAGCAGCTGATAAATTTCCCCAGGGTGGGAGACCGTGGCGCCCTCTCCTGGGTGTAAACACAGCAGGACTTCAGCAGGCTGGTTGCTGTGGCTGCCGGCTGGCAGGCCCCTGGCAGCAGGGGAAGTGCTGTAGGGCTCCCCTTAACTGAACTTTGTAGGCGTCCTCAGTGAGGAGACCTGAGCCAGAGGAATCTGAATGGTCTAAAGATGAGCATGTGAGACACATTCTAGAAATGTTTGGGGGTGAGAGTGGGGAGTGAGTTTTGCAGTTGGGATGAACCATGATGGAGAAGTGATGCAAATGATTCTGTATTTGTGAGACAGACTTGTAGGGTCTGGGGCAGTGTGGGGTCTGCCAGGCTTGGAAAGGAACCCATGAAGGGCTAGACTGCGGCCCTGTTCTATTTCATGCACATCTCACGTCACCTACTGGTCTCATTTTGATTCTTATCCCAGCTCGCTCGGAAAAGTATATAAACCTCTCTTGAATTATTCTTCACACTTGACACTTGCTGACCAAGGGGAGTCAACCACATCTTCAACCATCTGGGCACAGAAAGAGGGTACTGTCACTACAGACCAAAGAAAAAGGTCTTTTATGGAGAATCCTGCAGTGAAAGCTATGGGAAAACATTGAGTAGGCTTCTGAAGAATCTTAATCATTGAAAAAACAGTGGCTGGTAGCTTTTAATTACTTTGCAGACTGCCGAAGCCTATCACTAAGGACCAAGCAGGCATTCCCCCTTTACTGATTACAATGAGAATATGTTTTTAAAAACAAACACTTTACTTAAAGCCAGGGATACTTTTTTTAATTAGAGGAAAGATTAACTAAATGCATTTTCTCTTGTAATTTAATCCATTCTAATTATCACAAGAATGTTTATGATAAAATATTCAACTTTCTCCTTACCGCTGTTTCGTGAGGTTTCTTTCTTTATTACTAGATGGTCAAGGGTATGACGGCCTCTGCGGGTCTGATTATGATGATACACAGAAATGCACAGTGGAAAGGATGGAGGAAATAATTTCGCTCTCTTGATGATTTTGACCGGAGGGTTTTCAAAATGATGGTACCATATTTTTCAAAAGTAATAAAGGCAAGTCTTTTAATTAGAGTTTGTGAAACAGAGGCTAGAAAAGAAGAGGGTTAGTGTAAAAGTGAACTCCATAAGCCAGGCAACTTGGGAGAAAATGCAGAATTTATTTCTTCCATAAACATCTGGGATACCCTGTAGGACTCCTGATAACCCAGGAGATGAACCAAGGACTTGCAAAGAATCTCCATATCCGACCCCTGGGTTATGCTCCAAGGAGTCAAACAATTGCAGCCTGGGAGTTAACTGGGCTGAAAAGAGACAGACAACCAGTGAGAATCTTGAGTCTCTGAGAAAAGCATGCATGCTACTCAACTGAGAGTCAGAGTTGAGGCTCCTGGATTATTCTGTGAACAGAGCCAGGCAAATAGACTCTTGGAACCCAAGAGTCACGTGGAATGAGAACAAGTAAGAAAAGCTGAGAACCAGGACAGTGTCCTAAGGCACACTGACCTGGCAGCATCCTCAAACGTGAGAAATATCAGATTTCTTCTTAAAGGAGAACAGATCCCTACCAAAGGCCTCAAGAATATGTCTGTGGACCCTAATAGGAGCAATGCTAGCTTAAAGAATTGAAGTTTTATCCTCTTCAAATAATAACAGAACTCCAAACTAATATTTCGGGGAAAAGTTGTTTTGTTTTTTTTTCTTTTGAACTATACTTATGGGAATAAAGGAAACCCAGCATTAAAAATAAATTCTCATAGATCTCTTGGCTATCCCAGGATATGTCCAAGAGATCTAGGTTGGAGAAACTGGTTGAAAATAGCAAACTCCAATTTCACAATCAGGCTATATTAACATAGGATATTCAGATATTTGATTTCATGTTTGAACAACTGGGCTGTTTGGTAAAATAAGCAGGTTCAATTCCAGGTAAGAGAGGCAGCTTGTCTGTTAAAACCAGATGCCATCAAGTTACAGAACAAACCTTTGTTTGGGAAATGGATAGTGGGTAGCTGCTATGTTCAACATGCTGCTAACTGCTTGATGGATTGGAGGCAGATGTGTGAGAGTGAGATTGAAGGTAGCAGAAATGTCTTAAAGGGAAGTTGATTCTGATAATCCTCCCTTGTGCTCATTGGTACTAGTAAGGATGGTGATGATGGTGAATGATGATGATGTTAACCCATATTTACTTGGCTCGTACATTGTGACAGGTGCTGCGCCAACTATTTGACATATAACCCATATATGTTTGAGGTTTGAGGAAGGTCATATTCATTATTTTCCTTTTATAAACAAAGAAACTGAGGCATACAGAGGTTGGGAAATTTGCTAGGATTTGATCTCAGGTTGATTGAACCAAAAGACTCTGTCTTAAGCACTTGATCATCACACTTGCATTGCCCCCAAACCAAGTGAAGTGGCTATAGTCAGATGGATCTCTACTAACACTACCTTGTTTTTATGAAGAAACACAAATGTATCCAAAGAAAAAAATACAGATGACTAATAGGCACATGAAAAGATGCTCAACATCACTGAATATTAAAGAAATGCAAAGCAAAACTACTGTGATGTACCACTTCACACCATTCAGAATGGCCATCATGAAAAAGTCTACAAGAAACCAAGCAACAAATGTGGGAGAGGTGGGGAGTAAAGGGAACTCTCCTACACTGTTGGCGGGAATATAAGATGGTGCAGCTAGTGGGGAAAACAGTATGGAGATTCTTCGACAACTAAAAACAGAATTACGGCATCATTCAGAAATTCCACTCCTGAGCATACATTCAGACAAAACTATATTTCAAAAAGATTCATGCGTCCCTATGTTCACAGCAGCACTATTCACAACAGCCAGGATATGGAAGCAAGGAGAAGGCAGTGGCACCCCACTCCAGTACTCCTGCCTGGAAAACGCCATGGACGGAGGAGCCTAGTAGGCTGCAGTCCATGGGGTCGCTAAGAGTCAGACACGACTGAGCGACTTCACTTTCACCTTTCACTTTCATCCATTGGAGAAGGAAATGGCAACCCACTCCAGTGTTCTTGCCTGGAGAATCCCAGGGATGGGGGAGCCTGGTGGGCTGCCGTCTATGAGGTCGCACAGAGTCGGACACGACTGAAGCGACTTAGCAGCAGCAGCAGCAGCAGCAGAGATTATCATATTCAGTAACTAAGAAAGAGAAAGACAATGTATGATATCATGTATATGAGGGAATCTGAAATATCCCACAAATGAACCTATCTATGAAACAGAAGCAGGCTCACAGACATAGAGATCAGATTGGTGGCAAAGGGGTCAGAGGTTGGGGGAAGGGAAGGGAGTGGGAGGCTGCGGTTAGTTGACTTGAGGTATTAATTTATATAGAATGGAGAAACAACAAGGTCCTACTGCATAGCACAGAGAACTGTATTCAATACCCTATGATGAACCAGAAGGAAAAGAATATTTTAAAAAGGAATATATACATATATATGTGTGTATATAACTGAATCACTTTGCTGCACAGCAGAAATTAACATAACATTGTAAATCAACTATACTTCAGTAAAAAATTTTTTTAAAGAAACATAAACCATGTAAGAAAGTTTTTGAATGCTGAGAAGGATTCTCTATGTAAACCAGATATAAATTGGAACTGAGATGAACAGATATAAGACAGACTAAAAAGAAGCAGCACTGACTTCAACAATTCAACCATGTGTCATCATTGAAACCAACACTCTGCTCTATCTATCCCTTTAATGTAAAGTATGTATTATGGGAATCTACCTGGAGACCCTCCCTGACCTTACAGAAGAGAAAGATTTGATTGTGCTGAAATGGACCATTCCATTTGATGCACATACATTTGCATCAAAAGTAATAAATTTCTGGAGATGGACAGGTCCTTAGAGATCACCTCATCCAAGTGTGTTCTAAATCCAGTCACTCACATATTGAATTTGTGATATTTGCAATATCTGCACTGTTATTTACTTAATATTCTTTTTACAAATTTACTCAGGCCTAATATCACTACCTGCTTCTGCCACATCCCTAAGCAATAATGCCCGTATAATCGTGAGTTTGATGAGCTAGTTATGGTTTTCCTAATACTTCTTTTTTAACAGCCATGCATAACCAGTCAATAAAATATACTTGCACACCAACAGAAAGCATCTCATGTTTATGGACAGTGATGTAGTCGACCCCCTCACTGGTCTCAGGAAGAAACTGAGGCCAGAAGGTTGGGTGACTTCTCAACGGCACCCAGAACGTTTGTGGCACAGCCAAGCCTAGAACA
Organism: Oreotragus oreotragus; assembly: GCA_006410675.1. Classification (NCBI taxonomy): domain Eukaryota; kingdom Metazoa; phylum Chordata; class Mammalia; order Artiodactyla; family Bovidae; genus Oreotragus; species Oreotragus oreotragus. Next base: position 1,158,436 of record SJYX01006401.1, read on the forward strand.
CAGATCTCCTCTGTCAATTTATTCTTCATGATACCATGATGAATCAGAGAGCAAGTGATGAGTAAATGTCCATCATGAACATCTTATGGAATTCATCGCTCTGGGGCCCTCTTTGTGTTCCTTTTCCCTTTATTATAAAGTCTTGAGTGCATACTGTGAACCCAAGAACCACAGACTTGGAAAAAAATGCTGATTCTCTGTAAAAGTTGAAGCGACCAGGTTCTCATTACATACACTCAGGGAGTGCAGCTCAGGTTTTCTATAGCTCTTACTCTTTGACGTTTTCCTTCTTTAGAATCTGGAATCTCTCATGCTAACGCTCACTCTGTTCTGAGAGTTCAGAACTGTTTTTAGTTCTTTGCTTTTATGAAGGCAGTAACTCCTTGTATCATGCTATCTCCTTGTTGGGTCTGGCCTTGTCCCTGTGGGCCACACAACAGTACATCAAGGGACCCTCTGAAATCTGAAGGGGATGGTACAAGGAATGCTCCAACTACTGTCTCCTCACAAATCTAAAATTCCAAGACTTCTTTGCCTCTTTTCTTTTTTGATGGGACCTCCTTTTCTGCTGGGGCATATATTACTAAATCACATAGGAAGTAATACAAAAGAAAGTTTACATTTCAACTAGAGGATGGTTGAGCTATTAAACTAGTGGGAGCTTTGTGACCACCTTCCCCCCAAAAGCTCCTCTTCAACATCTAGGCCAAGAAAGTAAACACTTTCAGCAACACATCTCACTACTTGTAAGGCAGTTTTCTTCTTTTTTTTTTCCTTTCATTTTATTCCACTTCTTATAGTGAGCTGAAAATGGGTTCCCATAACCACTACCACCAGGCCCTTGTTCTGAGTTTGGATAGGAAACCTGGGCACACTGCCTGAAGAGACTCAGAGATAACTTCTGGGCACGTGGTGATTTCCTATCTTCTGTGAAAAGGCTCACATTCTGGCCAACGTGTAAGGGAAAAAACATAGCAGAGGGACATCCTCTCCTCTCTGCTATCCATAGTCTTAAATGGTAAATAATCATCACTTTAGGTTTTCACTTCAAAAAAGATGGGAGATCCTAGGATAGGTTCCAAGAAGGGCTCCAGGAGGAATAGGTTAATGAGCAAATCAGAGAATTAGCTGCTTCCACAGATCCTATAGGAAGGATGGCACCACAGTGGCAAATTTTCTCTCAACTTGATATCTCATTGTAGAGTCATGAAAGCTCAAATGTTGAAGGATAATAGCTACAAGAAAAAAAAAAAAAGTTTCTACAACTAGAGTGAAGCTGGAATGAGATGCAGAAGCAGCTGTACTGGTCTGAAGTTGGTTCATTTCGACAGTCGTCTCCTTCCCGACCGTTCCCTGTAGCACCGGAGTTCTCTGCCTCCTGGACTGTGACCCTGTCTATTCCTGGTGACAATCACTTAATCAGCATATCAGATTTTCGCACGGCTGGTTTTACCTTGGGTAAAGATTCATTTTCCTTATTAACATCGCAAGAACCTAGTTCTTTCCCCAACCAATTAAAGAGGAAAAATAGAAGGGCCCAGTGCGATCGAGGGAAAAGAAAACTGATGTGACTTGTGTTCCAGGGGCAGGTTATTCAGCCCCACATGGTTCTGGGAATCCAGTCCTCATGATTCTGAAATGCAGTTGGAGGTCAGGACCACATAGACAAAATAAACAGGCTAGAATAACCATTATAGACATTGCTTGCTACCCAGATATCAAGGAGTTCACGTAGGGTTGGAGCCTAGTGCCAATGGGTTTATTCTGTGCACGTGTTAGTTTGTATTATTTAAAGTGGGTGTCTGGACAGCTGACATTCAAGAGCTAATAGTGACTATCTTCAATTAGCATTTTGCTTTCCTCTTGCAATCTCCTGTAATAGGAACACTGGTCTCTCCCTGTATTCTGCCCCACTATTCTGTTGGCAAAACATGTTAACGTTTACTCTATTTCTTTGTAAGAGATGTTTATCTGACTCTACTCTAGCTCACAGAGACTTCTGGCCTATTCTATGGTTCCTTTATGCCATGGTGTTATAGATTTTGAATGGACTTCTGAGGTTAAATCTTCAGTATTAATAAGAGGCAGGCAGGGGAGGGGTGGTAGGTGATTGGAAAAACAATCCATTTTAGGATTATGCTTAAAGAATGAAACTATTCTCACCACACAATGTGCTTTCCGATTTATTCATATGCATAAACTGCCGTCTATTCAAACACTGCTAATATATTCTAAAGATATACAGGAACTGCGGTTGATCTGGATTCAGTACCTATTTCTCATCAATGCAATTCTGTAGATTTTAGCCATCCTCTGTTTTTAACTTGTTAGAGACAGAGTAAATTCATTGCTTGGTAGAATCCAGCCTAGGATTGGTTAAGCTAGCTCTACTGGTGAACGCTGAAATGTGATAACTTGTATTTAAATTTTCAGCGATATGTATTAAATATCCAAATATAATTGGGTTGAAAAATTCTAGAAATGCATTTGACCAACTATGAATAGATTCTGGTGATTCTACTTGACTGAGCTGTAGAGGCTGTGCTTTTATTCTCATCCTGCTCCTCCCCAAGCCCAGCATCTATCTTCTTGCTTCCTTCAGTAAAACACATGTGATACACGAGGACTGATGTGAATTGCTTAGCCGACTATTTGCAATGACCCTAAGAAAACCGTTGCACCATGACCTTTTGAAAACAAACCACAGACAACCCAAAGTACCCCAGCTCTAAGCACCCACTGCTTTGTCTTACCCCAAACCTGCCAATGCCTTTTTTGTAGACTAGGTGCCATTTCATTCTTATTTATTTTCTATTTTCAAAACACAGCTTTTGAGGCTCTTTTTGAAAGGAACCAAAAAGCCTCGCTTTCCTTTCTGTCAGTATCCCTGAGGAGGAGGACTGATTCTGGGCTTGTAAATTGTGGCATTTACTTAAAGTGAATTGACAGGAGTGTCTGCTCAAAATAAAAGACTAAAACTCCATGATACAGCTCTGGGGGCAGAGGCTGAAAAGCAAAAGGCACAATTACGCGTGTACGAACACCTCTAGATTTTGAATAGCAAGTCTCACCAAACCAAGATGCGCTTGGCTTTTTTTGAGCAAAGCCCCAGCAAACATATTAATAAATCTATGAGGAGATGGCAGGGATCCTACTAAGAAAACCACAGAGCCCTAATTTCTCACAAGGGCAGACACTGGTGATAAAGACCTTTATAACTTAAGTAGTGCAAGCTCATGAAGTCATGCAAGATCATAATTCTCAAGGAGAAACCTTCCTGGGATGTCACTAGCTTCATTGGGGGAGCTTTACTTGGCGTGTAAATCTGCATCTTTCTCTCTCTCTCAAGAGGTCATGGTGATGTGAAACTTGAACCAAATGCTTCAAGTAGCAAAAACACCTTTCTCTAATTCATCTCACCCAAAGGGCTAGCTAGAATCATCTCCTGTGCTCTGCTGCCGGCCGCATCCTCACCATCTTCTATGAGACTCAAGTTACCATTTTCTGATCTCATTTTCAAAGACCACAGAGACATTTCCATGCCACAGTTGTTTCTCTCTCCTCGTTCTCTGTGACATCTGGACCTTTCCCTTTCTCTTGGCTCCTGATGTCCTTCAAGTCACATTTGGTGTCCTTTCCCTAAAGTGAGTTGCTAACCCTCTTCTCTTTTCTCCTCTCTCTACCCAGACTGGTGCAACTCTCCAATTCAGGGGGGCCAGTTTTTTTCCAGTATGTTTTGCACCAGACAACAAAGGGCTTCGCGGACCACACTGCAATTACTCAAGGCCGAGGAGCGGTGCAGAAGCTGACAATACATCGAACGCGTGGTGGGGCTGCCCTCAACTAACACCTTGTGTAATGGACACTGAAGCTGAAGTTTCACATAATTGTCATGTGTCAGGAAATATTTTTCTTTCAACCCTTAAAAAAATGTGACAACTATTCTTAGCTCATAAGTCACAGAAAAACAGGCAGCAGGCTGGATTTGGCCCCCTTCAGCCTAGAGTTTTCCAAGCTTCGCTCTGATCCATCAGCACTGTGAGCTCTTCCCAGAGTAGAGATGGGCTGTAGGATGGAGAGGGCCAGCAGGCATCCCTGTGGGATGCTAAACCCTTGGCAGATGGCTGGTGGGGGGAAAAGGGGAGGCTGAGGTTGGATTGTGTGAACTGAGGGAAAGTGGGATTTTCCATCTAAAGGTTATTGGTTGGCAAGAGCTCTTTTGGGGAGGAAGACTGAGGGCAATGGAGGTATGGGGGGAGAGTCTGTATTTACATCACACCAAGCATGCAAAATTATTTCAAGAGGAGCACCCCTAAAGAGTGGGAGCTATTGGTAATGATTTTAAACTGTCTGGATATTGGGCTGTACACATCCTTCCCTTGAGAGCCTTCTGAATTTTCCCCCAGACTCTGCAGGGAATTGTAAATGAAAGCAGCTGCAGGAGGGGAGGGGGGCATGGGATCTGCAGCATCATTGAGAGATTGCAAAAACAATTCACTGCCAACAGACTGTCCCGGCAGGGTACCAGTGCTATGGTCATGGCCTGGATAGGCACGCTGCCCCCTCTGATGCCCAATTAGATGGAATGAGGGGAAACCAAATGCAAAGAGCACTTTATCTCTGCTTGACCACCCAAATGAACAGCATGGGAAACTGAGTCTGTTCTCATGAGTCAGCCCTGGACCAGCTCCTAATCCTGCCTTTTATTCCAGGTGCCTGGGGTCTTGAGGTTAGGGCAGATGGGAGGGAAAGTGACTCAATGGCGAGAATCAAAGGTAAGTTCAAGAGACCAAGTTAGTAGTTCGGATGGAAACTTGTCTGAGAGTGTCCATGCCAGCCAGTGGCTTCAGCCAGACTTGGCATGAAATCAACCCTAGATCTGACTTAATTAAATAACAAATGCAAAAAAAAAAAAAAAAAAGCTAATCCCAACTGTCTAAGAGATGTGAAAAGCCAGAGGGCAGTCACTCCCATCTCCTCAATTAAAGGGATAACTGGTATAATGAATCCAGTTTTGTCCTGCCCCAAACCACAGTGACAAAAAAGAAGCCAAAACGGAAGAAACTTGAGAACTACTACTTCTTAACAAAGAAAATGACCTGTAGAGACATATTCTCGGTCATGAAGCTTATATAGAGATGTGGCTGAGTGAGAATGAAATGGGGTCAAAGGAGGAGACATTTATCAGTGGTGGTGGTGGTAGGCAGGAGCCCAAAGGCAAAGTTTTTGTCTTGGAACAGCAAGAGGATGCTCAAACTTATTACAACTGGTACCTGGTTACCCAGGAAACCTGGGAGTCCAGCCTGCATCCAACCTGATCTAAAAGAAGTGAGTTCCATTGTTGCCACCAAGCAAGGATCCAGTGATCCAATGAGCTGGGAGGATATTCAGAAAGGGGAGACCTGCAGATCGCAGTTACTCGGGGTACTTAAAACCTCCAGGTCCTGACAATTTCCCATGCGTGTGCATTTCTCTCTCCCCTGCTCAGTAATTTGGATGGGTTTTCTTATCTAATCTGGTCCCTTTCCTCCCAATCTGGAATTCTGGGAAGCAGGGAAAATCTTTTCCAATCGAAATCATGCTTTTCCCTTCCCTATGCCCCCGGGAGATTTGAGAGGCAGCAGGAAGCATTGTGTCCCTGAGGGAACAGCCGGTTGCAACGCACGACCATCACTATAGATCTACGATTTATGAAAATAAAGCAATATGTGCCTGTTTCGGTGCCTGCCGTTTGCCTACCAATGGTGCAGTGTTCACCATTCCAGCCCTCTCGGCATTCACATTTGCCATCTTTACAGGTCCCGTGCTCAATGCAGCGGGGGTGGCAGACGCGCTGGTCGCAAGCTGCGCCTGTCCAGCCCTCTTCACAGCGGCAGGCTCCCCCGATGCAGACGCCGTGAGTGCCACAGTCTACTGAGCACACTTCTGGAAGAAAAACAATGATTACAGCTCAACACCACCTCTGGTGAAACCCTCCATGGGAAGCCAGACCACAAACATGGCCCGGGTCCCTGGAACTGGCCCAAGGCCCATGTCATCTTGGGCGGCCTGTCTCTCGACTGGCCGGTTCATTCATGGTTAGGTAGTCTCTAGAGCAATGTTCTCAGAGGGAGACCCTTGGACTGGCTGCATCAACCATCACTTGGGAACTATGTAGAGATGCAACTTCTTATGCCTTGGTTGGTCCTCCTGGCTTAGAAATGCAGGGAGTGAGACTCAGAAATTTGTTTCACTATGTCCTCCAAGTGTTTCTGATGCCCACTGAAGTGTGAGGACCACGGTTCNTGGACTGGCTGCATCAACCATCACTTGGGAACTATGTAGAGATGCAACTTCTTATGCCTTGGTTGGTCCTCTTGGCTTAGAAATGCAGGGAGTGAGACTCAGAAATTTGTTTCACTATGTCCTCCAAGTGTTTCTGATGCCCACTGAAGTGTGAGGACCACGGTTCTAGGGCGGGACACTATCCCAGGAAGAGGTCAGACACTGCCCATCCAGTGTGGCAAAGCTCCCTGGGAGGTGCCCACCTGAAAAGATACCCATGGAGCCTGACTCCCTGGCCAGCTGGGATGTCTTTCCCTGTTGAGAGCCTGCCTTGCCCCAAAGCCAGTTGGGGACCCACAGCAGCTCCATCCACACAGGAGGACGGCAGACCCAGCTGTCACCCAGAACGGCATCGTGGTGGCTCTAACTGTGCTGCATTTACACAGCTTCTTTCTCAAAGGAGCTCAAAGTCTTTTGTGGTTGGGGAGGAGACAGACAGACAGATATGCACTCTGGCCTTCCAGACCTCTCACTCGAGGACAAGCACGTGCCAGACACTCATCCTTACAACAGACTACGGAGGGAGGGAGGCGTGGCTCATCAGGCCCGGGAGGGGAAACCACACCAGGAGGGTCAGTGACTCACTCCAAGTCACACAGCAAGTCGGCTGCACAGCTGGGCCTTGGATCTAGGGCTGCCCCACCCTCCTCATCCTCTGTAGCACTTGGCCTGGCCCACTAGTCTCAGAATTGAAGCCAGAGACAAGCGGGCTGAGAAGACACCCAAAATAGCCCATTTTAATGGAATCTTCCTTTTTTTTTTTTTTCTTCTGGAATGAAATATTCACTTCTTTCCCATTGTAGCAAAGCTTCACATAGGTTCCCTTTCTGATTGCCATGGCAATCTGACAGCTGTCTGACTACTCACAGGAAGGGGGCGGAAAGATGATGGCTTGCTTGGATAGGTGCTGTCAGTGTGAATGGAACCGTTCTTGGAGAGGTGGGGACTGGCCTGAACTGTTGAACCGTTCCATTTTAAGGTCACGTGGGAGGGAAGACAGGTACTCTTAATTTTAGGAAAATAAAGTGTATGGTGCAACTTCATTATTTTCCTGTCACTGGAGTATTGCAGAGCTTTATAACATGTTCACCCAGGACCCCGAGGGAGCCTCTTTTCTGTTTTATAGGACATTCCATTCAGTTTGTCTGGTACTGAATTGTTCTGTTTTGTTTTCTAGTACCTTTAGGGAGTGTACAGAAGAAAGCTCTAATGCAAATGGAAGCATCCCTCCCGCCCTCTCATCCATTTGCGGTGATGAAACCAACAAGGCACAAGAACCTTTGTGGGATTTGTTTCTATGTTTCTCAAGGATCAAAGACTTCAGGGCTGAGAACAGAGTAAGAGAGGTACTATGCAACTGACTAAAGTCCCTCCCTCCCGAGCTAAGTACAAAGCATTGATTCCCATCTGTGTGGGCTCATGGAAGGAACACAGGGTGTGAGCATGGGGGAAGTGAGGAGGAAACCTCTTGACTTACCGACGGAGCAGTCGGGACCCATCCAGTTGGGATCGCAGCTGCAGAGGCCAGTATCTGGGAGGTACGTGCCATGCCCACTACACTGGTCTGGGCACTGGACCCTCGCCAGCTCACAGTTGAGACCACCCCAGCCAGGGCTGCAGAGGCATTCTCCATTTACACAGACCCCATGGCTGGAGCACGTAGGATCCAAGCAATCAACTGAAAAAAAAAAGAGGGGAAAAGTACTGATCACTCATGGGGGAGGGGACACGAAACACCAGCTGAGAGCTGAACGGACCAGTGGCTCACCAGTTCCTATCCACCTGCAAGAAAATGGAGCAGCCCCAGGAAGAGTCATGTGGCCCTCTGAAGAAGACCCATACAGAATGAAAGATTTTTGATTTGTTAAAACACTACATCTCAAACTTGAAGAGAATGTAAAGGAAAAAGGGAGATTTCTCAAGCAGAATTAGAGGAACTGAATACAGAGTTGGGTCATTCAACTTTGAGAGCTTTGTGAGGTTATAAGTAATAGTATCTTAACTGAACCACATCGGGGCTTCTGAGACTAGACCATGAATGCTGGTGATTTCTTTACATCTATCACCAAACCCAGTCATCACCCACTACTGGAAAGAAAAGTAGAGAGACTCAGTCTATCTTCACTAATACTTGACTTCAGAAGGTACCAAAAGATGAAAAAGAAAAACCAGTGAGACTCATGCATGAGTCACTTTCCTAATTAAGTTTCACTTAGGGTAAGTCTAACATTAGTGTTCACTCTCTGAGCACGTATCTACCCAAGAAGTTAGTAAATGTACAGGATGGAAGAGGTGAAAGTGGGAGCCGCTCAGCTGTGTCTGACTCTCCTACTGCATGGACTTGCCCGGCTTCTCTGTCCAGGGGATTCTCCAGGCGAGAATGCTGAAGTGGGTTGCCATTTCCTTCTCCAGGGGATGTTTCCAACCCAGGGAATGAACCTCCTGCATGTAAAGGCAGAGTCTTTACTGTCCAAACTACCAGGGAAGCCCAGAGAAAGTGAAGCTGGGTATGGAAATGACCCCAAAGGGGTAATCTTCCTACACACAGTCATGAGTGGACTGGATGGGCCAGTCTCTGGCTGTGTCACTCACCTTTCCACAGACAAACTAATGGTCAGATTCTGGTCACTGTTGTTCTGGCCAGTTTCATGGTCTGATTGCTTGGCTATGTCAGTAATCAGAGTGGATATACACCCAGTAGTAACTTGAAGATTATTACTCTGGAATCAGCTCAGAATGAAGAGAGGAATGAGATGCAAAGGCCAGTTCTCAAGGACAGGACTTTTTGTATGAAAATGTGACCCCAAACTAGGACATCCATCTAGCTTGTGAAGGGCAAGTGTTCGTCACTCGGTCATGTCTGACTCTTTGCAACCCCATGAACTGTACCCCTTCATGCTCCTCTGTCCATGGGATTCTCCAGGCAAGAATACTGGCATGGGTAGCCATTCCCATCTCCAGGGGATCTTCCCGACCCAAGAACCCCGTACTGTAGACAGATTCTTTACTGTCTGAGCCACAAGGGAAGCCAAGCCCTCGGGGAAGCCCTCCTCCCCCTTCTCCGTTTAGCTTACAGGTAGGTAAACATAGCTTTTCAAAGGAAGACCAGCTTCCTTAGGTATTCCTAGAAAATGATGCAGTGGCATCTGGAGGAAACAACACTGCACACTGCGGGGTCTGAGTGGTGAATAGTGATCTCGCATGAGGCTTAGACGTTGCCTTGTGGATCATGGCAATGGGGGGAGGGTGTCTTATAATCTTATTTGACTAAGACATACATTTCGCTCATATTAACAGCTTGGAAATCAGGTCTGTTGGCATAGATTAAATCATTTGCTTCTGCCACCATCTGGGGGCACAGCCAGCTTGAGATAACTTAAACCCTTTTCTTGAGGTTTTCCGGGCCACGTTGATAGTATAATTCAGTCCCCTGTATGAATGTGTGCCATCTTGGANCCCCCGTCATTCTGTGCAAAGCAGTATAGATAAATTAATAATACAATTTAAAACCGATTCCATGAAGATAAACGGCACTTCCTAGATTAAGAGCGTAGCTGGCCAGAATGAATGAAATTTACTAACCCTGAGATGCTTAATCTTCCATTACACAGAAGTTAATGATTATAAGAAAGGAGTGATGGTAATTCACTTCTGCTTTTACAGGAAATCTAACCATCTCATTTTTAGCAAATCTTTCTTCTCAGCACACCTCAATGCCAAGGATAACTGCCCTGCTCTTATAGGTATATTGGCCAATTGTCATATATCAAAGTCTTCTCTTTGCCAAAGTGTTAGGACGCATAGCTTGCACAGGCTTACAGGATATCCCCGTGGAATTTGCTGGGGAGGCAGCCTTGGTGCTCCCTCTCCCAGCCCCACTGAGAAGTCTCTTTTCCGTTTTCCAATCATAGCAGGGAGGTGGCGGTCAATACCTTTAGCGCAGTCCGCTCCTAGAAACCCTGGGAAGCAGTGACACAGCCCAGACACACACTCGCCATTCCCGTGGCAGTTACGTGGGCAGTCCTGCACTGAATCTGAAAAAGAGAGAACGTGAACAATTACTTTTTCCTCTGCCTGCTGGTGAAGCAGTTTCGTGGTCAGCCACCTACTGTTTTTCAGGAGCAGTGACAGTAACCTCAGATGCCTACTGGGGACTGGTAAGGAGAAGTGGGTGAAGCAGGAGAGCAGCGATGGGTGGGGACGAGGGCAACTTGGACAATGCATGGGTGTAACCACTGCTCTCCATGGGATCAGCCCCAGCAGGAATTTGAGTACAGTACTATGACAATTTTTGCCTTTTCAAAAGAAATTACTTATCTGAATTTAAAAATTGCCATGTTCTATGCTGGCAAGTTTTTAAACACTGTAAGCCTCAGCCTGCCCCCAACATCACCCTATCAACATGAGATTTGGTTTGAGATGTGAGATATCAGCTTTTAGCCTCAAGTATAGAGAATGATTCTCCAAATGACAGAGGTGGCTCCTGATCTCAGGTTCGCAGAGTAAAAAAATCCCCTGCATTAAAGAAAGAAAAAGTCTAAATACCTAAAATTGAACAATTTTGGCATGATTTGGGGACTCGTTAAGTAGTAGGTTTGGGGTGGTACAAAAGTCCTTTTATGCCTAGCTTTTTGCAGAACTTTTTTTTCTTGTGAAAATCAATTAGTTCACCCTTGTTCTCACCTGTATAGCCATCTTATTTCATGATTTACTTTGCTATGTGTACTCTCAAGAAATGCCTTCAAAGGGATCATTTTGGAACTTTTTCATGTTGCTTTGGGTCTGCACAGAAGTAGGTGCAGTCTTTTAAAATTAGGATTATTATTAGCCTCATTTTGCCTTACATTCAAATAAACACATCAGACTTTCAGGTTCCAAATTCCTGAGATGATGAAAAGCCCCGTGCCCCAAAGATGACACGGCACAGTCGGTGGAGAGCTAGGGACGCCGACTCCGCGATGTGTGCGAGGCTGTGAAGCCTGACTGTCCCTGGTGGAATGGCAAGGCCTTCCTCTACACTGAATTTCCCATTTATTTCCACTCTGGACTGAAAAAACCAAGCCACGCTTTCTTTCTATAGTTTCACTTCTCAGCTCTCATCTTCTAGAATCAGGCTGTGGTTGGTTTCTGGCAATAGGAAAATTCAAGCTGTCTCTCTGTGTTTTCCAAAATCAGTATCAAGCCAATTTCTTTCCTCCTCCTTCTTTTGTTTTTGGCTGTGTTGCATGCCTTGTGGATCTTGGTCCCCAGACCGGGGAGTGAACCTGTGCCCTCAGCAGTGAAAGTGCAGAGCCCTAACCACTGGGCATCCAGGGAATTCCCAAGCCAATTTCTTTAGAGCCCGGCAATTATCACTGCAGAATCAGATCCTTGAAGTTGGCTCTGTAAAGGTGGGCTGAGAAGCACCCAGTGGCTATCAATTAGTTTCACGTTTCATCTACTCATTGTCCCTTTCCTTCTTTCATTCGAAAAGCATTAGGTTGACTCATATGAGGTAGCTGCTTTGGCAGGTCAGAAGCCAGCAATTTCACATGATGGTAGGAGGTAACTCGTCATGGGTCTCACGTGTTTCTGAATGTTTTATGAGCAGAGGCACCGACTGCCTTAGCTCTGGACTATCTTTTGAAAGGCTGTCTGTACAGTGAATAGCCTTAGGAGATACAGCATCTGTCTTCAGAGCAAAGGCCAGGTTTAGTGACTGTCCAGCAGAATAACGAGAACGTCTCCCTCTGGAGAAAAGCACGAGCAGGCTCACTGCCCTTTTGGAGCCTGGAGTCCAGTAAACGAAGAGCTGCACATAACGCAACCCACTGCCCGTGCAGGTGTCACCTGGCCCTGTCTGCGTGGCCCTGTGGGAACTGGTGTTTGGGAAACTTGCACACAGGCTGGTATTCTCGATAGTACATTGCTCTGAGGAATAAAGCCTGTTTTCTCTTACCCAGGAGCACCTCCTCTTCTGATAACATTGATGAGGCTGTGGCTGGTTAATAATGTGTTAGCTTATAATTAGGGTGAGATCTCAGACCTGCCATGGTCCTTGAAAGGGGGGTTTACTTTATTAATTGAGCATCTGATATATATATTTATGGGGATTCCCTGGTGGCTCAGATGGTAGAGAATTTTCCTGCAATGTGGGAAACCCAAGTTTGAGCCCTGGGTCAGAAGGATCCCTTGGAGAAGGGAATGGCTACCCACTCCAGTGTTCTTGCCTGGAGAATGACACAAGGCACCCTATGAGGCACTGTTGAATACAGTGGTGACTAGGAAAGACGTAGTCCCTGTCCTCACGGAACTTCCACTGTCATAGAGAATACAGGTTAAAAAAGAATCATCAAATACAGTAAAAATCGCGGTACGTGGACTTTCAGGCCGTGCGGTGATTAAGACTGTGCGCTCCCAGTGCGGGGACACGGGTTTGGCCCCTGGTTAGGGAACTAAGATGCCACATGCTGTGCAGCATGGCGCAACCCCCTCCCCTGCCCCGCCCCGCCCCGCCCCAGTCACGGTATGTGCTTTGAAAAGAATGGGATACTGTGAACAGGAGTAAGGAGGAAGCTACTTAGAGAGGACGGCCAGGGAGGGCCTCACTATTCCATGCAGGTGACATATTAAGGGTGAACTGGAAAAGCCAAGTGAACAGCAAGACAAAAGTATTCCAGACAGGGGGAAGATATGCAAAGGCCCTGTGGTGAAAAAGAGCACAGGCGAATCCCACGTGGCTGGAGGGTAGAAAGAAGGAAGAGAGTGACATAAGGTGAAGCTGGAGAAACCTAGATTCTCCAGGGCCCTGGAGGCCGTGTGGATGAGTTGGATTTTATTCTGAGACCAATGGGAACAAATGAAAAGTTTTCAAAATAGAAATGACATCATCCAGCTTGCATTTTCAGAAGTCACCCCAACAGCAAAGTGGAGCTTGATTCTCACTGAGCATCTGGGTCTGGGAATGGTTCGGTGGAAACTGACATGGCTGAGGCCAAAGCTCCCTGTTCTCCGACAGAGCATCCCCAGAGCAGCTAAGATAGGAAGCTCTTAACCATCACAGTCCCAAGGAAAAGGACCAAGGATTTTGCACAAACTCCTTGCTCTATAGTTGAGGTACTTAAAAAAAAGTCTCAGTTTAGAAAACATTTAGCTTCTAGGTGTCTTCCTTCTCTGGGCTTCCCTGGTGGCTCAGCAGTAATGAATCCACCTGTCTATGCAGGAGATGCAGGTTCAATCCCTGGGTCTGGAAGATACCCTGGAGAAGGGAATGGCTACGCATTCTAGTATTCCTGCCTGAAGAATTCAATGGACACAGGAGCCTGGAGGGTTACAGTCCATGGGATCACAAAGAGTTGGACATGACTCAGAGACTAAACAGCAAAATCTACTTCCCTCAACCTGGGTTTTGTACCCTTTCCATTATCCTCCCCTAGCTCCTATAATCAGAGAAGGCGATGGCACCCCACTCCAGTACTCTTGCCTGGAAAACCTCATGGACGGAGGAGCCTGGTGGGCTGCGGTCCACGGGATCACGAAGAGTCAGACCCTACTGAATGACTTCACTTTCACTTTTCACTTTCACGCATTGGAGAAGGAAATGGCAACCCACTCCAGTGTTCTTGCCTGGAGAATCCCAGGGACGGGGGAGCCTGGTGGGCTGCCGTCTATGGGGTCGCACAGAGTCAGACACGACTGAAGTGATTTAGCAGCAGCAGCAGCAGCTCCTGTAATTGCCTTTTTACCTATCTGTCTCCTGTCATCAAGCTCTATGAGGAAGAGACCAGATTTGAACTGTTTACTGAGGTATTTTCAATGTTTGGTACATAGTAGATCCTTGGTAAAGAGTTACTAAAGTGTTTGTGTGTATACATGTGTGTGTATGCACACACATCTCAGAGGATAGGAGAACACAGAATAAGCAAAAACTGCAATGAGGAGTACTTTTCATTCAATTTCCCCCAGGTCTTATCTTGGAAGCATTTCTACAGTTTTTGAGGAAAGCAACAATTATGTGACACTGTCGAAATATTGAAGGAACCTACTTCCCTCAACCACCATTTTTCAACACTCAATTTAAATATTACTCTTGAAATCTTATCCGTTTTCCTTTTTGTCATCCTGGCTGAAGTTTTCTTGAGGAAACAAGACGGGCAATAAAAGTTAGACCAGGAAATGGGATTTTTACTCACACGGAGGCCAGCCTCCCTGAAATGTGTACCACACTTCAAGAATGCCGCCCTATAGTCCCCTGAGATGAAACTCATTTCTGAAAGCAGGCTGCTTCTCTCCAAAACACATCGGAAGACTTCCCTGAGTCAAAGGTATATTTAGCATGATGGCTGGTTGACACCCGTCTAACGTCCTTCCTTCTGTTTCATATCACAGGGGCTTTCGGCGCTCCAGGCTGCTCTTGATGGCGAATGGTCCGATAATAGATATGTGTGGGAGAATCTCTGAACCAAATAAAACACTGTTCTTTTCCCTACATTTCAGGCCAATTACTATCATTGCTCTATCAAGACGTCTGCCCAACTATTAGGCCGATTACCTTTGACTTTCTCTTTGCGCTATGTCCAGACAAGAGAAATCCTCCGGGTAGAATTGCTATTCCCAGCTCTGACAGAGGAGTGGGGGTAATGGCTCAGGGGGCAGGGCATCTCACCACTGCCATCTGTGTCCATGTGGATAAAGGTGATGGAGGGCAGAAGCCATTATTAGATAACACGGCCCCCAGACAACTTACTGCATGGAAGGGAAGAGGGTTTTAGCTGGCTACAATCCAAAGCAATTCAGTGGTTAAGAACACAGGCTCTGGAGAGCTGATTCTGACTCCACTTCTTACTAGCTATATGAGACCTTAGTTAACTTCTCTGAGCCTGGGCTTCCTCAACTGGAAAACAAAATATTGGTAATCCTTATTTCTTATAACTACTCTATGGGTTGACTGATCTGGCCCCCAAAAGGGACAAGTCCAGGGGACTTGGAACATGGACAACTCTCTATAGAGGTGCTGCTGTTACTGGTTTTGCTATTATCCCTTCCACTGGGTCTTTGTAGACTCCAGCTAAGCCAGCTACTGGGCACGAGGTGTGTGTATGAAGCCTTTGAGGTTTAAACACAAAGCAAATGGATGGATCTAGAGATTGTCACACTGAGTGAAGTAAGTCAGACAGAGAAAGACAAATATATGGCATTGCTTACATGTGGAATCTAAAAAATGGTGCAAATGAACTTATTTACAAAACAGAAAAAGAGTTACAGATGTAGAAAATAAGTTTGTGGTTATCAGGGGGTAAGTGGGGAAGGGATAAATGTGAAGACTGGGATTGACATGTACAGATTACTGTACATAAAACAGATAATAAAGACCTACTGTAGAGCACAGGGAATGCTATTCGATATTCTGTAACGGTCAGTATAGGAAAAGAATCTAAAAAGAGTGAATATATGTATACGCATAACTAACTCACCCTGCTGTAGACCTGAAACTAACACAACATTGTAAATCAGCAGTATTCCAATAGAAATATTTTAAAAACAGGGTTTACAAAAAAAATTTTTTTTAAACCCACACAGAGAACCGAAAGGATATCATTTCTCATCATGCTGCTGCTGCTAAGTTGCTTCAGTCATGTCTGACTCTGTGTGACCCCATAGCCGGCAGCCCACCAGGCTCCCCTGTCCCTGGGACTCTCCAGGCAAGAACACTGGAGTGGGTTGCCATTTCCTTCTCCCATGCATGAAGGTGAAAAGGGAAAGTGAAGTCGCTCAGTCGTGTCCAACTCTTAGCAACCCCATGGACTGCAGCCCACCAGGCTCCTCCGTCCATGGGATTTTCCAGGCAAGAGGACTGGAGTGGGGTACCATTGCCTTCTCCACATTTCTCATCCTATTCTTATGCAAAAGATTGTTGTTGTTTTTTTTAATCTTAACATCTCAAACTAGGTCCAAATGTGTTGCCAGTCTCTTTCTTTGGTGATCTGGTTTTTATCCTTTTCGATTTTTTTCCTCACTGGTACATAATCTGCTCCTGGAAATTTTTCCTAACTAACAGAAGATTTCTCCAGTGACTTTCCTGATACAAAGTTTATGCCATTAGTGTAGAACAGTGCTTGGCAAACTTTTTCTGTCAAGTGACAGTAAATATTTAGGCTTTGTGGGTCAAACTGTCTCCACTGCTACCATTCCACTCTGCTGTTATAGCTGCCACAGTGTGACAACAGATGAATGTGGCTATGGTCCAATAAAACTTTATTTATAAAAATAGGCAGTGGTCCAGATTTGGTCCACGGGCTCTGGTGTGCCAAGTACTGCTTTAGAGCATTTGGTCAGATGTGGGAAAGAAAAGGCAGGATTTAATCCTAGATCAACCATCTTCTCCAGGTTTCTAGAGAACCCTGAGGTCCATGACTGAATGCTGCTGGGACAACATGGTGCTGCAGAAAGGCAATGAATACTCCCTGGAAGTCTATGTTGTCTCCATCATTTCCACATCCTGGGACCTTGAGGGACTCAGTTTTCTGAACCTTAGTTTATTTACCTGTGAAATGGGTCTAACAATCTGCCATGATTCAGAGAGGTTCTGCCCAGGATCAGTTATCATCATTAGTAGACGATTAAAATCTAATGACAAAGTAAATGTAATGCAAATATTTATAGGTGCTATGAATGCTAAAACTCTTAGGATTTGCTTTTGGAAAACTCATGAAATATTCTCAAACAAATGGCCCTTTTAGGGGTTATTTGACTTATAAGGGGAACTTATGGAAAAAAAATCTTAGTTTTTCCTCAATAGCTACTAAAAAGTTGTGCTAAAATATGCCCCACATGACAAGTGCTTAGGTAAAGCTTTTGGAGATTTACCAATCTGAGAACAAAGATATGATTTCCCTCTTATTCCTCTATAGCCCACCAGGTTCCTCTGTCCATGGGATTTTCCAGGCAAGAGTACTGGAGTGGGGTGCCATGCCCTCCTCCAGGGGATCTTCCCAACCCAGGGATGGAACCCACGTCTCCTGAGTCCCCCACACTGCAGGTGGATTCTTTACCACTGTGCCACCAGGGAAGTCTATCCTTCTATGGTTATATCCTTTTCTTATTTTTCAGGTTTTAAAAAAATGTTTTTAAGTTTGGGTTTTCCTTGGTTTTTGAGAGAAATTGTGAGCTGGCACGAATGGTCAGTATTTACTGGCCCTACTATATGTTTTAGTGATTTATAACTTATACTTTATTTTATTTAATTTCATAGTATGAGGTGGGATTTTTTTTTTTTAGCTCTATTTTACCACAGGGGAACAGGGGCTGACAAAAATCCAATGATTTGCCTACTCTGTGTGGCCAGAACTTAAGCCAGGTGGTTGGACCCAAGTTCCTCATTGCAACTCAACCCTTGGGACTCACAGTGGCCTCTTCATGAATTAAGTACCATTAGTATTTTAATCAGGGCTAGTTTTAGGTGGACGAAACCATGAACCCTAAATTGAGGATGCTGGTTGGCCCCCTACGCAGTAGAACCACCTTGGAAGGTGTGCCTTCAACAGAGAAGCCAGACACTTCCACGCTTTCTTTGATGACACAGCACCTCCGAGATCCCGTACCTACCTAAGACCACAGTGTTGAAGGAAACCATCTCTTTGTCTTTGCCATCATTGTAGAAGGCCAGGTGCCACAGGCCCACATCCAGGTACTGGACAAACACGGCTTCATTCTGAACCAGCGTTTGTATGCTCCGGCGTTCCCTGGGCGACTCGACCACACTCCACTTCTCCTTCCCATCCAGCCGCTCCATGAAGTCATACTGGGGAAAGAAGAGAGTGTGCCACGTGTGACCCAGGGTGCAGACCTGCTCCCATGACCAGCATCCCCCCTCCCGCCCCACTAGTTAACAGAGACACTTCCGAGTACGTTTTACTGTAAACTCATTTTGTTACAAGGAAACAAGAGTCATGAAAGCTGTAATAAGAACAGTCACCACGCACTGTGCTTATAATTTATAATCATCGCGAATAGTTTAACGACTATAGACCACAATCTCTTTTCTGCTTTTATGATTTTTTTCTTGAGTGTGTATGTGTGACAGAGAGGGAGAGGAAGAAGGGGGTAAGTTTTTTGTCTATTCTTCAGTAGGGTGTTTCATAATACATAGCATATGCCAAGTGTAACTTTTTAAAATAATTCCCCCAATTCTGAATTCCAAAATGCATCTGGAACCTCCAAGAGTTTCAGGTAAGGAATTACTAACCTATGTTAGCAGATACCAGATACCCTTGACTGATCATTTACTAAGGGAAGGTGGGAGAGTAGTTAATCAGAGTAGTTATATCAGAGGTGTTAACACATTATAGACCAGAGACATATTAATGCCATGGGCATTGGTTTCCACAAGAATTCCCTGGTTGATAATGTGCTAAGAAAGAGGGCTGAGGATCCAGAGTACCTGAGAGGGAAACTGGAACTTACTGGCATCACCCATCTGTGCCTGTTTTCCCATCTCAAAACTGAAAATAACAGTGCTTATGTTATAGGTTGTTGTAAACAATAAGATCATACAGATACACGATCAGAGCAAACACAAAAGTACTTGTGAGCTATCATGACCACCATTATTATCACCATCATTTAATTCAATTCTTGCAAAACCCCTGTAAGACAGCTCCTATTTGTATCTTATTTTACAAATAAGAAAACAGACTCAGACAAGTCCAGCAAACATACCCAAAGTCACCCAGTGACCAAGTGGGCAAGCAAAATTTGGACTGAGACCTGTTCAGGTGGCCCTTACCATGCCTGACCTCCCATCAACCAGCAATCAACTATGAAACTGTTTCAATAGAAAACAGGCTCAGAACTGAAAGTAATCAGTGGGAGACAGAGTAGAGGGTGAAGGCTACCAGGAATGGGGGCGGGGATGGGAGAGCAATAAGGGGGCCTGTCCGAGGGAATGGTGAAATCCTGGGGTGGGCAGGTGGGAGCCATAGAAGACCCTTAAGCAGTGACTGACATGATGAGAGGAATGTTCTAAGGTTCATTTGCAGGAAGCCTATGAGATGTCCTAGAGGAGGGAATGAAAAGAAGCAGGAAGACCAGTTACCAAGCCATTGTAGAAACCCAATCATGAAGTGACAAACATCGTGATCAGGTATAGTGAAAGAGAAAAGGGGACGATTTTGGACGGCCATTTTTAGGGAAGAAAGGACCTGTCTCTTATACACATCTAGATGTGTATAAGAGACAGGTGTAGAACAGTGCTTGGCAAACTTTTTCTGTCAAGTGACAGTAAATATTTAGGCTTTGTGGGTCAAACTGTCTCCACTGCTACCATTCCACTCTGCTGTTATAGCTGCCACAGTGTGACAACAGATGAATGTGGCTATGGTCCAATAAAACTTTATTTATAAAAATAGGCAGTGGTCCAGATTTGGTCCACGGGCTCTGGTGTGCCAAGTACTGCTTTAGAGCATTTGGTCAGATGTGGGAAAGAAAAGGCAGGATTTAATCCTAGATCAACCATCTTCTCCAGGTTTCTAGAGAACCCTGAGGTCCATGACTGAATGCTGCTGGGACAACATGGTGCTGCAGAAAGGCAATGAATACTCCCTGGAAGTCTATGTTGTCTCCATCATTTCCACATCCTGGGACCTTGAGGGACTCAGTTTTCTGAACCTTAGTTTATTTATCTGTGAAATGGGTCTAACAATCTCCCATGATTCAGAGAGGTTCTGCCCAGGATCAGTTATCATCATTAGTAGATGATTAAAATCTAATGACAAAGTAAATGTAATGCAAATATTTATAGGTGCTATGAATGCTAAAACTCTTAGGATTTGCTTTTGGAAAACTCATGAAATATTCTCAAACAAATGGCCCTTTTAGGGGTTATTTGACTTATAAGGGGAACTTATGGAAAAAAAATCTTAGTTTTTCCTCAATAGCTACTAAAAAGTTGTGCTAAAATATGCCCCACATGACAAGTGCTTAGGTAAAGCTTTTGGAGATTTACCAATCTGAGAACAAAGATATGATTTCCCTCTTATTCCTCTATAGCCCACCAGGTTCCTCTGTCCATGGGATTTTCCAGGCAAGAGTACTGGAGTGGGGTGCCATGCCCTCCTCCAGGGGATCTTCCCAACCCAGGGATGGAACCCACGTCTCCTGAGTCCCCCGCACTGTAGGTGGATTCTTTACCAATGTGCCACCAGGGAAGTCTATCCTTCTATGGTTATATCCTTTTCTTATTTTTCAGGTTTTAAAAAAATGTTTTTAAGTTTGGGTTTTCCTTGGTTTTTGAGAGAAATTGTGAGCTGGCACGAATGGTCAGTATTTACTGGCCCTACTATATGTTTTAGTGATTTATAACTTATACTTTATTTTATTTAATTTCATAGTATGAGGTGGGATTTTTTTTTTTTAGCTCTATTTTACCACAGGGGAACAGGGGCTGACAAAAATCCAATGATTTGCCTACTCTGTGTGGCCAGAACTTAAGCCAGGTGGTTGGACCCAAGTTCCTCATTGCAACTCAACCCTTGGGACTCACAGTGGCCTCTTCATGAATTAAGTACCATTAGTATTTTAATCAGGGCTAGTTTTAGGTGGACGAAACCATGAACCCTAAATTGAGGATGCTGGTTGGCCCCCTACGCAGTAGAACCACCTTGGAAGGTGTGCCTTCAACAGAGAAGCCAGACACTTCCACGCTTTCTTTGATGACACAGCACCTCCGAGATCCCGTACCTACCTAAGACCACAGTGTTGAAGGAAACCATCTCTTTGTCTTTGCCATCATTGTAGAAGGCCAGGTGCCACAGGCCCACATCCAGGTACTGGACAAACACGGCTTCATTCTGAACCAGCGTTTGTATGCTCCGGCGTTCCCTGGGCGACTCGACCACACTCCACTTCTCCTTCCCATCCAGCCGCTCCATGAAGTCATACTGGGGAAAGAAGAGAGTGTGCCACGTGTGACCCAGGGTGCAGACCTGCTCCCATGACCAGCATCCCCCCTCCCGCCCCACTAGTTAACAGAGACACTTCCGAGTACGTTTTACTGTAAACTCATTTTGTTACAAGGAAACAAGAGTCATGAAAGCTGTAATAAGAACAGTCACCACGCACTGTGCTTATAATTTATAATCATCGCGAATAGTTTAACGACTATAGACCACAATCTCTTTTCTGCTTTTATGATTTTTTTCTTGAGTGTGTATGTGTGACAGAGAGGGAGAGGAAGAAGGGGGTAAGTTTTTTGTCTATTCTTCAGTAGGGTGTTTCATAATACATAGCATATGCCAAGTGTAACTTTTTAAAATAATTCCCCCAATTCTGAATTCCAAAATGCATCTGGAACCTCCAAGAGTTTCAGGTAAGGAATTACTAACCTATGTTAGCAGATACCAGATACCCTTGACTGATCATTTACTAAGGGAAGGTGAGAGAGTAGTTAATCAGAGTAGTTATATCAGAGGTGTTAACACATTATAGACCAGAGACATATTAATGCCATGGGCATTGGTTTCCACAAGAATTCCCTGGTTGATAATGTGCTAAGAAAGAGGGCTGAGGATCCAGAGTACCTGAGAGGGAAACTGGAACTTACTGGCATCACCCATCTGTGCCTGTTTTCCCATCTCAAAACTGAAAATAACAGTGCTTATGTTATAGGTTGTTGTAAACAATAAGATCATACAGATACACGATCAGAGCAAACACAAAAGTACTTGTGAGCTATCATGACCACCATTATTATCACCATCATTTAATTCAATTCTTGCAAAACCCCTGTAAGACAGCTCCTATTTGTATCTTATTTTACAAATAAGAAAACAGACTCAGACAAGTCCAGCAAACATACCCAAAGTCACCCAGTGACCAAGTGGGCAAGCAAAATTTGGACTGAGACCTGTTCAGGTGCAATGCCTGGGCCCTTACCATGCCTGACCTCCCATCAACCAGCAATCAACTATGAAACTGTTTCAATAGAAAACAGGCTCAGAACTGAAAGTAATCAGTGGGAGACAGAGTAGAGGGTGAAGGCTACCAGGAATGGGGGCGGGGATGGGAGAGCAATAAGGGGGCCTGTCCGAGGGAATGGTGAAATCCTGGGGTGGGCAGGTGGGAGCCATAGAAGACCCTTAAGCAGTGACTGACATGATGAGAGGAATGTTCTAAGGTTCATTTGCAGGAAGCCTATGAGATGTCCTAGAGGAGGGAATGAAAAGAAGCAGGAAGACCAGTTACCAAGCCATTGTAGAAACCCAATCATGAAGTGACAAACATCGTGATCAGGTATAGTGAAAGAGAAAAGGGGACGATTTTGGACGGCCATTTTTAGGGAAGAAAGGACAAGGCTTGACCTGGGCTGGACAGAGAGGATGAAGGAAAAGGCCAAGAAGGTGGGCATGTCTCTTTACTTGTGGACAAGTAAAAAAAAAATCAATAAGACCCCAGTAGAAAAGGAATCATCTTGAACTCATGCAAAATCATTGCACAGGAAAGTCATGTGCATGGTGACTTCCAGAGAACATTCAAAGTGTAGGTCTTCAGCAGATAAAAATCACCACTGTGGGACGGAGCTCTCTCTCACCACTTTCAAGCCATGAAAAGGGTTTCATAGATTACTGACATCCACTGTAACCCCTTCCACAAACTTCATAGAATGAAATGCTAGGAAATCCACTAATGGGACCTCCCCATCAGCAGAATTGCCACTTTCCCCACCTGAAACATGATCAGTGAAAACAAAAGAGTCTATAATCTTAGGGACAAAGGTTTTACTGTCAGATAAACCTGGGTTTGAATTCTAACTCTGCCGTTTGCTACTGTTTGAAGTTAAGCGATTCTTTAACCCCCTTCCTGGTTTGCATGCTAGGGAATAATAACCCACACCTTTTGGGGATGTTACAAGGAAAACATGAGATAATGCTTAGGGCCGTGCCTGAAACATAATAACCATTTTATGAAATACCTTGTGACTCTGAACAACTTACTTGTAGGTTGTAAGGGTTGTGGAGGAGAAGCACGTGGCTTTAGTTTTTGTGTCTGGGGGCCTGGGGAGGGATGTTGTATAGGAAGTAGAAATTTCCTCCATCTCTCAGGAAACAAATGTTCATATTTAGCTTCCCTCTATCCCACAGTTCATTGGTCGCAGCTGTCTTTATGGGATAAAATAAATGATCTGAAAGGATATGACAAACCGATACTGCTTTTGGAGCCTCTTGTAACCAAGGCATTTGTTCCTTAGCAACCTCGTAAATGTCCGGCTACCCAGACCCACGTCTAGAAATTGCTGTCAGCCAGAGGGATGAGTGTAGCTTCCTTGGTGGCGAAGTGAGGAGGATATGCTTCACCTGGGATTCGAGTTATCACCCCCATGAGGAACAGTTCGGGGAAGGTGATTACTTGCGTTGGACCATTGCTCATTATTAATTTGGGCATCAGTCATCTTTTTCTGAACTGGCTGCCCCCAGCCCAGGGGCACAGGAATGGCTTAGGACCATCAGTGTGCTCGCTGTTCAACCACCAATCAAATAAGCCTGGGAAAGGCATTTTTCAGAGGAGAGAGGGGACATCTGTCTTGGCTGGTTCTTCAGTTCTCTCCACGGAAGCAAGAAGGGCAGTTTTCATTTAAAGCAGAATCTGTGACCCTGCGGCACTGGGACGTGCGGGTCTGAGGTGTCCCAGTCTTCTATCTCTTTGCTGCTGCTGCTGCTGCTGCTAAGTCACTTCAGTCGTGTCCGACTCTGTGTGACCCCATAGACGGCAGCCCACCAGGCTCCCCAATCCCTGGGATTCTCCAGGCAAGAACACGGGAGTGGGTTGCCATTTCCTTCTCCAATGCATGAAAGAGAAAAGTGAAAGTGAAGTCGCTCAGTCTGTCCGACTGTTAGCGACCCCATGGACTGCAGCCCACCAGGCTACTCCATCCATTGGATTTTCCAGGCAAGAGTACTGGGGTGGGGTGCCATTGCCTTCCCCCTTCTATCTCTTTGTTGTGCTTTATTTCCTTCAAAGCACTTATCACCCTTGAAAATGACTGTAATGTTTTTCTGCTTATTGTCTGTCTACTCAGAAGAACATAAACTCCAGGAGGGCAGGGATTTCGCCTGCATGGTAGAATGGTTAAGAGTGGGGACTTTGGAACTAGACTGCCTGATTAGAACCTACGCTCTGCACTTAGCTGCTGTGACGCTTGCACAAGCCATCTCAATTTTCTGTGCCTTGGCCTCCTTATCTTTAAAATGGGCAAAATATCAAGACATAATAATAATATAGCATAATACTGCTGTAAGGACTAAATGAGTCCAGGTATGTAAAGTGCTTAGAATACTAAGCAGTCTGTATTTTGTGAAAGTGACAGTTGCTCTGTTGTGTTTGACTCTTTGTAACCCCATGGCCTGTTGTAACCCACAGGCTCCTCTGTCCATGGGATTCTCTAGGCAAGAATATTGGAGTGGGTTGCCATTCTCTTCTCCAGGAGATCTTCCTGACCCAAGGATCGAACCTGAATCTCCCGCATAGCAGGCAGATTCTTCACTGTCTGAGCCACCAGGGAAGCCCCTGAATATGGCAAGCATACTTTGACAGTTTATGCTATCCCGATGATAATTATTTGTTAAATCTAACGCATCTTGAGCTGAGTCTGATCAATAAATATTTGTTAAATATCAAATACATAAAATACTGAATCTGTAAATGAATTCCATTGAAAGGAAACTAACTTGCAATGTTAGAAGATTTTGCCTCTAATAATCAATCACTTGCCCTCCCTTGTCTTCTAGTGTGCTTTCTTGAGTAGGAGATAAATGGGCAGAGTCAGAGGCAGCGAGCCTCAGTCAGGCACCTCACAGTGTAGGACACGCATATGACGGGCACTGTGGCCCAAGGAATCTGTATATTCACAGAGATCATCAAGATTTGAGAGGGGACTTCAGATGGCCATTACGAGTTCACCGTTTCAGTTCTAAATGAGATGGTGTCCAATGCACGCTTTCTTCCTACAGGCTTTCCTCTCTTCCTTCTCTTTCTCCTTTGACACTGTTGCTTAGTGACCACTGCAGTAGAGATGGCTGATCACTGTCTGTATCAGAGTCTCATTCCTTTCCATTATGTGCAAACATGTGACGGCGTTCCCGTCAAGGAACATAAGCTGTTGTGATGTACTCTCCTTCTGGACTCTTCTGTGCTATCTCCTACTTGCTCGTTCCCCCTACCTATCTGCCCCCTGAGAGAACCAGAGTTCTTTTAAAGCCCAAGAAGATGGAGTCATATGATAGAAGTGGCCTGGATCCTAGATTTGCATTTGGAGGGAAGCTGGAGATGCTGACATGAGCAAGCAGTAAACATTTATTAATTTAGGCCATGGATGCAGAGAACAGAGGCTACCAGAGAGGAAGTGGGATTGGGGAAGGCAAAATGAGTGAAAGGGGTCATCTGCATGGTGAACGATGGAAACAAATTTCTGGTGGTGAGCATAGCCTTCAAGATTTCTTGCTTCTCTTCCTTTCTGGTTCACTCTGCAAGACTGTAAGTTTTAGCGACTCTTCTGTTCTTAGGAGCGGTGGGAGGGAATCACCCGGGAAGGAAGGGCAGCATCTTCTGTTGGCTAAGTCCCGCCTCGCATGTGCAGGCCATCCATTTGCCTCTGTTTGCCCAGGGGTGTCCTAGTTCTGTCTCCTATTGCTTCTCTCACTCTCAGAAGTGCTCTGCTGTGTAATCGACAGTTATCCTCCTCTTCAGTTAACACGTACCAAGCAGCATCACACAGCCTCGTTCACGGCTGCTATAACCTGGGGAGGGCTGGAGGCTAGGAACACAAGG
The DNA here is from genome assembly GCA_006410675.1 of Oreotragus oreotragus. Taxonomy (NCBI): domain Eukaryota; kingdom Metazoa; phylum Chordata; class Mammalia; order Artiodactyla; family Bovidae; genus Oreotragus; species Oreotragus oreotragus. The sequence continues at coordinate 1,184,557 of SJYX01006401.1, forward strand.
TGGATCAAGCCAGCCAAGGGCAGAGACTGCTTTCCATGGCAGGAAGGGCAGGGGCGCAGTAAGAAGCTGGTTTGTGCAGAGGCCATCTGGTTCTGGAGAGCCTCTGCTCTCTAGGAATCCTAGACGGCAGTCTGGCCAGCTTGCTTGGCAGCCTGGCTGATACCAGAAGGAGGCCAAGGACTCAGGCGCTGGCCAGAGTCGCTGTCTCATGCCTCAGTGCTGGGGACTGAGAGTTCAGGCTTTGTACCAGCGGCATGTGCCTCCTCAGATACAGAACTCCGTCATGATCAATCCTGGATCCAGGGCTGCTCGGAAAACCGTGCCGTGCTCGAAGGACTAAGAAGGTTGCTTCCTAGCACGTCCTATCTGATAGATCTGCAGACGCCCTGGAAGGGGATTAGAAAGCACGTGACCCAGTCCCACTGGGGGCTGTGGGAGTGCACAAGCTGCCTGCAGGAGCAAGCCTGTCTCCCAAGGCAGCTGGTCTCTCTTGATCCGGCAGTAAGGTCACCCGGAGGGTGACGGTGCTATAACCCGAAATAACCACCCCCCGCCCCCCGCCACTAAAGTTCTTTTTTCCTCCTTGGCCTTTGAAAAACAACCCACGCTGGCATGAAATGTGAGGGCTGTGCCTCCGAGTCATGTGTCATACCCCGAAGTGGCATGAAAACGCAACTTTCATGAGCGCTCGAGAGGCAAACAAAGAAACCACTGCAAATATTTGACTGATCTGACTGTCGGTCTCCCCTGCTTCTTGGCAGAGACCCAGGAGGAACAGTAATTAAGATAACTTAGTGGCTTCCCAGGGGCACTGGAGGAGACAGCCGAGGGGCCTTTCACTTTCCCTGGGGGGAGTGTGTCCACAGGCAGCGAGTGCGCAGCTCAGAGATGCTTCTGGAAGCCATGCCAACGCACACCTGCCACAGAGGACAAGGTCAGAGACAGACTCATGGCCCTTCTGGAAGATGTTACTACCGGGGCCAGGACCTTGGGAGAGGGCAGCGAGTGGGCAAATAAGTTTATTGTTATCTGGTCCATGTAGATGGGGGCAGCGGCAAACGCTGACCTGTCCCACAGAGAGCCTGCAGTGCCCGGCTCCGTGCTGGCAATATCCCCAGCCTCCGACGTCTGATGCTGATGCCACCTTAGACAGCCAGGCACGTGCAGCAGGTGGTTGGACTGCAGGGAAGCAGCATGTGTCAGTGAGGGCTGCTTGAAGCCACACGAGCGTGGAGGCTGCGGTGGCATCCAGTGACGATTGGCAGCGGCAGGTCGCTCCTGGGGGCCTGTGCATCTCTTTCCGCCTCCAGCCAGGCCCGTGGCAAAGTGCGTCTGGCGGATTCCTCATTAAAGCTCTGCACGGCTTCTTTTCTCTCCTTCAAAGGGCTGAATGCTCCAGGAAGCATGGAAGGATGAGAGCGGTGGGCCGCGCTTGGGAAGGTTGGGGAGCGGCTGCCTTCCCTCCACGTGGCCTCGCCTGTCATTTTCAGTTCCTACTTGCAGGGTCCGTGTCTTCAGTGTCCAAGCTGCTTAACTAGGTGCTGACTGGCCCAGTGTGGGCACTGCAGGTTGTCTGTCCCCCAGCTATGAGAACCAGACCCAAGCCTCCGGGCAGGAAACAGCATCACCTGTATCTCTGGACTGTGACAATCATCGTGCTGGGCTCCACTGTGAGAATCGAGCAGGTACAGAAGAATCAAACATGATTCCTGACATAAGGCGCAAGGAGACTACATCTACACAGGTGCCACTCCCGATTCTTTCATGACATGTCTTCTTGTGGCAGAGGAAAACAGACTCATCAAAAATAAGTAGTTTGCTTTTTTCCTAGGCACTTGTTACGTGCCAGGCAAAGTGGCAAAAGCTGATACGTGCTGTCTCATTTCACCCTCCCAGAAACCTTATTTTCATCCCCATTTCTCAGGAGGAACAAAGGCTATTAAGAGAAGTTAAATAACACACCCAGGGCCACAGACTCTGGCTGGTGGCCAAGCAAGGACTTGAACTTGGATTTGCAGGAGTCTTAATGGTGGAAGGTTGCCAGAAGTTTTTCAAGAACCCGGGTGCAGCTGGCTGCCAGCATATTTGGTGACTGGCCTGGCTGGTAAGTTTCCCAAAGAAGCCAGTGGGCAGAGAAGAGGGAGGAAGGCAGAGCCGAGGAGTGCTAGGGTCAGACTTGAGCAGAGTGAGTTGGGCACCTGAGGACAGGAAGATGTCCCACTCGAGATGATGAAGAAAGATGCCAAGAGAGGTCTGGATGCCTTTGCTGGGCAATGACCATACCTGGCCCATAATCTCCTCCGTCCACCTCCTAACTTCTCTCTCCTTCTGTTTCAGCCACACTGCTCTCCTCTCTGTTCCTGGAATATGCCAGACTCATCCCAGCCTCAGGGACTTTGCACAAGATCTCCCTCTTGATCTTACAGCTGCCTGCTTCTTGTCCATCAAGGCTGCCTAAACACCATGGCATTAGAAAGCACACTCTAAACCATCCATTCTAAAGTACTCTGATCACTTCTCCACTTCTGCTCTCAGCAAAAAATGATCAAAAACTCTTTGGGGAAAACAAAAACAAAAACACCTTGTCACTTATCTGCTAATTTATACTCCATCTCACTACTCTCAGACACAAACTTCTTAAGACTGGGAGACTTTATGATAACTACACATGGAATGTAATTTTTAAAAATTGTGGGGCTTCCCTGGTGGCTCAGTGGTAAGAAATCCGCCTGCCAGTGCAGGAGACATGGGTTTGATCCCTGGTCCAGGAAGATCCCACATGCCACAGAGTGACTCGGCCTGGGCACCACAGTGACTCGGCTTGTGCTCTAGAGCCTGGGAAAGGCGACTCCTGAGCCCGCGTGGCACAACTGCTGGAGCCCAGGCACCCTAGGGCCGTGCTCTGCAACGAGAAGGCACTGCAGCGAAGAGCCTGCGCGCCTCAGCTAGGGAGGGGCCCCACTCGCCACGGGAGAAAAGACCACATGGCAACAAAGACCCAGCACAGCCAGCAGTGGGTTAAAAACAAATCGCGACCACTATGCTGCATACCTGAAACATATATAATATTGTGTACCAGCTATACCTCAATAAAATAAACCAATAAATCAACGTTAACCAGCTTTGAATGCAGAAAAAATAAACTAGAAGAGAGTAGGCTTGTTTTACTTCACATGGGACCTCTGGGGCCTAGAGCAGTGCCTGGCATGCAGCGGGTACTCAGAAAAGACCTTGACTGAGTGAATGAAAACTTTTAGGCTCAAAAGAAAATAGTACCCAGAGTGAAGTGTACTACAGTCCAGTGGGATCTTGTGATACAAATACTGAAAGGACATAACCTCTTAAGGAAAGGTTCCTAGGAAGTTTTGCTAAACACTATCCAGTTTTCCTGGGTTTTGTTTGCTAACTGCTCAGATGATAACACAAGGTGACATTTAATGAGGCTAGGCACTGTTCTAAGTGATTCTTAGGCATGATCTTATTCAATGCTTGTAACAGCCCCTGTACATGAATCATTATCCCCACTTTGCATATGAGGAAACTGAGGCACAGAGAGGTTACATCACTTGTTCTAGAGTTGGCAAGGGGTGGGACTGGGGTTCTCTCTCCAGCAGTCAGCCTCAGAGGGTGTGCCCTGAATCCACTGCACTCCAGGCCACTGGGCACACCAAACAAATGGGCGGTCACTGCTGGTCAGCCTTGTTCACGTGGGGAGACCCAGGTTTATCCTCCTGTCTTCAGAAGGAGAATCTACGCATCAGGGCAGGAGAGCCTCGGACAACAGAATGGGGCTCCTCAAGCAGCCCGCAGGACTGTCAACAGAAGCACACTCAGGACACAAGCAGCTTCATGTTTTGGATCCTACTTCTTTGGCCCAGAATACCTCTTCCCTCTTGGGAGGCCTGGTGGTAAGACCAAGATAAGGGCGCCCGTGGTGCGGGGGGTATCCCGCCCACCTGTAATGAGATGGAGCAATTTTCCCAAACTTAATGGGGGAGAAACTGTTTTTTAACAAACTGCTTAGAGCAGAAAGCAAGAAACCAAAGAACTCGGGGGCAGGCAGGACTTGCCTGGAGGAGATAAAGGAAGACTCTTTCGGTTACTGGAAAAGGGGAGGGAGCTAGAGAGAGATAAATGGAGGGGAGGAGACAGCAGCCACATGTTGGGAACCAGCCAGGCCACAATGTGGCTTCTTCCTGTGATCCGCACCCCCTCACCAAATCCAAGCAATAAAAACAAGAAAAAACTAGGAGAAACTGTAAAGAGGTTTGCTATGAACAAGTTTGTTACAGAAACCGGCAAAGAGAGAGCAAGTACCATTCCTGGACACCACACAGCGGGAAAGTGGAGGTTAAAAGATTCGAGAGGAACAAGCCACAGGAACTCAGAAACCACGGATGAGGTGGCAGGGCACAGACACACTGAGCGTTGAGCAGGAACTCCCAGCCAATGCCTGGTTTCCAGTAGAAGGCCCGAAGGTCTCTAGATTGGGTTCATAGGAAAGAAAAATCCGAAGCTCCGCTCACAAGCCTGAGTCTTGCCCAGGCCTCAGGTTACAGAGGAAATTGAATGTAAAACTATTGGTTCCATCAACAAACACTGACCACCTACTATGTGCCTGGCCCTGCTCTGGGCAGTGGGGATCCAACAGTGAATCATACGGTCAAGGTTTCGGCCCTCCAGGCACAGGACACAGTCTTAGGGAAGTAAAACACCAAGGAGTGACGAGGGCTATAAATGAAAAAGAGCAAACCAAGGACAACCCAAATGGCCCCAACAAGTGAACAGACAAACTGATTACAGCGTATCCATACAACTGGAAGTCGACTGGATAATAAAAGGGATGAGCCACAGATACACACAGGGCTTCCCTGGTGGCTCAGATGGTTAAGAATCTGCCTGCAATGCAGGAGACCTGGGTTCGATCCCTGGGTTGGGAAGATCCCCTGGAGAAGGGAACGGCACCCCACTCCAGTATTCCTGCCTGGAGAATCCCACGGACAGAGGAGCCTGCAGGGCTACAGTCCATGGGGTCGCAAGAGTCAGACTTGACTAAGCAACTCTGATCTGGCTTCACAGATACACACAATATGGGTGAACCTCACTGACATTATGCAGAACGAGAGGCTAGACGCAAAAGAGCACAGGATACTGTGTCCATAAAACACCAGGTAAGACAAATCCAACCTCGAGTGACAGCAAGCGGGTCAGTGCGGGGAGGGATGAGGTTGGCATGGGGCCCAGGGAGCTCCTGAGGGTGGTCACATTTTACACCACGACTGTGATGGTGCTCACGCAGTTTTCACATTTAAGGAACCAAACCATACGTGTAAAACGTGGGCACTAGCAGCCAGTAAATGATAGCTAAATCAAGTCGGTTGAAGGCAGATAAAGCAGAGCATGGGATAAAGTATAAAGGCGTCTTAGTTTCCCTTGTCAGGAAAGAGCTCACAGAGGGCGTGGTGTTTAGGTAAAGTCCTGACAAGAGGAAGGAAGGAGCCATCTGCATATCAGGGAGGAACATTCCAGAATGAGGGAACAGCCAGTGCAAAGCTACGCATGAGACAGGATGACCTGGGTGTGACTAGGGGAGAGAAAGTGGGTCAGTGTGGAGGAGGGTCTAGGGAGCGAGGACAAGACCAAAGATCTGCGGGCCTTGGGTACGTCGGCGCCCGCTACAGTCCAGCTCGGCTGCCAGCGCTGGAGACGCATCAGGCGACCCCATTGCCTCTGCCCTCAGGGAGCTGGCACTCTAGAACAACCTCAGGTTTCCCTTTTAGTGTGATGGGAGGCCGATGGAAGGTCTGCGGAGATGAATGCACTGAGGAAGAGCTAAATGAGGTGAGATCAGCTGTTCTTTGTAACAAGAAGACAGCTCCTCACCTGTGTTCATGGTGGTGGGTTCCCGAGGGCCCTCGGGGCTGGCAGGGGCTTTGGTGGGCTGCTGGGTGAGGATAAGCAGATGGTGGGTTCTGCCAAGCTCCCCTTACCAACCCCTCATCAAGCCTAAAACTGTGGTTTTCAAGTTTCAAAGGAGTATGACTTGAAAGTCTGGTATGGGATGGGAATCATGTAGGCAGAACAGAAAAGGAATAGAAAAGGATCAATTATTACTGCTAAAGAAGACATCAGCATCATCATTATTCCTATGGTGAGATCCTCGCACCCCTCCATCTCAGGGGTGTTTCCGAGAGGGATCCACTTCCACGAATAGACTTACAGTGATAAGGCCAGGCCGGGCCAAGGCAGACACAGTGTATTCCTTGGTAGGTGGCCCTTCCAGGCCTGATGCCAAAATGCCTGGCAGCCACACAAGGGCCAGCACTGTCTCGCCCACTGCTGCAGCCCCTTGGCACACAACACACAGCAGGTGCTCCACAAATGTTGGTGGAGTCCAGGGTTATGGCCTGAGTGATGTATCTAGCTGAACAGAGTGTCTGCTTGGGAGATCGTTAACCCTCTCCCACGAAATTTTTGAGATCAGAGAGAAACAGTTGAAAACCGTAAGTTTGATCTCCTATTTTTCAAGACTTCCCCTGAGTACATAAAAGCGTGTGTTCCCAGTTTCAAGGGTAACTCATAGCTTTGTGGCGTTTGGCCACTTTTCCCTTTTATATAACACGGATGCCTAGCAGGGGCTGTGTACATGGCTATAAGCCTGCAGTAACTCAACACAGGGTCACGGCCACTAAACCTCCAGAGAGGCTGCCCTCCTTGGTCCCTCCTAGCCGTATAAGAGCCAGGTCTCAAAGGCAAAGCTATGTCCTCGTTGGTGAGTGACAGCTAAAGAAAAGTACAATTTCTAAAAAGAAGACAGTCTTATGTGAAGCTTCAGCACAGCCCATACAGAAGGGGGATCTTCACGGCCCTTGGCTTGGAATGGTCTTTCCCTCTCTTCCCTTTTTCTTTCTTTGCTTGACTCACCTTCTAACAGTCAGCTTGGGTAGCATCTCCTTCAGGAAGCTGCCCTAAAATCCTGCACAGGTTAGAACTAGTAGCCAGTTTTATGCTCTTAAACCTCCTACACCCAACTCTTCAGGAATGGTAATAGCTAATATTTGACGATCATGCAAGCAATAGGAACAAACTCCATAAATGATACATGGCACCGACTTCAAGAAATGTACAGCACAATAGTGCTAGCAGGATGTATGCTGTCCACCTGTGGAAAGGTGGGCTTGGGTTGGACATGGCCGGATGTGCTGGGCATTGTGCCCCAGGAAAGGCACCCCAATCCCCTACCACCTCATACATTTATAAGAGGATTGAGAGGAGACAGGAATCACCTGACCGAATTGGCAGACCCTAATCTTTGCAATCTGGATTAGAGTCTTGAGGGAGATCAATGAAAACTCAAGTCTGCAAACCAGCACTGGTTTCTGCCAGAGGCCTTGCCATCCTGCCTGGAGAGACCTCTGGTTGCTAGGTTACCTGCGAGAGAGAAGTAAGGGCTCTGGACCAGTCAGACTGATCGATTGATCTCCACGGGGTGCTCACTCTTTCCTGGGCATTATCTCATTTATTCTCTCAACAACCCGATGAGGTATAGGCCTCATTTTACGGATGGTGTAGCTGAATCTAGAGAGTTTCATCCACAAACCTCCAGCTACTACAGAGGGGAGATAAGATTCCAACCCAGACTAAGCCTATTCTGGAACATCAGTTCTAATCTTCTGCCTGGTACTTCAGCTCACAGCTCTCCCTGCACGATGATGCCACTGTTACTTGACTTGTCAGGTCCTTATCTTTTTAAACGCCTTTCATCTCTGCATCCCCAACACAGACCTGCAGTGAATATCTGTTGAGCGCATGGTTGGATTGATTTCATATTTTGTCTTCCCACAAGGTAATGCCCTCATTGTGCTGCCTTATGATCCAACCTGAAGACCAAGCCAGCCACAGCATAGGGGTCAAGTTCAATGAAACTGACGAACATCTCTAGGCCATGCCAAGATGCGCTGAAGCTCTACCATGGGGTCAGGAGAATGGAGGTTTTACCTCTTAGTACCTTGCTGATGTGATTTCTTATTTACTGCACATTCCCATCTAGTTGTCTTTAGCCAGTGGTTTCTCAGAAATGTCACATTTGGCTCCTTGCCCTCCTAAAATCAATAGGAGGGTCTCACAGAGGCTGCGTGTGAAAATAAATGAAATATATCACTGAGGAGAGGGAGCAAACTGGGAACGTGTCCAGTCACGTTCCTTCTCAAGTGGGCAAGAGGCAGAGTCACAGGCACTGGTGGCTTGTCTCCAAACTGGCCTGACCCTTTCACCAGGCAGCACTGTGACCTTAAAGAGCATTACTTTGCTGGCAAAGTCTGTCTACTCAAAGCTATGGTTTTTCCAGTAGTCATGTATGGATGTCAGAGTTGGACTATAAAGAAAGCTGAGTGCTGAAGAACTGATGCTTTTGAACTGTGGTGTGGGAGAAGACTCTTGAGAGTCCCTTGGACAGCAAGGAGATCAAAATAGTCCATCCTAAAGGAGATTAGTCCTGAATATTCTTTGGGAGGACTGATGCTGAAGCAGAAGCTCCAATACTCTGGCCACCTGATGTGAATAACTGACTCATTGGAAAAGACCCTGATGCTGGGAAAGATTGAAGGCAGGAGGAGAGGGGGACGACAGGGGATGAGATGGCTGGATGGCATCACCGACTCAACGGAGATGAGTTTGAGTAAACTCCAGGAGCTGGTGATGGACAGGGAGGCCTGGCTGCTGCAGTCCACTGATTCACGAAGAGTTGTATATGACTGATTGACTGACTGACTGTGATCTTAGGCAAGTTACTTAACTGAGTCTCTGCTCTCTGATCCCGAAAATGAGAATAGGAAAATTTCCTACCTCTAGGGGTCTTTGTGAGTCTGGTCCAGCTCACAGCAGGCCTTGGGTCAGTATCAGCTATTCTTATGGCTGTTGCTATTGTTAGAAAAGCAGCAATTCCACTCTCGAGAATTCATATAAAGAAATTATTAAAAACCAAACGAACGTATGCCTGTGAGGATGTTTACTGTAGAATGAATAAAATGCTGAAGAAGGGAGCTGGGTTAAACATTTTTTAAAGTATAGAATGAGCTATTTTTGAGGCATTTAAAATGAGTTTATGGAAGAATATTCAGATATAGAAAGATGTTTCCTACTTATCATTATGCAAAAATTCAGGGTAAAAACAGTATGTATGACAAGACTCAAATTTGTAAAAATGATTACTGTGTGTGAACAGAAGATATACTAAAAATATACTAAAATTTTTAATGTTTTCTGTTTTTCCTATCGTGATATATTGCTCTTACAACAAATAAAAGTTATCTTTTAATAAAACTGTTGGAATTTATTTTGCTTTGTTTGCACTATGGACGCTTTGAAAAACATAATAGCTGATATCATTTCTTTGTGCCAGCACAGTTGTAAATGCTTTATAAAGATTACCTCATTTACATCTCACAACAAAGCTATAAATGTGTAATATTATTATCTTCATCTTACAGATGAAGTAACCAAGGCACAGAGAGGCTGAGGGATTTGCCCAACGTTGCACAGCTTGCAAATACTGGATCTGGCCATCTGGCCTGGTTCGAACCCTTATCCCCTGCTCATCTGGGTCTGGAACAGCTGCATAGGCATTCCACAGAATGTCTGGTTAAACTTTATTTTTATTTGTGTATTTATATATTTTAAAAATGATATTTAAATACCCACCCTGACTCGACATACACAATAGGATCGAGTTCATCTGAGCGTATTTGGAAATAATAAAAGGTCACTTAAAATGGATGCTCTGAACAAAAGGGAAAATGACCGATTTGGAATCTACCTTGAACAATAAAACTGCAACTATCAAAGTATTTTTATCTCCTATTTAGGAATGTTCAGGTTATGTTCGCCACTACACTCTAATTATGAGAATGAACACCGAGCTTTCCCGTATACGCAAACACGTGACACCAACATTTCATTGTCTCTCCGCTATACTGACGGCAAAGCGCACCCTGTTTTCAGAGATGTCAAAAGATGAGCTTCGTGTGCATCTCAACACTGATAGACTATCTGAGAACAATGCAGCGTCACTGTAGCCTGACTGGCGCCACACAGACAAATGCAAGCATACTGGTGTCTGCCATCTCATCTCCCAGGACCGCTCTGCACGTTACTACAGCCGCCCCCTTACAAGTGCAGACCGTGCCACTCTCCTGGCCGCTTCTCTCTGCCACGGGAGTTAACTGTGCTGCCTTGGCCGGATTCATGCGGACCAAGTTCCCCTGGCGCTCAGAAGCAGTTCTCCAGCATGACTTCCTCTGATTTAATGACCTTCTTGTCTTGGGCTTGAGTTGTAGTTTTACTCTGTCAACAAATTCATTGACATCGTACTGCAGGAAGCCCCTGGAAATGAAGGCCAGCCGCATCATTTTCTCTGGCAGGAGGGAAGGGGGTGCCTGTCTGCTGTGTCCAGTGCACACCAGCTTTGAGACCTTAAACTCTGCCTCAGTTCTTTCCTCTGTAAAATGGGGCTGCTCCTAATAGTGCCTCAATCATAGGGTTGTTGTGAAGATAAAATAATTTATATGAAACACTGTAGCCCTTAAATAATGCTGCCATTATAATTCATGTTAAATGGGGGGGGGTCTCCGCTATACTGACGGCAAAGCGCACCCTGTTTTCAGAGATGTCAAAAGATGAGCTTCGTGTGCATCTCAACACTGATAGACTATCTGAGAACAATGCAGCGTCACTGTAGCCTGACTGGCGCCACACAGACAAATGCAAGCATACTGGTGTCTGCCATCTCATCTCCCAGGACCGCTCTGCACGTTACTACAGCCGCCCCCTTACAAGTGCAGACCGTGCCACTCTCCTGGCCGCTTCTCTCTGCCACGGGAGTTAACTGTGCTGCCTTGGCCGGATTCATGCGGACCAAGTCCCCCTGGCGCTCAGAAGCAGTTCTCCAGCATGACTTCCTCTGATTTAATGACCTTCTTGTCTTGGGCTTGAGTTGTAGTTTTACTCTGTCAACAAATTCATTGACATCGTACTGCAGGAAGCCCCTGGAAATGAAGGCCAGCCGCATCATTTTCTCTGGCAGGAGGGAAGGGGGTGCCTGTCTGCTGTGTCCAGTGCACACCAGCTTTGAGACCTTAAACTCTGCCTCAGTTCTTTCCTCTGTAAAATGGGGCTGCTCCTAATAGTGCCTCAATCATAGGGTTGTTGTGAAGATAAAATAATTTATATGAAACACTGTAGCCCTTAAATAATGCTGCCATTATAATTCATGTTAAATGGGGGGGGGGATCTGTGAGTGGGGACATTTTTATAAGAGATCAGATAATTAATAGTTATTTTTGCCTTCTAACGACTTTGGCTTCGCTACAGACATGCATACTGAGAGGGGCTGCAATGAACATTTCTAAAGTCAATTAATTTTTGTGAACAGTTTGGAACAAAGCTTTTCTGAATATCTCTGAACACAGATTTGACCTCCTGTTACTCTGTCCTTTATCAAGAAACTTCAAGATCTGCTCTCGGCTTTCTTTGAATCCACCTGATGTGTGTCTGCTCAGAAAAAGTTGTATAAGGAACTCCACTGGAGACCCTGTTCAACCAAATGCCAGGCAGAGCAGAGACACAAGTTAATGTCAGGATGTTAAACCAGGAATGCAACTTCAAGGAAACATATAGCAGCACCCCTATGTTCATAGCCACATATTTCTAACAGCCAAGATATAGAGGGAACCTGAGTGTCCATCAAGAGATGAATGGATCAATGTATGGTGTGTGTGTGTGTGTGTGTGTGTGTGTGTGTGTGTGTGTGTACATACTTTGATAGATACATACACATACACACGATGGAATACTACTCAGCCATAAGAAGAAGGAAATTTTGCCATTTGCAGCAACACAGATGGACACGGAGGGCATTATGTGAAATGAAGTAAGTCAGAGGAAGACAGGGTACTCTACGATATCCCTTGCATGTGGAATCTAAACACCACAACCAACTAGTGAATGAACAAAAAAGAAGCAGAGTCACAGATGAGAGAACAAACTAGTCACCAGTGGGGAGAGGGGAGGGAGGATGGGAAACACAGGAGCAGAGGAGTAAGAGGTACTATCTATTACACAGAAAATAAGCGACAAGGATATGCTGTGAAACATGAGGAATACAGCCAATATTTTATAATACCTCTAAACAGAGCACAGTCTTTAAAAATTGTGAATCACTATATCGTACACTTGTAACTTATATAATATTGTATACCAATTATATTTCAATTTAAGAAAAGAACATGTTGCATGTTCCAAACAGTGTTGTTGTTTTTTTAAAAATAGTTTCACAGCTTAAGTTTGGGGTACAACCTTTCTACTTCTGTATCTGTGCCAAGAGATGTGAATAAGATATTTTACGTTATTTAACCTTGAAATGATTATTTTCTATTGCTCTTCTTTCAAGTTCATGGATCAATTTAATTGAAGACTATCCAGAGCCTGTAAGGGAGATGATGAAAAAAATACAGTTGTTCTTTGAAACTACTTATATACATTTACTATGATTTTTCTCAAAACTGTGCAAACAAAACAAAGTACATAAATAAATTGAATCCTGAGAGTAATATAAGATTAGAGTCATCATCTATAACCTCTTAATGCTTGTTTTACTCAAAATAGACTCAAGTTTGTCACAGATCCACTTTTCCTAAAGAGAGAGAGATTGCTAAAATTAAGAAAAGTATAAAGAATATGGTGACAGCCTGCCCATATTTCAACCACTGGAATGCATGTTAACACTGTGTCACATTTACTTTCAGTCATTGTATGGGAACACACATGCATGTGTGTCTTGCAGATGGGGAAGGGTTTGCCTTATCTTTAATGTTTTATCATGGATAAAAAAATACTCTTTAAATCTAATTCTCAGGCCTTTTTTCCTCACTATTCCTACAGGTGACCAACCTTATGAATTTAGTTTCTCTTTCAGTGTCTCTATCTCTATGTACTATATATATATATAGTTACAAACAGGTATACAGAGATTAAAACACATATAATATACATAAGAAACATATGCACACAGATTAAAACATTATAATAATAAATATGGATTTGAATTATAAACCATAGCTAATAAAATTGTCACAACCTGTTTTATATATGGGGTTCTACATAAGATTTCACTTTAAGATAAAGGCCATTGCCTAGAAAACTTGAAATTCTTGAACTACAGTACCTCTGAGATTCTGCTCAGTCAAAATATGTGGCTTGGTACCACCCCCTCTTACTCATTCCTGCTTTCTCTGTTTCTGTCTTTCTCCCTGAGTTCCATGTACTCAAATTAATGCCTTTTTGGAAAAATATTCAAAGTGCCCTCCTCAAACACCTTCCTCAATACCAGGTCCCTTGAAAAACTCAAGAATCTCCTGAGATTTCTCCTAACTGGTGACTGCCCAGAAGGATACTCATTGATTTAAATGGCAATTTCCATTCCTGTAGAAGGCTATCAGATAATCAGAAGGGGTCTCCTGAGAAAGACCTTTCCAAAAACACTTTTAGTACAATACAGAAGAAACCAAGATTCTCTTGGTTTCGCAAACTCTTTCTCTATTCCTCAAGTTCTTTTGGAGAGGAAGGGTCTGTAAAATATGCCTGTAAAAATATGCCCCTTCCTAAAATGAAATTAAAATGCCCACTACTAGGCATATACCCTGGGGAAACCAAAATTGAAAAAGACAAATGTATTCCGATATTCATTGCAGAACTATTTACAATAGCTAGAACATGGAAGCAACCTAGATATCCTTCAACAGAAGAATGATAAAGAAGCTATGGTACATATACAATGAAATACTACTCAGCCATGAAAAGGAACACATTTGAATCAGTTCTAATGAGGTGAATGAACCTAGAGCCTATTATACAGAGTGAAGTAGGTTAGAAAGACAAAAACAAATATCATATACTAACACACATATATGGACTCTACAAAGATGGATTTATCTGATGAAATTATCTGTGGGGCAGCAATGAGACACAGACATGGAGAACAGACTTATGGACACAGGGTTGGGGGAGGAAGGAGACAGTGGGATTTATGGAGAGAGTAACATGGAAACCTACATTACCATATGTAAAATAGATAGCCAATGGGAATTTGCTGTATGACTCAAGGAACTCAAACTGGGGCTCTGTAACAACCTAGAGGGGTGGGATTGGGGGTGGCAGGGGGAGGTGCAAGAGGGAGGGGATATATATATATATATACCTATGGCTAATTCATGTTGATGTTTGGCAGAAACCAACATGATTTTGTAAAGCAATTATCCTTCAATAAAAAAAAAAAAAAGCTATGTGGTGATTATGCAAGCTGACAGCCAAACCTGGTATGGGGAGGGATCCCCATAAGATCACCGAACACAGCTCTGCAGGATGAGTAAGGTCCGAGGAGAGCTTATGTGACTGAGCAACGGGCACGGGACAGGGACACAGAGAGAGAACCAGGATACTCAGAACACACGGGCATTCCAGCGGCTCAGGGCTGCAGTTAGTTACATCTCGAATGGAAGCTGTACAGCTGACTTGCTTGGGCAAGAGAAGAGGACAAGGAAAGAGAGAATTCATTTTCAAATAAGGCTCTGAACTGGAGAGGGATAACCTGAGCTGGGAAAAAGCTAACACCACGCATCACCATCTATAAATTTGCCTTTTAAAAAATGTCATTTAGGAGCATTCTGCTGATGAGGACAAACAGAAATGTTTGCTCAGCTCATTTGATCTTGGTCTGTACATGCTTAATCTGCCATATTTGCACTTATTTGGTATGATCATGGGGCAATTTGTGGTCTCTTAAATAGTTCCCTTCCATCGTTCAATGAATGTGTGGATAGTTTTGCTTCCATCCCACAGACACATCTTTTAGGGTAAAGCGCTGGGGCTGACAGTGTCTGCTTCTATCTTAGCATCATTTAATCCTCACTACTTCCTTCTAATAAACCCTTATCCCTGGAGCTGGAAGTCCGCCCCACACTTTCAAGTTGCCACCGGAAGTGACTGGACGCATGGCTCCGTCAGTCTGAGTGATGAAACAGGCATTTTTGAGATTTGCTAAACGGGATGGTGGAGAAGGGCAAGTCCCAGCAGGGCTCCCCAGCAGTAGCTGCGTCTTGTTGGCTCCGGTCATCATGCACCCAATTGGCCGGTTACTGACTTGTCCCCATGCAGGATTTCTACTTGGCTTGACGCATGGGTAGCAATCAGTGATGAACTGTCAAGCAAACCTGCTCCCTGCCTTCACCACCCAGGAGTCTCACTTGCATCAATAGCTTCTGAGATCTCCTTTGATCCCCAGTACTGCTGCCAGGTCAGATGATGATGACTTGCAAGTCTCGTCGGCTTCCTTTCTAAAACTGGGGTCAAGCAAACCCGACACGGTTGGTAGGATTTCAAATACTTGGCAAGACAGACGAGGCTACCTTACACACACTAGCCCCATAAGATTTTGAACTGGTAGGTTTTTTTCTCTTTGTGTGTAGGTATTTTTAAAAAATGAAATTCAGGGTATGAAAATGCTGCATTTAAAAGAGTATAATATCTATCTTTCAAATGGACAAATTAAATAATAATAATATTCAGTTTATACAGGAGTTAAAGTAAATAAAACGAACACTTATACACTGCCGCTGGTGGTAGGAGAGTATAGTGTATATGAGTATAGAAAGTATAGTGAGAGTACAGTGAGTCTAGTGAGAGTCTAGTGTGCGAGTATAGAGAGTCTAGTGAGAGTATAGTGAGTCTAGTGAGTATAGTGAGAGTACAGTGTGTGAGTATAGCCTAGTGAGAGTATAGTGAGTACAGTGAGAGTACAGTGTGTGAGCATAGAGAGTATAGTGTGTGAGTATAGAGTATAGTGAGTCTAGTGAGAGTATAGTGTGTGAGTATAGAGTCTAGTGAGAGTACAGTGAGAGTACAGTGAGAGTATAGTGTGTGACTATAGAGTCTAGTGAGTATAGTGAGAGTATAGTGTGTGAGCACAGAAAGTATAGAGTGTTAGTATAGAGAGTATAGTGTGTGAGCACAGAAAGTATAGTGTGTTAGTATAGAGAGTATAGTGTGTGAGTATAGAGAGTATAGTGAGAGTCTAGTGTGAGTATAGTCTAGTGAGAGTATAGTGAGTATAGTGAGAATATAGTGAGAGTATAGTGTGTGAGTATAGCGTCTAGTGAGAGTATAGTAAGAGTATAGTGTGTGAGTATAGAGAGTATAGTGAGAGTATAGTGTGAGTATAGAGTCTAGTGAGAGAACAGTGAGTATAGTGAGAGTACAGTGTGTGAATATAGTCTAGTGAGAGTATAGTGAGTATAGTGAGAATATAGTGAGAGTATAGTGTGTGAGCATAGAGAGTATAGTGTGTGAGTATAGAGTGTATAGTGAGAGTATAGTGTGAGTATAGAGTCTAGTGAGAGTCTAGTGAGTATAGTGAGAGTACAGTGTGTGAGCATAGAGAGTACAGTGTGTGAGTATAGAGAGTATAGTGAGAGTATAGTGTGTGAGTACAGAGTACAGTGAGAGTATAGTGTGTGAGTATAGTGAGAGTACAGTGTGTGAGCATAGAGAGTACAGTGTGTGAGTATAGAGAGTATAGTGAGAGTATAGTGTGTGAGTACAGAGTACAGTGAGAGTATAGTGTGTGAGTATAGAGAGTATAGTGAGAGTATAGTGTGTGAGTATAGAGAGTATAGTGAGAGTATAGTGTGTGAGTATAGAGAGTATAGTGAGAGTATAGTGTGAGAGTACAGAGTACAGTGAGAGTATAGTGTGTGAGTATAGAGTCTAGTGAGGGTATAGTGAGTATAGTGAGAGTACAGTGTGTGAGCATAGAGAGTACAGTGTGTGAGTATAGAGAGTATAGTGAGAGTATAGTGTGTGAGTACAGAGTACAGTGAGAGTATAGTGTGTGAGTATAGAGTCTAGTGAGGGTATAGTGAGTATAGTGAGAGTACAGTGTGTGAGCATAGAGAGTACAGTGTGTGAGTACAGAGAGTATAGTGAGAGTATAGTGTGTGAGTACAGAGTACAGTGAGAGTATAGTGTGTGAGTATAGAGTCTAGTGAGGGTATAGTGAGTATAGTGAGAGTACAGTGTGTGAGCATAGAGAGTACAGTGTGTGAGCATAGAGAGTATAGTGAGAGTATAGTGTGTGAGTACAGAGTACAGTGAGAGTATAGTGTGTGAGTATAGAGTCTAGTGAGGGTATAGTGAGTATAGTGAGAGTACAGTGTGTGAGCATAGAGAGTACAGTGTGTGAGTACAGAGAGTATAGTGAGAGTATAGTGTGTGAGTACAGAGTACAGTGAGAGTATAGTGTGTGAGTATAGAGTCTAGTGAGGGTATAGTGAGTATAGTGAGAGTACAGTGTGTGAGCATAGAGAGTACAGTGTGTGAGCATAGAGAGTATAGTGAGAGTATAGTGTGTGAGTACAGAGTACAGTGAGAGTATAGTGTGTGAGTATAGAGTCTAGTGAGGGTATAGTGAGTATAGTGAGAGTACAGTGTGTGAGCATAGAGAGTACAGTGTGTGAGTACAGAGAGTATAGTGAGAGTATAGTGTGTGAGTACAGAGTACAGTGAGAGTATAGTGTGTGAGTATAGAGTCTAGTGAGGGTATAGTGAGTATAGTGAGAGTACAGTGTGTGAGCATAGAGAGTACAGTGTGTGAGCATAGAGAGTATAGTGAGAGTATAGTGTGTGAGTACAGAGTACAGTGAGAGTATAGTGTGTGAGTATAGAGTCTAGTGAGGGTATAGTGAGTATAGTGAGAGTACAGTGTGTGAGCATAGAGAGTACAGTGTGTGAGTACAGAGAGTATAGTGAGAGTATAGTGTGTGAGTACAGAGTACAGTGAGAGTATAGTGTGTGAGTATAGAGTCTAGTGAGGGTATAGTGAGTATAGTGAGAGTACAGTGTGTGAGCATAGAGAGTACAGTGTGTGAGCATAGAGAGTATAGTGAGAGTATAGTGTGTGAGTACAGAGTACAGTGAGAGTATAGTGTGTGAGTATAGAGAGTATAGTGAGAGTATAGTGTGTGAGTACAGAGTACAGTGAGAGTATAGTGTGTGAGTATAGAGTCTAGTGAGGGTATAGTGAGTATAGTGAGAGTACAGTGTGTGAGCATAGAGAGTACAGTGTGTGAGTACAGAGAGTATAGTGAGAGTATAGTGTGTGAGTACAGAGTACAGTGAGAGTATAGTGTGTGAGTATAGAGTCTAGTGAGGGTATAGTGAGTATAGTGAGAGTACAGTGTGTGAGCATAGAGAGTACAGTGTGTGAGCATAGAGAGTATAGTGAGAGTATAGTGTGTGAGTACAGAGTACAGTGAGAGTATAGTGTGTGAGTATAGAGTCTAGTGAGGGTATAGTGAGTATAGTGAGAGTACAGTGTGTGAGCATAGAGAGTACAGTGTGTGAGTACAGAGAGTATAGTGAGAGTATAGTGTGTGAGTACAGAGTACAGTGAGAGTATAGTGTGTGAGTATAGAGTCTAGTGAGGGTATAGTGAGTATAGTGAGAGTACAGTGTGTGAGCATAGAGAGTACAGTGTGTGAGCATAGAGAGTATAGTGAGAGTATAGTGTGTGAGTACAGAGTACAGTGAGAGTATAGTGTGTGAGTATAGAGTCTAGTGAGGGTATAGTGAGTATAGTGAGAGTACAGTGTGTGAGCATAGAGAGTACAGTGTGTGAGTACAGAGAGTATAGTGAGAGTATAGTGTGTGAGTACAGAGTACAGTGAGAGTATAGTGTGTGAGTATAGAGTCTAGTGAGGGTATAGTGAGTATAGTGAGAGTACAGTGTGTGAGCATAGAGAGTACAGTGTGTGAGCATAGAGAGTATAGTGAGAGTATAGTGTGTGAGTACAGAGTACAGTGAGAGTATAGTGTGTGAGTATAGAGTCTAGTGAGGGTATAGTGAGTATAGTGAGAGTACAGTGTGTGAGCATAGAGAGTACAGTGTGTGAGTACAGAGAGTATAGTGAGAGTATAGTGTGTGAGTACAGAGTACAGTGAGAGTATAGTGTGTGAGTATAGAGTCTAGTGAGGGTATAGTGAGTATAGTGAGAGTACAGTGTGTGAGCATAGAGAGTACAGTGTGTGAGCATAGAGAGTATAGTGAGAGTATAGTGTGTGAGTACAGAGTACAGTGAGAGTATAGTGTGTGAGTATAGAGTCTAGTGAGGGTATAGTGAGTATAGTGAGAGTACAGTGTGTGAGCATAGAGAGTACAGTGAGAGTACAGTATGTGTGTGTGTGTGCTTAGTTGCTCAGCTGTGTCCAACTCTTTGCAACCCCACATACTGTAGCCCGCCAGGTTCTTCTGTCCTTGGGATTTTCCAGGCAAGAATACTGGACTGGGTTCCCATTTCCTTCTCTAGGGGTATGGAGGGTAACTGGTATAAGCTTTCAGAAGGACAATTTGACAATCTGTATAAAATCCTTAAGAGTTGCTTTCAGGAAAAGAATTAAGGGTGCACACAAAGACTAACCATGAGGACCGGTCTCCTAAAGTTTTACCATAAGTCTTAAGGGCCTTTCATTGGGATATTTGGTGCCCTGCCACCCAGGAACACCAGAGCGCTGTAATTCCTGCTCCACAGAAGTTAGGATCTGACTTGCTTTTGGTCCACAGGTGAAGGGCTTAAATGATACGTGACGCTTGCAAGCAGAAGACTTTAGGGATTAGTGCATAATTCACCCATCTTCTCTTTCCTTTGCAGTAGAGTACTAGTCATGTTCTTGAGAGTGGAAGCTCCACAGTTCCCTGTCCTTGAGTGAGACTGATACTGAGCAAAGTCCAATGTCACCTGAAATGAACACGTGAAGTAGGGTTTCCCACCTCAGCACTTTCGCCCTTTGGAGCTGGTTGTTGTGGAGGGTTCTCCTGTGTGTGTTTAGCAGCATCTCTAGCTGCCACTACCTGCCTGGAGTAACCTCTTCTTAGGGCAAAACCAAAAATATCCCCAGACACTGCAAAATGTCTCTGGTAGAGTCTAGTGAGAGTACAGTGAGAGTACAGTGAGAGTATAGTGTGTGACTATAGAGTCTAGTGAGTATAGTGAGAGTATAGTGTGTGAGCACAGAAAGTATAGAGTGTTAGTATAGAGAGTATAGTGTGTGAGCACAGAAAGTATAGTGTGTTAGTATAGAGAGTATAGTGTGTGAGTATAGAGAGTATAGTGAGAGTCTAGTGTGAGTATAGTCTAGTGAGAGTATAGTGAGTATAGTGAGAATATAGTGAGAGTATAGTGTGTGAGTATAGCGTCTAGTGAGAGTATAGTAAGAGTATAGTGTGTGAGTATAGAGAGTATAGTGAGAGTATAGTGTGAGTATAGAGTCTAGTGAGAGAACAGTGAGTATAGTGAGAGTACAGTGTGTGAATATAGTCTAGTGAGAGTATAGTGAGTATAGTGAGAATATAGTGAGAGTATAGTGTGTGAGCATAGAGAGTATAGTGTGTGAGTATAGAGAGTATAGTGAGAGTATAGTGAGAGTATAGTGTGAGTATAGAGTCTAGTGAGAGTCTAGTGAGTATAGTGAGAGTACATAATGTCTCTGGGGCGGGGGCGGGGGCGGGGGCGGTGAGCAGAACTGGCCCAGGTCTAGAGCCACTGATATAAACAAGAAATAGCCTCTGTGGTTTTAAACCATTCAGATTCTGAGTTGTTTTTTTTAACTGCAACTGATTTGTTTTATTATAGCAAAAACTCTGTATAAATATTTAGCAAAAGGGGACTGCTTCCAATTATGGGTGTTTTTATTTTCCTTTTGTTGTTCTGTGCTGTAAAAATTTTTTTGTAATGAAAACAATTTGTCCTTTGATAAGAAGAAAAAAATGAGCCAATTAATTTTACTTTAAAAACCTATATTTACATAATCGCTTATTGATAGACAGTATTGGCTAGGGACACGCAGGATTTCTAAATACGATGAGACACTCGTGTACCATATTTTTATATTTCATTTCTACTTACAAAGTGTTTTCCCATCTTACCTTTGTGGGGGGAGGGTAACTACAGTAACATTGGGAGATGTAAGTACAGCAACAGGTAGACAAGGAAATTGAGGCACAGAGAGATTAATATGCATGTCTGAGGACACCTGGTTAATACACAGCAGCGCCTTCATCCTCAGCTTTCTCGCTAATTCCAGTACTTTCTCCTCTATGCCACGCTGCCTCTGCATTTCTATAGAAAGCCACTTTCAAAAAGTCAGCTGGGACAAACTCTGATTCTTTGGGAAATTTAAACAGGTGAAAAAGGATTCTCCTCTGTATTTAATATCCTTGGACAAGGATACTAAAACTTGTAGGCACCTGGTCAGAGCACGATCCTCAATAAAATTTAAGCAGAGCCATTTCGTGCAGTGCAGCCGAGAGACTTTCACACTCCTCCCCCTCCCCACTTCTTTCTCTTTCTCTCTTTTCAGCTCAAATGAGTCACCTTGGCTAGTCTGCCAATCCCCATAGAACTTATGTTCCTTGATAGAATATGCCAATAGAAATGAGAAATTCTATAATGGTTTGAGACGTGAGTTAGTTGCCTATCCCTGCGCGGGGCTAAGCGCCGTCTCCTCCAGGAAATGTATCTCGTCAAATGGACATGAGTGCTCGTAATAACAGCGAATGAATGTGAAGATGCATGGGGAATCGGTTTCCCCCCTTTCTTTCTTTTTTTTAAAGAAGCTCCCCTGTATTGTAGCTGTCTCATGCATTTCCAAGCATCTGCACCGCAGCTCGCTTACCTGACCCTCCAAGCCAAGCTCAACTCCTAGACTGGCAGCTGGACTGCAAGCCGCAGTGCACATCAGCCCAAGCCTATTCATTTTCTTCCAGAGAAGTGGGATGGGGCGGTCCCTGGAGTGGAGCTATTTTGAGAGAACCATCACTAGAACAATCACCGGCTTGGCAGGAGATGGACGGCGTGGTGCAGCCACAAAAGGAGAGACACTGACACGGAGGGTCTCAGTCCTCAGTGTCAGAACAGCGGGGAATCCGGGTAGAGCATGCTCCTGCCTGCGGTCCACTATCGGTCAGTTTCAGACAGTTACCGACTTGACTTGCCACGATCGCTGGCTTTTCCGTGATTCTGACTGCTCAGAGCATGCAAGCGGAGGGGGACAGCAGTGCTTCAGGACAAGGTCGAAAGGGGACATTTCTACCCCCGCCCCTAGTAAATCTCCTGGTGTCCAAGGGGCTAAGAGGAACGCTATGCTCAGCTGTGCCCAGAGGCATGTTCCTACTTACTTGAATAATGCCAACAAGCAGATTTCACTGCTGTCAATCTTTCATTATGCTACTGTAGAAACAGTGGAGTCTGAAGGTCAGGGAGACCCTCTAACACTTTGCATAACTTCCCAGACTGGCTCCCTGCTCCTGGCAGGAAGTTACAGAAATGCCTTCGGGACTCCTCTTAGCTGAATTCCTCTCCTTCTCTTAAGGGAATCTCTCTAAAGGACAGGTGTCATTTTTGTATTAGGAGTTTTGCTTGGTTGCCTGTATGCTGCATGCTAAGTCACTTCACTCGTGTCTGACTCTGCAATCCTATGGACAGCAGCCAGACAGGCTCCTCCATCCACAGGATTCTCTAGGCAAGAACACTGGAGTGGGTTGCCATTTCCTTCTCTTAGGGGCTATGCTAACTCACTTCTGGATTATCAGTGCCTAGACCAATAAATATTTTTCTAGATGGATGGATGGAGGAGGACTTATTGATTACCACTTTACATACTGGTCCCTATAGCATGGGCCGTTATATGGTGTCAAAAACCTACACACTCCTCCATGCTCAGAAAAGAAAGCCCTTTCAGTCCCTTATATCGACTGTTTCAGGCTGTAAAGATGGGACTGCAAATAAATTTCATCTTGAGAGCCAACACTGGTCAATTGGTGGTGGCTGTCTCGGGGGCTCTCTTGGAGGCGTCTGTGCACGGAGTTTAGTGACGAGAAAGTGCAGCTGTCGATTACCAATGTCTGCTATGAGCTAAAGACAAAGAATGGTGGCCTGTTTTGCATCTGCCAGTGGGTTTAAACCTTTACATTCTTCCACTGAATTTTCTGGATGAATACCTCTCCAACACATGTTTTAAAAAGCTAGCTTTGACTGGATATAAAGGGTGGTTAAAGGTGTTTTCCCCTCCACTGCTGTATTTTCCTAATGGACTTCTGTATATACTTGCTGGATTTGAAAGCAAATGAGGCAGGAAACACTACTTGGGTTTCCTTAAGATACACAAACCTTACTGGAAAAGCAAACCAAACTAGATGACGGTTAATGTATCCCAAGTGGGATGCTTAAGAAAATGTCTACCAGGAGGGATGAGAAGAAAAATAATGAAATCCATAATATAATCCAATCTCTTCATTTCCAATGGAGGGAATAATCTCACTTCTGCAGTGTCAAGCACTTCCCAAGGAACTCAGTTCGACAAGAACAGGGAAGCCACAGGAAAGTGTTTGCTGAATTTTGGTGAAAGTTACATCACTCCTGTCAAACATAGTGGGCTGTCTCCTAGGGATGCTTTAACAAATAACCCAAATCCCTGAACAAAAAGTACCCAACGATTAGCAAAGGTCTAGTCAGGATAAGCTAATTACATCAGGTAGGGAAGTAACCAATTTTTTTTTTTTTTTTTGAGAAATAGTTTCCATAAAATAAATTTCACCATTTACAATTTGGTAATTTTTAGTATATTCACTGTGTTGTACAACCATCATTGCTATCTAATTTCAGAGCACTTACATCACCCAGAAAAGATAGCCCATAGCTATTAGCTGCTGCTGATGCTGCTAAGTCGCTTCAGTCATGTCCGACTCTGTGCGACCCCATAGATGGCAGCCCACCTGCCTCCGTCGCCCCTGGTATTCTCCAGGCAAGAACACTGGAGTGGGATGCCATTTTCTTCTCCAGTGCATCAAAGTGAAAAGTGAAAGTGAAGTGGCTCAGTCGTGTCCAACTCCTAGTGACCCCATGGACTGCAGCCCATCAGGCTCCTCCATCCATGGGATTCTCCAGGCAAGAGTACCGGAGTGGGGTGCCATTTCCTTCTCCTTTTGTCTCTATGGATTTTCCAGACAACATAAATAAGAGTCATATGGCGGTGACCAAAACCATCCCCAAGAAAGAGAAATGCAACAAGGCAAAATTGTTGTCTGGGGAGACTTTATAAATAGCTGAGAAAAGAAGAGACGTGAAAGAGAAAAGGAAAGATATACCTATTTAAATGCAGAGTTTCAAGTACAGCAAGAAATGATGAGAAAGACTTGTTAAGTGAACAGTGCAAAGAAATAAGGAAAATAATAGAATGAGAAACTAGAGATCTCTTTAAGAAAATTAGAGATACCAAGGGAACATCTCATGCAAAGATGGGCACAATAAAGGAAAGAAATGGTATCAACCTAACAGCAGAAGATATTAAGAAGAGGTAGCAAGAATACACAGAACTGTACAAAAAAGCTCTTAACGATCCAGATAACCACAATGGTGTGGTCACTCAGCTAGAGTGTGAAGTCTAGTGGGCTTTAGGAAGCATCACTATGAACAAAGCTAGTGGAGGTGATGGAATTTCAGCTGAGCTATTTCAAATCCTAAAAGATGAAGCTGTGAAAGTGCTGTATTCTATTGAGCAAGTTTGGAAAACTCAGCAGTGGCCAGAGGACTAGAAAAGGTTAGTCTTCATTTCAATATCAAAGGACAGTGCCAAAGAATATTTAAATACTGCACAATTGTCCTCATTTCACATGCTAACAAGATAGGGCTCAAAATCCTTCAAGCTAGGCTTCAACAGTATGAAAACCAAGAACTTCCAGATGTACAAGCTGGATTTAGAAAAGGCGGAAGAACCAGAGATCAAATTGTCAACATCCGTTGGATCACAGAAAAAGTAAGAGAATTCCAGAAAAACATCTACTTCTGCTTTATTGACTATAAGTCAATGAAACCTTTGACTGTGTGGATCACGACAAACTGTAGAAAATTCTTAAAGAGGTGGCAATAACAGACCACCTTACTTGCCTCCTGAGAAACCTGTCTGCAGGTCAAGAAGTAACAGGTAGAACCGGACATGGAACAATGGGCTGTCTCAAAACTGTGAAAGGAGTACGGCAAGGGTGTCTATTGTCACCCTGCTTATTTAATTTATATGCAGAGTACCTCATATGTACTGGGCTGGATGAAGCACAAGCTGGGATCAAGACTACTGGGAGAAACATCAATAACCTCAGATACGGAGATGACACCATCCTAATGGCAGAAAGTGAAGAGGAGCTAAAGAGCCTCTTGATGAAGGTGAAAGAGAAGAGTGAAAACGCTGGCTTAAAACTCAACATTCAGAAAACGAAGATCATGGCATCCGGTTCCATCACTTCATGGCAAATAGATNTCAGATACGGAGATGACACCATCCTAATGGCAGAAAGTGAAGAGGAGCTAAAGAGCCTCTTGATGAAGGTGAAAGAGAAGAGTGAAAACGCTGGCTTAAAACTCAACATTCAGAAAACGAAGATCATGGCATCCGGTTCCATCACTTCATGGCAAATAGATGGGGAAACAATGAAAACAATGACAGACTTTATTTTCTTGGGCTCCAAAATCACTGCAGATGGTGACTGCAGCCATGAAATTAAAAGACGGTTGCTCCTTGGAAGAAGAGCTATGACAAGCCTAGGCAGTACATTAAAAAATAGAGACATCGCTTTGCCTACAAAAGTCCATCTAGTCAAAGCTATGGTTTTTCCAGGGTTCATGTACAGATGTGAAAGTTGGACCATAAAGAAGGCCGAGCACCGAAAAATTGATGCTTTCTAACTGTAGTGCTAAAGAATACTCTTGAGAGTCCTTTTGACTGCAAGGAGATCAAGCCAGTCAATCCTAAAGGAAATCAACCCTGAATACTCATCAGAAGGACTGACGCTGAAGCTCCAATACTTTGCCCACCTGATGCAAAGAGCCGGATCATTGGAAAAGACCCGGATGCTGGGTACGATTGAGGGCAGGAGGAAAAGGGGATGACAGAGGATGAGATGGTTGGATGGCATCACTGACTCAACGGACATGAGTCTGGGCAGACTCTGGGAGACAGTGGACAGGGAAGCCTGCAGTGCTACAGGCCATGGGGTAGCAAAGAGTCAGACACGACTGAGCAAGTGAACAACAAATATGCTGGGTGACCTTTTGTATCTGGCTTCTTTCACTTGACAAAACATTTCCAAGATTCATCCGTGTAACAATATTTCATTCTTATTTTTAAAAACTTCATCCCCTCTTATGTTTTAATCATATCCCATGGTATGGAGAGATTACATTTTGTTTCTCCATTCACCAACTGATAGACATTTGGGTTGTTTCCACTTAGGAGCTATTATGAATAAATGCTGCTCTGAACATTTATGTATGTTTTTAAATGAGAAAGGTTTTCAGTTCTCTGTAGGAACATATCTAGTAACGGAATTTCTGGGTCATACTGTAATTCTTTAACTTTTTGAAGAACTACTGAATTCCTTCCACAGGGGCGCTCCGTTTTACATTCCCACAAACCATGTATGAGGGTTCCAGTTTTTCCACATCTCCACCAACACTTGTTGTCCGTCCTTTCGTTACAGCTGCCTCGGTGGGTGCGCAGTGGTATTTTTTAAACTCATGGCTATATCAAGCATGGTCCTACCTGGGCATGAGATGGTGGAAGTCCTCTTCTTATGTAAACACCAAAGAGCGCGTCCTTCCCGAGGGAAATGTTGAACTTCAGGAACTGGGGCTGGCTGATGTGAATCTGCGACCTCCAAAACACGCCTGGTGGGACCTCTTGGGCCACCCGCCGACCAACCTCTGCTTCACCACTGTCTATGCTGCTGTTCTTCAAGGACCAGGGCACTGGAAAACAGGAGTCGACATCCAGTTGGTGACACGTGTACCCATTATTTGGCTCCACATTTCTGACTGATTACACGCTAGGATTTAAAAGTACATGCATATATAAAGATGAAATTCATGGCACATTTCTCTTCAGGTCAGAGCTTAAACCATTTAGATTTGGGGGACCTCCCTGGTCACCTGGAGGTTAAGAATCTGCCTGCCAATGCAAGGATCCCACTCACTGTGGAGCCCTGAGCCTGCGCGCCAGAACTGCTGAGCCCACGCGCTGCAACTGCTGAGGCCTGCGCCCCAGAACCTGTGTTCTGCAACGAGAGAAGCCGCCGCGATGGAAAGCCCGAGCGCCACCACTAGAGAGCAGTCCCTGCTCAAGATGACCACAGAAAGCCTGCGCAGGACAACAGAGAACGGGGCAGGCGAAAACCAAAACAGACCATTTCGGTTTTAAATAAGAAACACAGAAACGCGCACCCCAGGGCATCCGAAACACTGGCACAATGCTTCCTGAACGTCTGTGACTGTTCTTTACTGATCAGCTCTCATCAGAGTTACACTCTGACAAGCACATGTAAAGCTCCCAGCACCCCAAATGTGACTGGGATGTTCAATCATCAGCAGGAGAGCGGAGAGTGATGCTAATTTGGCATGAAATGTAATTCGTGCAGCCTTTAATTATTCTTTCCAGCCACAAACAAGACCAATATACTCTGACAGTCTCATAAATTAAAAAAGAAAAAAAAGAGAGACATCAGTGAATAAAAATCCGTCCAAAGTAAATAAAATAACTGAATAGAAAATGCTGGCTTGCCCTCAGGCTGACCCAATGCTGCCGCTAACGGCTTCCCCGGTGGCTCAGAAGGTAAAGTGTCTGCCTGCAATGTGGGAGACCTGAGTTCAATCCCTGGGTCAGGAAGATGCCCTGGAGAAGGAAACGGCAACCCACTTCAGTATGCTTGCCTGGAAAACTCCATGAACGGAGGAGCTTGGTAGGCTACAGCCCATGGTGTCAGCTTGGTAGGCTACAGCCCATGGTATCACAAAGAGTCGGAGACTGAGTGAGTTCACTTCTTCCCTGCTCGAGGGAGGGACTTAAGAACCATGTGGAAACCACAGCCCTCGCATGTTGACACTGGCGCATCTCTGTTGTATTATTCGAAATCACCTACATAGAAACCATTGGTTGCACATACTCAGCATCCTTCAGAACTTTAGTAATAGGAGTTTCAGAAAATCTTACTTTAAAAGAGGATTTCTTAATAACAACGAACCAGCCAGGGTCACCCGCACTTCAGAGGGTGGTTTGCTTTACAAATACAGAATTAAGAAAAAGCTGGGAGTTACTAGTAGTAGCCCAAGAAGAGCAAGTTAATTGATTTCCCAGAGCCTCATTAATCTTCTCTCTAAAATGGGAATAAAACCTTGTTGGAAGCTGGTTTCACATAGGCCATTTGTGATTCTTTCAAATGGATTCTAAACTTGGGAGTTCGTGTAAAAAAAAAAAAATACAATTCTCAATAAAATCCATATATATCAAAAAAAAAAAAAAAAAAGAAATATAAAAGCACAATCTCCTATCTTCTTAAGATCTTCTAAACCAGCTGAAATCAAATACAGAAAGAAGTGAAGACATTTTGGGTTTTGAGGGTCTTTTCATTTTTCAATTGATCATTTTGGTGGCCTTGTAGATCTGAAAACTTCAGCCTGAAGGGCAAAGCAGGGGAAGCAGGCTCCCTCCTGCATTCTGTAATGCATGGACTCCTCTGAATATATTAATCTGTACTTGGCCACAATCCATGGCAAAAGGTCTGGATGGTCAGGAGGGATCATGCAGTTGCAGAAGACTGGCCTGAAGGGTTAGTGACTTAGCCACCCCGCTCTGTTACTATCTGGCCACTGCAGTCAAGACTCGTAAATAACTCATAAATGACAGCTTCTCCATCTGGAAAATGGAGAGGTGACATTCTTGGATCCTGAAGGTTTTCTATATCTAAATTATAAAAGAGAAACCACAGAGTGACTTGAGGGTGTAAAGTTATTTTTTTTCTCCTTTATAATAGTTCAATAGTGGAGCAAATACAAAGTAAACAGGGGCTTCCAATAAAGTAGGAGAAACCTTGGTTTGGACCTTAAGAGGACATACTTGACCTCTAGAATAGGGAATGGGCTTCCACAGGAAGTTGGGAAGCTTCCATCACAAAACACTGTTAGGAAGAAAAGAAACTAGTGAGTCCTGTGGCTCAGCTCTTTAGATGGGGACTCGATGACATGTTCCCCAAACATTTTCATGTGGCCTAACAGAGAGTTGGAGGGACCCTGCATGACATCCAAGAGCGGAGACTCTGGACTGGGACCGCCTTGGCTCAAATCCCAGCTTTGACACTTGCCAGGGGTATCCTTCTCTGGGCCTCAGTTCCCTCATCTGCACAATTGGGACATTATTACTATTTATTTCATAGGGTTGTTAAAAGAATGTAATGACTTAATCTATGCTCTTAGAGTACTTTTTGGCATGAAACAAGCACTAAATAAAAATTATCTAAGACTCAACAGTGGAGAAGGAAATGGCAACTCACTCCAGTATTCTTGCCTGGAAAACCCCATGGACTGTATGTAGCCTGTCGGGTCCTCTGTCCATGGGGTTGCAAGAGCTGGACATGATTTAGCAACTAAACTACCACCACCACCAAGACTCAATAGAGGGGTGTTTAGTTTGCTGACATAATGACACACCCAGGGGGGAATCACTTTTTATCACCACTTGATCAGAAGCTCTGATGATTATAAATTAGAAATACATTTGTACTTAAAAATGCTGCTTTTGATGGGCTTCCCTTCCCCCCAGTTAAGACCTTTTGGAAGAAGGATACAAAAAAAAGGATGCAATAAGGAAGTAATGCAAAAACACACACACACACACACACACACACACACACACACAAGACCTCTGGGGAAGAACAGTTTACAAACCTCTGTAAAGACCACATGTAAGCCCAGCAATCATTCATAGTTTGGTAACAAAGAAACGCATTAAAAATGAAAGAATTTTAAAGAAATTATTCATCTTTACACTTAATAAAATGAACTTTCCCTCATGTCTGTTGGGCTTTCAGGGGTTGCTGGGTTAATGACAGGATATGAAAAGGAAGCTGGAAATAGGCACCCATGAGCCTGCTAATCTGCTGCTGAAACTTAAACGGATTTTGATAATATCAAACCAAGTGAGGATGCCAGAGATGGCGAAGGGAGCTGGTCTCCAAAGAGTGGCTGTGAGGGAGAAATTCCTGCAAGGGGCCTCAGGGGTTTGGTTCAGGGCTGAAAGCAGTGGGGTCCCCCTTCTTTCATGAGACCCTGACTTCAGGACACTGATGTCAGTAACCACTGTTCCCACCAGTGGCGACAGGCTGCTTTCTCAGTAGTCACCCCCCCACCCCCGGGTTCTAGATGCTCCCTCCCCATGCCCTATCCACTAAAGGAGGCAGTGTTCCTGGTGCTAAAGGTTTTGCAGTCAGACAGAACTGGGTTCAAATCCTGGCTCTGGTTCTTGCATTCTGTGTGACCTCCACAAATCTGCCCAATCTCTCTGGGCCTTCACCATCTTTTTGTTAAGATGGGAATGATAATAGTAACTATCTCACAGGGTGAGAGTAACAAATGAAAGTACACAAAGAAGGTGCTGAGCAGACTAATAATAAAATAAATGCTAGTTACATTAATTAAATAAAAGAATGAAAAACTATAATGGAACTATAAGGGAAAACATCTGTCTTTCTTTTCAGAGTAAAGAATTTCCAAAAGGAAACAACGTGTATATATGTGACATGCACGTATATATTTACACATTATGCACGTATCGATCTACCTACCTATTCATCTATCCACCAAGAGAGAAGGGAGAGTCTAACTCTCTCTTAAGAGAACTATGGGAACAAGTTTAAAATTGGGAGTCAGGCTCTGTTTCCATTACTGACTTTTGGTGGGACCTTCTAGGAGCCAGTGTGGCTATCTTTCTGATTAGATTACTTTATTGAGAAACCTGCTTTCTTGAGTTAACACTGAAATAAAGATCCTGTCAGCTTTACCTTCACACTGACGCTCTTTTGTCCTTTACACCCTGCCTCCCCCCAGATAAATAGGTTCCTTCTGTCTCCATAGCATTTACACTTAACTCTACTGCAGCACTGTTATTAGGTACTACACTGATTTTGTTTGCCTTCCTAGTTGTCATTCAGTCTCTAAGTTGTGTCTGACTCTTTGCGACCCCAGGGTCTGCAGCTTGCCAGGCTTCCCTGTCCTTCACTATCTCCTGGAACTATCTTGAGCACCACCTTGCTCAAACTCATGTCCATTGAGTTGGTGATGCTACCCAACCATCTCATCCTCCGTCACCCCCTTCTCCTCCTGCCTTCAATCTTTGCCAGCATCAGGGTCTTTTCCAGTGAGTTGGCTCTTTGGATCAGGTGACCAAAGTATTGGAGCTTCAGCTTCAGCATCAGTCAGGGTTTATTTCCTTTAGGATGGACTGGTTTGATTTCCTTGCTGTCCAAGGGTCTTTCAAGAGTCCTCTTAGCACCACAATTCGAAAGCATCGATTCTTCAGTGCTAAACAGAGGACCTTTTCTATGGTCCAACTCTCACATCTGTACATGACTACTGGGAAAACCACAGCTTTGACTAGTTGGACCTTTGTCGGCAAAGTGATGTCTCTGCTTTTTAATGTGCTGTCTAGGTTGGCCTTCCTAAGCCTCCCTTATTAGACACCGTGCTCTCTGAGGTCAGGCAGAGCTGCAAATTCATCTCTGGGTTCTCAGCAGCTTGCACCTGGCAAGTCACGGGTAATCTATAAATGCCTGTTGAACTGAATCAAGTTTTATCTGCCCAACTGATGGGGGTATTTTAACTTAATCCCTATGAATACTGGGTGAAATGAGAGCTTTCAGGAAGATTTACTTTGAAAGGTTGCATGGAAACTGATTTTTTTTTTAAATAAAATTCTCTTTTCAAAGCTCCATGGGGACATTTATCTAAACAAAACAGAAGTATCTAAACAAAATTTCTTTATGAATCCTTTTGAAAAATCATGAGTCAGATTTTAATTTATCTTTTATATAAAATCTTACAAACAAAACAATGAGCCAGGGCAGCTGGAGTCTAGTGCATAAGTTCTTAGATTAACAGCCCAAAGTTGAGAGTCCTCATCCTGATGCTTTATGACTCTGAATCATTTGTGGAAGGAACAGGGGTGTAAAGGAATTATTTTGTTGACCTCCCATCCTTGTTATTAAGAAGGTGGCTAGTTCTAGGCAGGTTAGCTCTCAGGTCTCATTGTTCTTGTTTACGTAAGAGTGGTATGACCCCCAAATATCTTAAGGTGCATTCCACCCTAGCCTGCTGTGCCCTACAGAGTGAGCCAGGAGGGTTGTCTCCTGTTTTGTGCTACAAAGGCACGTGTGTGGTGTCTGCAGAGGAGGGGTTATCAGAAAATGAAGGTTACATCCCTTTTAACAGACTAGTGATTGCTTTCAAAGTAAGCTTCCCAGATGTGAAACTGAAGTATGCTTTTGCAAACAGGGGTTTTCACTTTCCCCCCATCAGTTCAGTTCAGTTGCTCAGTCGTATCCAACTCTTTGTGACCCCATGGACTGTAGCATGCCAGGCTTCCCTGTCCATCACCAACTCCCAGAGCCTACTCAAACTCATGTCGATTGAGTTGGTGATGCCATCCAACGATCTCATCCTCTGTCGTCCCCTTTTCCTCCTGTCTTCAATCTTTCCCAGCATCAGGGTCTTTTCTAATGAATCAGTTCTTTGCATCAGGTGCCCAAAGTATTGGAGTTTCAGCTCCAGCATCAGTCCTTCCAATGAATATTCAGGACTGATCTCCTTTAGGATGGACTAGTTGGATCCCCTTGCAGTCCAGGGGACTCTCAAGAGTCTTCAACACCACAGTTCCAAAGCATCAATTCTTCGATGCTCAGCTTTCTTTATAGTCCAACTCTGACATCCATACATGACTACTGGAAAAACCATAGCTTTGACTAGATGGACCTTTGTTGGCAAAGTAGTGTCTCTGCTTTTTAATATGCTGCCTAGGTTGGATAGCTCAGTTGGTAAAGAATCTGCCTGCAATGTGGGAGACCCAGTTCGATTCCTGGGTTGGGAAGATCCCCTGGAAAAGGGAAAGGCTACCCACTCTAGTATTCTGGCCTGGAGAATTCCATGATGAGTCCACGGGTTGCAAAGAGGCGGACACGACGGAGCAACTTTTGCTTTTACTTTTTAGGTTGGTCATAACTTTTCTTCCAAGGAGTAAGTGTCTTTTAATTTCATGGCTGCAGTCACCATCTGCAGTGACTTTGGAGCCCCCCAAAATAAAGTCTGTCACTGTTCCCATTGTTTTCTCATCTATTTGCCATGAAGTGATGGGACCAGATGCCACAATCTTAGTTTTAATATATATATTTCCCCATATATATCTATATAAATATATATATTTTTGTTGTTGTTTAGTTGCTCGCTCATGTCCGACTCTTTGTGACCCCAGAGAGTGTAGCCCGCCAGTCCCCTCTGTCCATGGGATTTTCCAGGCAAGAATACTGGAGTGGGGTGCCATTTCCTTCTCCAGGGGCTCTTTCTAACCCATGGATCACACCTGGGTCTTCTGAGTGTCTTCTGCATTGCAGGCATATTCTTTTACCACTGAGCCATTGGGGGAAGTCCAAATTTTTCATTTTGAAATAATTTCAGATTTACAGAAAAATTTCAAAAGTTGGTACAAAGATCCCTGCATCTCCTTCACCCAGACTCCAAAAATATTATACACACTTGTGCTTTCTCTATATATAATTTTTTTTTTTTTTACTGAAACATTCAGAGTTAAGTTATAAACAGGTTACTCCTTTAAATATCTCCATGTGTTTCTCCTAAAAACAAGGGCATTCTTTTTCAGAACCATAGTGCAGTTATCAAAAATAGAAAAATAACACTGATACAACTAAACACATATATTTATAGATCTTATTCAAATTTGCCAATTGTTACACCAATAGTCTTTAAAACCAACAGGGAAAAAAGGACTCTACATACTTAAAAGAATCTTTAAAATGAATGCACATAACTTGGATAATTTTAAAAATAATAAAAAGGAAGAAAAATACACCAATACTGCCACTCAAGAGATAAAAGGGAAAGATGGTTTTGTAAACTACTGTTGCCGATGTGAGGAACCATCCCAGTGACTCCATCCCTGAGGGGCAAATCCCTGGGCTGCTGTCTGGAAAGTCTGTGCTAGCCTCTGAGGTCAAAGGGGCCAGCAGCCCGAACCAGGCTCCCAGTCCCACAAACAAGGATCTGAACCTGGGCTCCTGGAGCCATGCCAGCTGTTTCAGGATCAGAAGTATGGCTGATCCCTAAGAGGATGCCACTGAGAGACACTCAATAAGGAAACAACATAATTGCTGTTTCCAGTTTTACCTCCAGAGAAATGGTGGCTCAGATGGTAAACATGCTGCCTGCAATGCTGGACACTTGGGTTTGATCCCTGGGTCAGAAAGATCCCCTGGAGAATGAAATGGCAAGCCACTCCAACGTTCTTGCCTAGAGAATCCCATGGACAGAGGAACCTGGCAGGCTACAGTCCATGGGATCGCAAAGTCAGACACTACTGAGCAATGGACACTTTCTTTACCTCCAAGATGAGTGTCCACGTACTGAGAAGTTCTAAGCTGTCAGGGGGCAATGTTTTGTGTGGAGATGGTCAGCCCTGGGTTTGAATCCCAGCTCTGACAACTACTAGCTGCATGCCTTTGGGCTGATCCCTCCCCTTCTCCAAGTCTGTCTACTCATCTGGGCTTATATAGTGGGGTTGCTTCTGAGGATTTATCAGAGTAACATAGGTAGGACCTGACTTTTAGGCGCTTCTCTATCTTTCTATCTGTTGCGCTACCTTAAAACATCTGTAACTATTTATCACAGATCTGGAGGATAAATGTGTAGTGGTCTAATTTATGATATCAGCTGATAGTGTAGGCACTATTTTTTTTTAAACTGGTGTATAGTTTCCAGTAGTTGTATACAGATGTGAGAGTTGAACCATAAAGAAGGCTGAGCACCGAAGAATTGATGTTTTTGAATTGTGGTGCTAGAGAAGATTCTTGAGAGTCCTGTGGACTGCAAGGAGATCCAACCAGTCAATCTTAAAGGAGATCGACCCTGAGTATTCATTGGAAGGAGTGATGCTGAAGCTCCAATATTTTGGCCACCTGATGCAAAAAGCTGACTCACTGGAAAAGACCCTGATACTGGGAAGAATTGAGGGCAAGAGGAGAATGGCGCAACAGAGGATGAGATGGTTGGATGCTATCACTGACTCAATGGGCCTGAGTTTGAACAAACCCTGGGAGAAGGCGGACAGGGAGGCCTGGCATGCTATAGTCCATGGGGTCACAAAGAGTCATACATGACTTAGCGACGAAACAGCAGCAACAGCAGGTGCTTTACAATGTTGTACAATGAAGGGAATCAGCTGCATGTATACACACATCCCCTTCTTCTGGCCCACCACTAACCTGCTCCACTCCACCCTTCTCGGTCATCACAGAGCACAGAGCTGAGCTCCCCGTGCTAGTCAGCAGCTTCCCACCAGCTGTTTTACACACACCTGTACATATACATCAATGCTCCTCTCTCAGTTCATCCCACCCTCTCTTCCCCCTGCTGTGTCCACAAGCCTGTTCTCTGTATCTGCATCTCCATTTCTGCTCTGCAAATAGGGTCATCTGTACCCTTTTTCTAGAGTCCACATTTATGCATTAATATACGATATTGGTTTTTCTCTTTCTGACTGACTTCACTTTGTATGACAGACTCTAGATCCATTCACACCTCTACAAGTGACCCAATTTCACTCCTTTTTATGGTGGAATAACATCCCATAGTATATATGCACCACATCAACAGAGGGCCTAGGGCTGGGACTGGGCCATAATGAGATAGGCACTTTTCAGAGCAGCTGAAATCAATATACAATGAGTGGTCAATACGTCTGCAGACCTGGGGGAAACTTATGACATAAATTAAAGTGGAATGGCGGGAGAAAGCAAAGTCTAATAATCCCAAACTACAGGTGTTGATGGAGACTCTAGCTGCTTAGGTGGACAACTGAAAAGCAGTCGTATATTTATTTAACAATGATTCTTGAAGGTACCAGGTAATGTCAGGTGGGTCATTCACTCATGTATTCATGCAACAACTATCAGGCATCAACTGCAGTGCTAGGTAATCTCTAGTCAACATTAAAGTTGGGGTGTCTGTCATTCCGTTATCTAGGCAGCTTGAAATCAGGGTCCCATGGACAGCATGGGGCACAGGGGAATCTAACACCATTCTGTAGCCATTCTGTGAGAGTCCACCACCACCCTGGGCTCTTGGTAAGGACCGAGGGTGGGGTCCAGCCTGCGTCTGCCAGAGCTGCAGATTCCACAGCCAGCTCTTCTTCCTGTCTACGAACTGCCCCCTGAAAAGTGGAGATGACGATCTTCTTCCTGTCTACAAGCTGCCCCCTGAAAAGTGGAGATGACGATCATTTTGCCCTATGAAGCAGATGCTTAAGACACATTGGTTCTGGCTGGTTCACCTCCAGCCTAAAGATGAGATTTCTGGGATTTTAGAGGCAACACTCTAATGATCAATTTCACAGGATAATCTACCTCTATAACTTCCACGGAAGATTGCTCGTAGAAATGTGAAGCGACTGCCTGTTTCAGACACATGTACCTAAAATTCCAGCCAGTTAAATAAGACTGATGTTGAGCAAAACGACAGCCGTCCGTAGCCCCATTAGAAGCTAATCATTTCAGAAAATGTTGCCATAATTCATTTATGGAAACAGCCGAGACTATTCCCCAAACAAGTGATAAAGAGAATGGACTCATAGTCATACCAGGAAAATGAAGCCTCATATTAATACTTCCTAAACTTGAACTGAACTCTGGAGGCACCTTGGCATAAA
Source organism: Oreotragus oreotragus (assembly GCA_006410675.1). Taxonomy (NCBI): domain Eukaryota; kingdom Metazoa; phylum Chordata; class Mammalia; order Artiodactyla; family Bovidae; genus Oreotragus; species Oreotragus oreotragus. The sequence goes on from SJYX01006401.1 coordinate 1,221,463, forward strand.
TCTGCCTTGCAGATTATTCTGCCTCACATATTTTTATCTATCGCAAATAAAGTGGAATTCAGAATATTGCTTCAGTCATTACACCTCGTTTCCGTTTATTTGGGAAGCAGGACAAGCATCTGCAGGTTCTGTTTAACCAAGAGATAGGTGAAAAGATCCACCTAAGGACATTAGATTCCCCAGCTTGTCTGAGTCAGCAGCAGCCTGGAAGCCTGCCTGCTGCTCTTGGCTGGCTAATCCTTGGGAATAGACTTCCATCCTGAGCGTCCACTACTCCCTTGATAGTTTTTAGAACATCACATAGCAACAGTGATTTTTATAAAATCCTTCAGCATGAGGAACTACACGTGGCTTTTACATCTTTCGAAACCTCAATCTTAGACAAAAATGGCCAACTCTCTGCCACTCAGGGTGTTAACAGATATTTATACATCTAATTGTTCAGGTGACTATGCTTCTGTATTAATATGTAGTTCAGTTCATTAGTATTACTTATAGCGGCTAAAATTGACAGATTGGTTACAACTCACCATGGAATCTTCCAGTTCCTTTACAGTTTTTTTTTTTTTTTTTTTTTCAGTCCAGAGGACCACAGAAGTAAAGTGACTTGCTTAGGGTCACACAGGTCTTAAGTGCTGGCTGGAGCTTGGATCAGAAACCATGTCTGACCAGTTCTGCAACCCACATATGTAACCACTATGCTGACTGCATTTTGGACCCTGGGCTAAGTATAAGAGATACAAAAAGACGTGTATCAAGCAGAGATCAAGCTCTGGGTGTGCAGGTCTCTCTGAAAGAGAAACATGCCAATGAAATTTCAGGGCAAATGCAGCAGGGAGGGAAACTGGACCTCATTATTAATACCTATGTCAAGGCATGATGGGCTTCCCAGTGGTGTTGGCAGTCAAGAACCCACCTGCCAATGCAGGAGACGTAGAAGATGAGGGTTCGATCCCTGGGAGGGGAAGATCCCCTGGAGAAGGGCATGGCGACCCACTCCAGTATTCTTGCCTGGAGAATCCTATGGGCAGAGGAGCCTGGCTGGCTGAACAGAGGAGCCAGGCAGGTTAGTCCATGGAGTCACACAGAGTCGGACATGACTGAAGCGACTTAGCACACACGCACGCACGATGATGCTATGTACAACAGGGAGTATGCAACTCGGAACAGGGTGCAGGTGGCAGTCAGAAGCTGAAATCCAGCAGTTGGATGCACTAAGTGGTACCCTTCTGTAACAATGGCAGAATGGCATGGCCTCCAAAATGAAGGGAGTTGTTGCATTGCTACGTAGGCTGTGGGTATCATATCTGCCAGTAGAGGTGCAGTATTGTAATGACTGTCTCAGACATAATGACCCCTTGCCCTTCTGGGAACTTCACCGACTTTGAGAAAGCTCCATGTAGGGAAGTGATCATTTTGGAACCCTGGGCTGTGTTCACTGAGAGGCTGACGAGAGCCAGAGGAAGAATTAGCAACCTCCCTGCTAATCTGGCTCTTAGTGCCATACATTAAGCCAACTAGGAAAAATCATTATGAAGTTTTTGCTGAAAGGGCAAGTGTAGAAAAACATGTTTCTAAACAGAATAACAGTCTTTGCCATTTTTTCCCAACTTGCATACCATCTGGAAATTCTGATTTTTTTTTTCAAAGGGTAGGAAAGAAATGTGCTCCAGGCACAAATAAATGTTTACAGCTGAGTTATAAACCGAGAATGGTGGGGCTTAAAACAGACAGGCTGGCAGTGATGGAACTCAAGCTGCAGTGAGACAAATAATGCAATGAGGAGCTGGCCAGCTTGTTTTTGCATGTTGGTCCTTTGGAACGGGAAGTCCTGCTTCCTACTGACCTCATCAAACATCTAGTTAAGAAGTCCTCATTATGGTTTGTCCCAATTCTTAGAAGATAAAGAAGAAAGATAAAGTGGCAGGATTGTCTACCTTGACATTCTGAAGGCAGCCTTTGCCTTTGGGTAATACAGCACCTCATAAGAAGGTGGCAGTCCGTGGAGGCTTGTTAAATGGACTGACTGGGAGACATGATGATGATGTCAGGAACAACAACAAATATTCATGGATCTCTTATTAGTGTCTGACATCATATACCGTGTTGTATAAGTGACACTTCATTCATGCTGGACAGCAAGCTAATGAGGGGGTACCATTCTACAGATGATGGCCCAAGAGGCCGAGGGAGGGCAAATGACCTGTTTGCATTCACACAGCTGCCAAGTGATGGAGCTGGTGTTTGTATCCCATGAGAACAACTCCAGAGCCCTATATTACAGAGCATTGGTCAATGCAAAGTCACCAAGACTATATTAAACCCAACTCTCGGTCAAGAAGGAAAAACTGATACATTGGTGTTTGGTCTTTCTCCCTAGTCTCTTACAGTTCTTAGTTACAGACAAGTCCAAGGAAAGTAGAAATGGGTTTGTACATGATCGAGAGCAGCCACCAACATGTTCTGTAAGGGGCCAGATAGTAAATATTTTAGGTTTTTCGGGCCGTCTAAGCTTAGCGGCACCTACTTAACTCCCTCCACTGCTCCAGAGCAAAAGCAGCCAGCGACAATGACTAACATGGCTGGATTCCAACAAAGCTTTACTTGAAAAAACAGACGGCTGGCCAGATGGGGTCCATGAGATACAGTTTGCTGACCCCGGATCTAGAGGATGCCCTGAACGTAAAATGAGTGACAGGTTTTGAGAATGGTCCATGGAATTCTATTTGGGAGTTTATTCTTTCTTAAGATCAGTGCACAAATTGGCTACATATGATGTGCCCTTTAAAACTTCTTGTACACTTTGCCTCTGGGCCTGGCCAATCAAACTGGATTCCCTTATGCTATCTGACCAGGTCAGAACACTGTATTGAATCTTTGTTCTCCAGGCTTATCTCATCCCAGATCTATAGAAAAAGTGCTCCGTGCTCTTGTAATGAAGATGTATGAGTTCATTCCTTTTAACATAGAAATACACTCGAGATGGTGAGTGAGTCTGGCAGTCTGTGGGCTCCCTTTCCTTGATGTGAAATCCAACACCCAAATCAACCACATTAAGGTTTAATTGAAAGAGAGAATGGAGAAAAAAAAAAAAAAAGAACCATGAACAACAACAAATGGAAAAGGGGAGACAAAGCCCAAAGAACATATACGCTCCCAAGTAATTAATCAAGTGCTTTGCTTCCACTAACATATCCGACTGTGTAGGCTGCCCTGTCTATTAGACTCCTTGCCAAATCTGAGCAATGTAAACACTCCTGAAGACCAGGTAATGAAATCTCTATCAATGTGCCATCTTAGATGGGACTCACATGCCTGTGTTTTGCTTACATTTTAATTTGTGTCTGCTGGATACTTACCCAGTAATTGCTTAATAAGATTAACCTCCCTGGCAATGTGTGGTGGATTTTGATGAAAACATTATCGGAGTGAAGGATTATCGTATAGCACAAAAAAACAGAGGGGGTGGTATTTAATTAACTTATTGCCAATATATCTTGATTGTCTCTTTGAAACACTGGAGAAGTAGTCGATTGGAATTGATTCAGGTTATCTAAATGTATAGAATTGGTGAGTGCGGAGGAGGTGGGCCACTGAGTAAAGAAATTCAAACCCAGGGTCACTGCCTTTCGAAAGTGTTAGGCAGGTATGTGAAAATGTAAACCTTATGAGTCGATTTTAAAACCAAACTTTTCAACTTAGGAAGAGAGGTGATCTCTTTGGTCACAGGGAAAGTACTGTTTTGGTGTTCGGAAGAAGGTGTTCTGAGTTTTATCTCAGTTTTAAGCAATTTGAAATGCTCATACTTTATCTTAAGAGTTCTCTTGACAAAATTCACTGGTCAGGGACTTCCCTGGTACCAGTAGATAAGAATCTGTGTGCCGATGCAGGGAATAGGGGTTCCATCCCTGGTCTGGGAAGATTCCACATGCAGTGGAGCAACTAAGGCTGATGAGCCACAATACAAAGCCCATGTGCCACAACTACTGATGCTTGGGTACCTAGAATCTGCGCTCTGCAACGAGAGAAGCCGCAGCAATGGGAAGCCCGCACACCTCAATGAAGAGTCGGCCCTGCTTGCTGCAACTAGAGAAAGCCCACATGCAGCAACCAAGGCCCAGCGTAGCCGAAAATAAGTAATTATTTAAAAAAACCACTGGACGATGATTTGGCAACCCCTTTGCTGTCTCAGAACTCACTTGGAAAATATTCTTTTGTGTGTGACGTTATGTGACTCACACAATGTTTTCAAAAGCAGGTTGCATCTGGGGGGGGCAAATTCTGGTCTTTTCCAAGACACTGTGAAAAATGTTCCTTTGTTCATTTAGAGACATCATACTCTCAGGAGTTGTTCTCTTCAGGGAACCTTCTGTCCTGCTGGTGTGGAAGGCTCAAGTCGGGTAGGGGTTGGAAACAAAGCTTAACCACACTGGGAGAAGAGGTGGACCTTCATTTATGGAAGTTAATACCTACTGGGGACTTCCTTTTGTGAAAACTGCTATTTTAAAAGTATGTATAACCTCAGTATGTATGCATACACAAAATATATCCTGTGCAAAATATATGTATATTCGCTTTTCAACGTGTATTTTGTACTCTTTTCAAAGGAAGGGGTGCTGATTTGGAGAATAAAGGACATTTGTGGATCAGACATAACAGAATCTCCCAAAAGCAGTGCTTCTCAAAAAGCAGCGTCATGGACATTTTAGATAGAAAGATTCCTCATTGTGGGAGGCGTTCCTCTGCACTGCAGGCTGTTTAACTGTTACTCGGCCTCGACCTACTAGATGCCAGTTGCATCTCTTTTAAAAGGGACAATCAAAAAAGTCTCCGGACTTTGTCAGATCTATCCCTAGGGGGCAAAGACACTGCAGCTAAGAACCACTGCACTAAAGGGAACTCAAGTTACATTTGTGGGTGGTGTCAAGTCCTAGAGGAGAGCAGACTACAAATCTGGGGCCAAGAAATTTGGCTCCTGGCTTTTGGGTCAGTGAAGACAAAATACACTGTTCATTTTCAGGTCTGGTTTTAGTCATCTGATAATGGAAAGCACATAATTTCATCCTCAGATAAACCTTTTTCGTGCTTACTTAGAGGTAATTCAGTGTTTTGATTAGGATAGATGAGGCGAGTGATTCTTCAAGCCTGGATCAAAAGATGAAAAAGTCACACTAGAAGCACCAGGACAGCTCCAGAGAGAGTAATTTAAACAACATGAGCATCTCAGAGATGACTAACGTATCTCTCTCTGTGAGGTATACATCAGTCTAGAATCTGGAATCTTCTTTGCGGAAAATGCCTCATCTCAGAAAACCCCAACAACTCCCCTAAAGATGCACATGACAGAGACCTGAGTTCAAATTTGTACCTGCCTACTTGTTTGATGTGGGGTAAATTTCTTGTTTTCTTTTCTCTCTCTTTTTTTGCTGCACCATGCAGCATGCGGGATCTCAATTTCCCCAACCAGGGATCAGACCTGTGCCCCCTGCAGTGGAAGGGTGGACTTCCAACCACTGGCCTGCCAGGGAAGTCCTGGGGTAAATTTCTAAAACATCCTGGGTCTCTTCCTCCGAGATAAATTTTATCCCTTTAGAGTTATTGAAGTCATACTGCATTAAACCTAGCACACAATAGGTGCCCAATAAATGTTTCCCTTCCCATCACTGAAATATCTCTCCAGGGTATTTTTAAAATGTGGAGTGAACTGCCTTGTGAGCTAAGAGGCAGAGTGAAAAATTCTGTGTTTGGATAACCCTTCCAGGCAACCCCTTCCCTTCCTGATTTCTGTCCTGAATCAAGCATCCTTCTCCCCTCACCCACATGCCGGCCCACCTCATAGTGCCATTGGCTGCCCTGCGTGCATGCTAAGTCACTTTAGTCGTGGCCAACCTTTTGGGACCCTATGGGCTGTAGTCTGCCAGGCTCCTCTGTCCATGGGATTCTCCAGGCAAGAATACTGGAGTGGGCTGCCATACCATCTTCCAAGGAATCTTCCAGACCCAGGGACCGAACCCACACTTCCTACCTCTTCCGGCTCCTGCACTGCAGGTAGATTCTTTACCGCTGAGCCATTGTTGTCTAATTGCCCCACAGTCCCACTTCCCCACGGTTCTGTTTTCTCTCCTCCTTCTTAGCGCCTTGTTAGCACCTTTTTTCCTGCAAAAATACAGTTGCCTGATTGCTTTCATAAACAGTCCTATTGTCCCCCTTCGATGTTCTGCCAAGAGAAGCTTTGTTCCCGAGTTGTCAAAACTCCTTTCTCTTCTCTCCCGAAGTGGAACCGCTCCGGGTCCTTCCCTTTCATGCCTTGCCAGACGGCGCTTCCTCCCAGGGGAAGCTGTATCTCTCCCCTCGGGAGAGGCTCCCATCTAGTGGCATGTGCCGCCTGCTGCTCTCAGCTTCCCCCATCAGGCAGGACTTCCTCCTGCTGCTGCTGCTGCTGCCCCAGCTGCTGCTGTTGCTGCTGCTACTGCTGCCCCGGCCTTGAGATGCTTTCAAGTAGCTGCAGAGCGTGCCAGTCACTGCAGATAGCTTAGGTATGCACATAGCTCCGAGCCGGCACCTTGCCAGCTCCCAGCGGCTCCAGCCAAACCCAGCTCACAGATAGGGACAGCAGACAGCTTGGAACAGGGGCACCTGGAAAGGGCGGTTCTTTTTCCTCCCCTTTTCTCCTTTTTTGCATACCTTCCAAGATTTGGATCAGAAAACCTGAACCAGGGGGCGGGGGAGCTCTGCCTTTTCCTGTGACCTCAAGAGGGCAAGCCGCAACTGTAACCTCACCTTTGCCTGCAGATGGCATTGTTGCCACATCATCGCTTCCTGGTAAGCCGGTCCTTATCCCATTGTTAAAGGTGTGTCCATCTGCCGGCTGGAGTTGCCAATTGAGTCCGAGCAGATGCATTGCTGTAGGAGAGACAAAGTAATGAAAATATGAATAGATAATTCAGCAATGCAAATGTCAAGGGGGAGGGCCAGGTGCTTCTTCCAAGCTGCCTTTGAGGGAAGCTGCAGTTCAAAAATGGCTTGCCCCAGGCCACAGGGATTAGCTAAATACAGAAAGCAAGTAGGTCTGGGCGGGCTGGGTTTCCTCCTCCAGCGGAAAGGAAACAGCCTTGCTGATAGTGGGACAGCATCCCTGATGGTTGGGCGGAGGAGAAGGGGGGAAACACAGCCCAGACCTTCCAAAAGTGCCCCCGCAAAGGGGAACATGCCCCTTTGGACTCACTGTGAAGGGTATTCTCTATCCCTCTGGGCTTTTCCTCCTCTCTGGACAGTTGTTTATAGACTGGTGGTCCAGGGGCATTGACAAGGATAGTTTTCCCCCTAACTGCTCAAAATCTAAGCCTGTTTCAAATAGAGCCTCCCCAAGTAGGACCAGACTTTTGGTCTGGTTCAGGTGAGACTACACCTGTGCGGAAATACCCATGTAGCCCCCAGCAGCTGCAGTATTCTTTGTTGCTGTTGTCTAGTCACTGAGTCATGTCCAACTCTTTTTTTACCCCAGGACTGTAGCCCAGCAGGCTCCTCTGCCCATGGGATGCTCCAGGCAAGTGTACTGGAGCAGATTGCCATTTCCTACTCCAGGGGATCTTCCCAACCCAGCCACTGAACCCACGTCTCCTGGTTGGCAGTAGTACTGGCCCACGGGAAAAGCCCACCTCCCAGACTATTTCAAACTTTAAAGATAGTTTTCCCTCCCAGCCCTCCTCCTGATCATTGAGTACCTTTCTGCCTATGGTGGAAAAAGCCAGGGGGTAGCAGTGGAATAGGGTCCTTCTCTAGAAAAAGTACGATGACAATTCCGTCTTTCCCTCTTAAATCCCTCCCACTTGCCTCACCCCCACACCTCCCCAGAGTACAGAATGAGACAGAGTTCGGAACACTGCCTCTTCTTTGCTAAGCAAACAAGCACGCTTGCAAAACTCTTGCCTCACTCCTAGGCATGCCTCAAGCCTCCAGATACACACTTCCTTCTTGTCGTTCTTGTTGTTCTGTTGGTGCCAACTCCCCACGTCCCAGGTCATTGAGTAAACTCAATGCCCACCTACATCTGATGGTTCTCAGCAAGCTCTTTTTACTGAGGCACACAAAAGGCAAGACCCACACACCTGTACCCTTTCGGAGTCCGGATTTAAGAAATGCTTCCTTTGCAAAAACATAAGGAGCTCCCTTCCCTGCATAGTTCTCACCCAGACAATAACCACCCCTTGTCTGTCTGGCATTTCCACCGGACACAGGTTGATGCCGTTGCTATGTTTCCAGCACTGTGGGAGAGAAAGGGCTGTTGACAGCGAAAGGTTCCTAGTATGATGCGGGGATGGGAGAAACAATTAACCACAGGAAACGCAATTAACAATGCTTAGGAAATTGTTCACACAGCAATTAATTCTGCTTGCTTACCACCACCTAAAGTCAGGCTGCATTGTTTTAAGGTTAGAAAACCTGTCTTCAAACTTTACAGCTCAGATTGATGGCCGTGGATGAAGGTGGCAAGGTGTCCTTGGGGGCACGTCTGCTTTTTTCTTACGCACGCCCCTACCTCATAACCAAGTTTTCTTTCTCTACATTCCTCTGAAGTGCACAGCCCACTGTTGCAACTCTTCGAGATGATTCATGCTAATAAGTGACATTCACTGTACACTTTCCGTCTGGGTAACACCTAATTTTCTCCTGCAGTTTATCTATTCTATGTAGGTCACTTACTTGAAGAGACCAGATCCGACTGCCTCAAATAATGACATATTTTCAGCGTACAGAGGTCAGGACATGAGAACCAGTTGTGGCACCTTCTAGATAACGATAGCGTCTGATTTGTAATTACCAGGTGAAGGGAGCCCAGGAATTAGCTATTTTTAAATGATTTTTTAAAAAGTTACAATTGGTTCTCGGGGCTCGCCTCAAGCCAGCTTGCTGCTACATGGGAGATGCAAGGAGGGCCTCTGTGTTTTAAGAGAGACACAAACAGGTATTGCAGGTCTAGCTGGGGCCCAGGCCTTACGTGATTTTGCCTTTTCACATTTAGAGAAGGAAGTGGAGGGTTCATCAGTCAAAGAGGATAAACCACCTCCCCAGGTGCCTTCCCAACATGAAAACCCTTGTCAAAACTGCTCCCCTCTCGAGGCTGTTGCTGTTTAGTCCTCGGTCATGTCTGACTCTTTGCGACCCCACGGACTGCAGCCCTCCAGGCCCCTCTGTGTGGAGGGTTCATCAGTCAAAGAGGATAAACCACCTCCCCAGGTGCCTTCCCAACATGAAAACCCTTGTCAAAACTGCTCCCCTCTCGAGGCTGTTGCTGTTTAGTCCTCGGTCATGTCTGACTCTTTGCAACCCCATGGACTGCAGCCCTCCAGGCCCCTCTGTCCATGGGATTTCCCAGGTAAGGATACTGGAGTGGGTTGCCATTTCCTTCTCCAGGGGATCTTCCCGACCCCGGGATGGAACCTGGGTCCCTGGCATCGGCAGGCAGATTCTTCACCAGTGAGCCACCAGGGAAGTCCCTGTTCCCCTCTCCGGGCACTCAAACTTGCCGTTTCAAGGCGCAGAACATGCTGCAGCCCTCAGCTTTGGAAGATCAGCAAGCAAGCAACGCCCCAATCTTACTGGATAAGAGAAAACATCCAGGACACAGTGGCCTCTGTTTGAAAAGATGCCTGCCCCGCCTTGCTTTTTATCTTGGGTTCCATAGCATCTCTTTATTAAAACAGAAAAGAATTCTGAAAACAAGAAAACCCCAGGGGGGATGAGAAGGGTTCGGGTTAGAGTATACAAGTTAACTTCTCAGAGGACTCCCAGAAGTGAAAGGAAAAATACAGCGAGAGGGAGACTGGAAAAGGACAAGAGCCAAATCAAAGTCCTCCCAGTGGAAGCCATGCAACTCAAGTTGCAAAACGAACCCCAAGTTGGGCGCATGTGCTGTTGTTGAACTGAATGTTAAGTAGAGATGAGAACTATATCAGATGTAGAACCACCTTCCCTTGGTTTTTCCTTTTGCG